>CM057099.1:26492614-27035114 GCA_029959045.1 Taenioides sp. WSHXM2023
AATCTCAGGCACATGATTCCTTCCTGATTTGAAGAACACTGTGAGGAATTTTGAGTGCCGTTGCCATGCCAAATCCTTCAAATTAAGAATGAATGTTTCATATTTATTTAAAACAATCAAAATGGCAATACAACTTTCCTCACATAATAACGGAATGAAATAATCCAAGCAGCATAACTATTGGTACTTTGCATCTGATGTCATCAACATTCCCTGGGGGTGTGAAGCTAACTGCAGGCACTGCTCTGTCTGAAGCTCTGTTACTCATGTTAACTGAGCTTTAATCTGAGCTTTGTTTTGACACAGTCTGACCAGAAAGAACTGATTTAGCTGAAACTACAGCAGGTAATAGCTGATTTGTGCTGTTAAACAAGTGCCTCTCGAATAACATTAGTCACAAGCATTAGCCGAGTTTTCACCTTTTTGTTGAATATCAAACAGGACCATGAATGCTTGTGTTGATCACAGACTCCTGAAAATGTGTTGTTTAAAGATCTGAAAACTAAAAAAAAAATATATATATATATATACTTTCTTTTGGACAGTTTTCGCTATTGTGTCACCATGGTAACTCCTCAACTTTCCTCCATTAGAGATGCATCTAGGTAATGATGTAAAAAGTTTTAGTTTCATGGCACCATTACACTTATGTAATTTCATAGATTTATACAGGACATCAGTTAATTCCTAAAGCCTATTAAATCAGCCTTTACTTTCAGGAATCTGAGTTTGTGTGTATAAAAACACCTTAACACAATAAATTCCAAATAGCAAGAACATAAGTGTGCTTTTAAAATCAACACCCAATTACTATATGACTATTTCTTAGCCTCTTTGTTATAGTTAAGGAGTTAGTCACATATTTTCAGCAGTTTTAATTTATTTTAGTTGTTAAAGCTTTGAGAATTGCCATCGTACTATTCAGACAACCCCGTACTACACACTGCACTGGTTTAAAGTTCAATTAAGTCAGTCGTTCCCTTTTTATTGTCTCCCAGGCCATTACACCACTGCTAATTTGATTACTTCTTTATTAAGTAAGGCTAAAGCCACAGGAGCACAGGCTCACAGGCACAAGAGCGATGCTGTTTGTGGAAGTGGACCCCCGTTAGCTTTAGCCCCCCTCTGCGCCCAGCTAATATATTTACTGCTCTGTTAGCTGCACCGCCATCACCACCTTCTTTACTCTCTATTTTTCTTCCTTGCTTTCTTTTTTTTCTTACCTTCTTTTTTTTTCTCTTTCTTTATCTCCTCTTTCTCTATCTGTTATTCCCCTCTTTTCCATTCTTTCATTCCTTTTTCTAACGGTTTTCTTACTTTTTCTCTCTCCTGTGCTCTTTCTCCTCTTTTCTCCTCTTTTCATCTGTCTTCCCATCTTTCTCCTTCTTTTCTCTTCCTCTCTGTCCCTTTCTTTTATTCTTTCATTGGTTTCTCCTTTTTCTCTTTTGCTCTCTTTCTCTCACTCTCTCTTTCTGTCTCGTTCAGTCTCTTCTTCTCCCACCTACTTTCTTCATATACTTTTTCTCTTTCATCCATCACCTCTTCTTTCCCTTTCTCCCTCTCATACCTTTTTCTTTTGCGTTCTCTTCTTTTGCTTTCTCTTCTTTCCTCTAGCCCCCCTCTCTTCTTACCTGGTGTCTTTCTCTCTTCTTTTCTTCTTTCTTTCTGTTACTTTCTCCTCCGTACTCTCTCGCCCTCTTCCATCCTTTTGCTCCTTTCTATCACTCTTTCGCTCCTTTCTATCACTCCATCGCCCCCTCCCCCTTTCTTTCCTTTGCCCCCTTTCTCTCCTCTTTCTGTCACTTTCTTTTTTGTCCTCTTTCACTCTATCACCACCTTTCTCTTTTTTTATATTTCTGTCTCTCCCTTCTCTGCTGCTCTCCATTTCTCACACCCCCTCTCCCTCCACTCCCCCTATCTTGCTTGTTTTTTCCTCTCATCTTTCATTCCTCTTCATCTTCCTTCCCTTCTTTTTTCTTTTTGTTTCTTTTGCTCTCTCCCTCTTTCTCTCACACTTTTTCTTTCACTCTTCTATCACCCCCATTCTTTTTTCCTCTGTGTCTTAGTTTGCTCTCTCCTTTCTCCCTTCTTCCCCTTTCCCCTCTCTGTTTTCTTTCCATCTTTTGCTTTGCTTCTCTCTCTCTCTCTCTCTCTCTCTCTCTCTCTCTCACTCCCTTCCCTCTCTCTCTCTCCTTCCTTCTCTCACTTTTTCTCTTTTTCTGGCACCCCTTCACCGTCCCCTCCCTCTTTCACCCCTTCCCTGTCTCTCCCTACTCTTCTCTCCATCTCTCTCTTTCACTCCATCGTTCCCCCTCTCTCTCCCTCCCTCTCCCTCTCTCGCTCGCTCCCCCCTCCTCCCCCTCCCTCCCCTCTCTCTCTCTCTCCATGTCTTTCTCTCCCTCCCTCTCCCTCTCTCACCCTCCTTCCCTCCTTCTCTCTCTCTCCCTTTCTTTCCTCTCTCCCTTCCTCCCTCCCTCCGTCCCTCACTCTCACCCCTCCACTGCCTCCCTCCATCCCTCTCTCTCACCTCTCCCTCCCTCTCTCACCCCTTCCCTCTCTCTCTCACCCCTTCCCTCTCTCCCTCCATCTTTCCCTCCTTCCCTCTCTTTCACTCCCTCCGTCTCTTTATCATCTGTATTTCCGCTTTATAGACGCTCTTTCATTCCATCGTCTGGCCTTTTAATTAGAGCGGGACTGATTAAGTGCCTCTATGCTTCGTCAGTCCATGCGTGCGCGCCGTTTGCAGCGCGTGTGTGCGGGGCTAGCGCGTTAGCTTGAAGCACATTAGCGTCAGTGCTATAGCTAACGACCGGCTCAAGTCCATTGGCTGCTGTAATGAGGCTTTCACTGATAAACAGCAGCTAATCGCTCCAGGGCTGCAGTTATCTCGTCACTGCAGACCGAGTTCCAACCAAAATGTTCAAGGACTTTTACCTTTTAATTTACTCCCATTTAACCAGTTCTACCACACAACTCTTCCTGGTTTGTTGTGGGGCTAAATGATTTGGGAAAAATGTCAAACTGCCATTTTTCTGACGAGCACTGATCCAATTCTGGTATGAAATATCGGTTTCCAATTATCAGTGGAGCCGATATCCTGGTTGATCATATAAAGTGATGTATTTACTGGTCATAATTGGCCCCAGAAAGTGTCAGAATGTTTGAACTTTTATTTGTTCTGTAGTTACTTGACAGATAATAACTGCCACAGAACGCATTTGGATCTTATTTTAAAGGCGCACTATGTAACTTTTCGTTTAGAGGTCCGTCACCTGCTTGTTTCTATGGATATGTCATTGCTCTGCCTGGAATGTTCCACAGTATGGCATTAAACAGCTCTACTTTACATTTATTGAATTACAGGTGATTTTATAACTTAAAAATACCTAGAAAAACAGACATTCTGACTGTGAGCGGGGTCGCCTCTCCACAGAGCTGACCTGTAACTTGGTCTGGTTTGGTCTCCATGAAGATAGAAAGGTTTAATACCATACTGTGAAACATTCCAAACAAAGCAATAACATCTCCACAGGGAAATGCATTTGATAAGAAACAGAAAAGTTACACAATGCACCTTTGAAGCTATAGTATCGGAATCGGTATCGGAATTGAAAAATCTGGATCGGTGCATCCCTTTTATTGTTGTAATAGCAGGATTCTGTTCAAGTTCACATTTGAAACACGCCAAGAGAGTTGACAAAAAGACTGAATGACAAATGAAATTGAACACGTTTGTACAGATCTAAACTAATACTTTTTTATGTAGAATCAGGTTGAATATTTGTTTTTTTTGTGGAGAAAATTAAAGTGCTTCAAAAATTTCAGGTTTAGTTGGGGTATTATGTGGGTATTTGGAGTGTCTGTTTCTCTCCTGTTTTCCTCTCCATCCTTCTATTTCTTTCTTTCTCTCTGCCTCCCTTCCCCTGTCTCTCTCTCCTTCCCCCCTGTCTCTCGCTCCCTCCCTCCCTCTCTCTCTTTCTCTCACCCCTTCCACCTCATCTCTCCCTCCATCCTTCTCTTTCCATCCTTCCCCCTCTCTCTCTCTCCCCATCTTCTTCCCTGGGTATTTGGAGTGTCTGTTTCTTTCTTAACCCTTTTTTCTCAAACCATCTTTAACTCCCTAAACTATGAATCATACATAAGCCATAAATAATTAGGGATGTAACAATAACTGAAATATCGTGATATCGTATCGTCAAAAGTCTCAATATATCGAATTACAAGTCTTTTTGCTTAAATGAATAGTTATGTTTTGTTATGTTGTATTTTTTATGTCTTTGTGATTTCAGTGTCTTGTTTAATCTGTAAATTACATTGAATGACTTTGTGTATGAAATGTGCTATACAAAAAAAACTTGCCTTGCGTTGCCATGGTGCATCACTATCAAAGACCATGATCCTTTGCTGTTTTCAGTGCAGACTACATGAAGAAATAACTGTTAGGAAGCGCTTTTTAAACTTAATTCCTCATACTGTAACAGTACCAAAGGCTTCTGAAGGCTTTTTAAGAGGAAAAAGTAGCGTATTCACGATTTTGTAAGCCTACACAAAATATCACAATAAATATCAAATATCAGTATTGAGGGTTTTTGATATCGTTACATCCCTATTAATAATCATATCAACAGGAGTTCACATTAGGCCTGGGTATCGTTAGCAAGTTGCTGATACGATACATACACCACGATACAATATGTTTTCCGATACAGTCACTTTAGATTCAATACAATTCGATATATTTCAAAACAGCGTGTTTTCATTTTGAGGGAAGGACTCAGCTTAAATATGTGAGATTTGTGTGTTAAATGTGCGAAAGAATGAAACACAACACAACTCCAGGTCTGTCTGTGACGAGGAAACGACATTAGAACAGATCAGAAAATAGCGAAATATGAGCCTTTTAACATCAAGTCTTAAAATCCATTATAAATTCTTGTTGTTTTGTTTACGTATTTAAAATCTTGTTAGTATAATCACAATCTTTAAATGCATGAACAAAATCCCTAACTTCTTTTATCCAAACATTGAGTTCTCCTGAGTTCCTTGTCCTTGTAGTTTCCTGTAACATCTTGACAAGCTTCAACAAATGACATTTCTGCCACACTGACTCTCAGCCTGATTTTACAGTGAGCCGTTCTTCACACGGCTCAGATAAACCAGGACAAACCTTTACGTTTCTGTGATTGAACCATATCCTCCTCTGCAGAAATCACCTCTCCTATAAGCTCCAAATCCGCCCATGTAATAAACCATCACCTCCAACTCTCCTCTTTCCCAAATCGCACAGAAAGATTTGAAAATGTAATTTGACTGTCCGTTAAAATGACCAAATTGCAATGATTTAAAGGTGCACTGTGTAACTTTTCAGCTGGAGGGTCCATCAAAAAGTAACACAGTGCACCTTCAAGTAATACATGGTATATTCTTGAATGTCATTTTGTATTCATTGGTTCCAGCTTGCCTGTCATATTCATCTTATAGCAGCCATTATGAGGACTTTTTATCATTCAAAAGATAGAATAACTACTTTTGAATAGTTGATTACTATGGCAACGATACCAACTTTTCATCACTCCGGATGTCACGTATTATCCTTATAGTTTAATACATGTGATTCTTGTATTAATTTAGCATTTCATATTTCATTTCATCCTTAAACACGCTCTCAAATACTCATTCATTTCGATTTTACTATTCTGTATATTTTCTTGCTACTATTAAGTGTACCAGCGAAAAAGAGGTGACTATTTTATTTTACGAATGTTGTTTTCTCATCACAAACATACCTGGAGTTGGAGATTTAGGCTAAGTTCTTGTCTCAAACGGAAAGCTCTCTGTTCCACTTTGTGATGTCATGCGGTAATACATGCACTTTCACTAGAATGGATCATTTTAGGCCTGGAATTGTGAGTCTCCACTAAATAAAAGGAAAAAGGTAGTAGCTGCAAACTTGAAAACTACAGCTTCATGACATCACGAGGTGGAACGGAGCATTTTGAGCTTTGGAGATGTAAACAGACTAATAATAAAGAGTTACTCAAACATGTGTAAATGAAACAAAACACAACTCCAGGTCTGTTTTTGAGGAGGTAACAACATTCTAACATGACTAAACGCTCTCAAGAGTACGTTTTGTACAATATAGGACTGTTAAATAATAATGCAATTACTTATATAAAAAAATTGTTAATCTCAGTCCACAACCTTCTCTTGACGTCGTCCTCCATAAGGCTGCAGGAGATAAACTCTTTTCTTACGGAGGGAAATCTGCTTAAGTTGTGAATTTTTTTATGCAGGAGCCGAGCAGATGTGCTTATTTCAAATGCATTACGGAGCCTCACACTCGCGTTTTATGGATATGCAAGCTAGACATTTATAGCACGAGCGGCAGCAGCGTATCCGTCAGTGCAGAGGTCACACAGGACTTTCAAACATTTTATTTTCCATTCAGATTGTCAGGTTTCTAGACCAACTCACTCAAGGCTGATGCTCGCTCACATTCTTTTGACGAGCAGAGAAATTCAGAATATTGCGCCAGTCTAAAGGATGATTTAAGCAGCAAGTTACTACAAAATATATATATATATTTTGAAGTCTTTCCAAAATCTATTTTAGGACTGGGGACAGGTTTCACATCTGCTATCTACTGGTAAAAAAACGAATAAAGTTACAGATGGTAGCTTTAAAATGCCCTTATTCTTTTATTTGCAATATGCCCCTAGTTTTAAAATGATCTAGGGTTTTAGGTGTTATGACATAAAGCAGACCTATTAGGCAAATGGACTTTTCAGAGCTTTTAGCCACGTTATAGTTGTTTCCTCTCATCATTTACTCACCTGAAGTTGTTGCGTTCTGTAGTAGTGGATGTTTTTTTTTTGTTTTTTGTTATGTCATTTCATGTTAATGCTATTGACACCAGCTCCGAGCCAAATTTCTCCATGATGACATGAAGTAAATGAAACCGAAACCTAGATCTAGTCATTTAGGCACAAAGAAATCCTCTGCCCACTAGCTTGATCCGCAACTATCCACGATGATGTTACGGCAACGTCAGCTCCCGTTGGGCACCTCAGTTTTCAAAGTCGGTGAACTTGTTTCTTTTAGTAGTTTAAATCGTGTTTGTAATTTGAAATGTGAAAATTATAACAATGATCCGCAGGTATCATAGATTATAACTGTATTATAATGTCTTCTTTAAATTAAAAAATCTGGCCGTGTTTCATTTCTCTTTCCTCGCTTCCTTCTCCTTGATTCCTCTCCTCGATTCTGGAGGAAATGGGTGAGGAAGTCCCGCCCACAGAGGAGACACAGCGAGGAGAGAGGATATAAACTCCTCACTGAGACCGATAAAGTTTGATTCATTTCTCTGATGTCTGCCTCCTGAAGCCTCCCTCAGGTTTACTCCTTCATTCCGTGGTTTTCTTTTGGACACTACTTAGTTTGACACATTTGATTGACAGCTGAAAAATGGAGGCTCGAGGAAAAGAATCAAGGAGATTAAGCGAGGAAAGAGAATTGAGATGCTGCTGTTACAAAGCGGCTATTGCATATTAGAGATAAATAGGGTGAAATAAAGTAAAGAATTTGGATTGCTTGACAAATAAGTGCACTTTCATTATAATCTATTGTCTAGTAGTTTCAATAATAACCCCACTGGACTGAAGTGCTCTGTTAAGCCAACTCTTTGGTTAAATTCACACTTTGCTCTGCCTCCTATTGCTTTGAGAACAACAAACACAGGTGTGGACTAAACCAAATAAAAGAGACAATAGACACCCAACTGTGACACGTTTCAAGCCAAAAACTGTGGAACTTTTAACTCTTTGTTCAACAGGTTTTTAGATGACGCAAATAATAGTTGTTTGTTTTTACTCATATGCAGCCTTTTTTGCAGTCAATAACTTGCTTTTTGCCCAATCTTTTGTCTTGCAGGAAAGGAAAGTTCCTGCACCACTATGAAAACTATGGAGCTACAGCTAAAGACATCGCAGACTGGCTCAGAAAGTACGTATTTTTAAAGTCTCCTCTTTAAACCATCGATACTTTGTAGTGACATCACGGTGGGAGTGTTCTGCGTGTATGCCTGGTGATGGGTAGACGAGGCTTCAAGGTGTGTTTTTAAAATTCAGATTTGTCTAGTCACTATGGGAAATGATCAGGTTGAACATTTGTGAATTTTCCTTTCAGATTTTTCTTTTGAAAGTATAATGTTGTTAATAGGGAAAACGCGCGCCCCCCTTGTCCCCCATCAGGGAGTATTACATTATCACATTCTAGAATCTCAAAACCACACAGGCAAAACACACATTTGCAAGTCTGAAAACATTTATTGGACTTGTTCACATATCATTTAAATGCCTAATGACCCCTCGCAGCGTAGAAAAACATGTGTAAATAGTTATTTTGGTTATTTATTTCACAACAGTTAGCGCTGAATTACATTATTTTTCATTCTTAGTCAACTAACCTGTCCTACTGATCAGTTAGTTGTCTAAAAAGGAGACATGTCAAAAGCTCTCCAAACCACGTACATCTATACTCACAAGAATACACCTGCACGGGAATTCATGCAAAAATATTTATGCTAAAAAGTACTAAAATGATTAGTTTTATATGTACAAATGTAGGTTAAATTCATGATTCACTCCAAAATCTTTAGCCAGTTCACCTCATAACTCTCTGCTGTTGTCCCATATAAATCCTTAAGCCCCAAAGGTGCTTTTTGTGACTTTTCTAGTGGAGGATCTGCCACCTCTTTTTCTCCATGGAGATGTTATTGCTTTGTCAGGAAAGTTTCACAGTCTGGCATTAAACCTTTCTATCGTCATGCAGACCAAACCAGGCCAAGTTACAGGTCAGATTTGTGGTGAGGCGACCCCGCTCACAGTCAGAATGCCTGTTTTTCTAGGTATTTTTGAGCTATAAAACCACTTGTAAGGTAGATCTGTTTAATGTCATATTGTGGAACATTCCAAGCAGAAAAATGACAATCTAATACAGCTAATGCAAGTTTTTTATTGACTAATACACCCTCGATTAATAGACTCAAGGACTACAGCCGTATTAAACTTCCAAAATAAAGCTCTCTAAATGAAAAGGGCAGTGCAGTGTGGTGTTTCGGGGCAGAGCTATGAGACAGAGGTGAATATGAAACACAGCTGGAGCAGAGGTGACCGGTGAGGGGGGGAGTGTTATGGAGGTGTGAGCCCTGACTCACACTTCAGACATCTTAAAGTGCAGTGCAGTCTAAGTTTGAACACTAGGTCCAGTGATCAACTATTACTGGTTTATTTGAGCGAGGCTAATTTGGGTGCCTTGTATGTTTTTTTGTATCTAGTTTTTCCTTTTAACTATGGACGTTTGTGTCTGAAATAAAGAGTAAATGGAAAAAAATGCATTCTCAGTGCGGTGAAAAATGTATACCGGTAATCGCTCCTCGCAACTTTCAGAGACCAGAATGGAGTTTTGCCGCTAAAGCTAACAACAACTAGCATGCTAACGTGCACTTCCTGATTATCGGCCATTAAAAGGCTTTGTAATTACATGCAAACAGAACACAGCTGACTTATTTTGACTTCAAGAGCTGCTCATACCATATATTCGTACACACATTTTGCTCATATACAGATACCGTAAACATGCTGGATTGTGGCTATGGGCTGTTTTCCGTCCTCTGTCCTGCATTCCCCTCACACGCACGGTCATCCTTATACTAGATGTACTTCAACACTAGAGGCGGGGAAGTGTCTTGCCCAAGGATACAGCAGCAGTATGCATATGACAGGTTTTCATGTTTTTCAATTATTACTTTGTCATAGGTGAGATAGTGAATAGGGATGGGACAAGATCTCACAAGATTGTCACATGATTGTGCAAAAATGATCTTGTGAGTTTTTTTTCTAAGCGTTTACATTTGGATTGGACAAAAAAGGGTTGCATGTTGATAAATTACATCTCTTACAGTTCCAAAAGGCAGTGCTAGAATGAAACAAAATTATTAAATCAAGTAAATAAAATTGGAACAGAGAAATGTACATATTAGGAAGAATGTTAAAATCTCGTCTTGTCTCGTTCTCGTGGACCCAATCTTGAATCCCGTCTCATCCCATTCCTAATAGTGAATATTTAGAATAGTTTTACATCAGTTAAAGTGGCAGTTTGTAATGAAAAAAGTTGAGAAGAACAGTACAAAAATACTGGAAAATTCTATCCAAAATGCAGGGACAATTTACGACAATGAAGGATTTGTTGGCAGTTTAAACCTTCATTTAAAAAATAAAGCTTTTATCATTAATTTTATTAAACTAATCTTAACTATTCTGTAATTTAGACATGTTTTGGTCCATGTTAACATTATGGTTGCTAGGTAACGGGTATGAAATTACTTCTACTTATCTCACATCTGCAGCCTGTGTCCAAACAGGAAGTAAAATTATGAAACAAATTTTTAAAGATTTCTAGTGAAATCCTTCATATAATTATGTTAACCATGTTTTGATTAAATGAATACCTGTCAAATGCACTTTAAAGGTCCTATATTACACAAAGTGGATTCTTGTGAGCTTTAAGTCATGTTGTAATGTTGTTACCTCATCAGAAACATACCTGGAGTTGTGTTTTGTTTCATTTACACATGTTTGAGTAACTCTTTATTATTAGTCTGTCTACATCTCCAAAGCTCAAAATACTCCACCTTGTTCCACCTTGTGATGTCATGAAGCGGTAGTTTTCAAGTTAACAGCTCCTTTTACCTTTTGTTCAGTAGAAATGGCCAATTCCAGGTCTGAAATCATCCAAATGATTCTAGTGAAGGTGTATGGGGTTTAAAAACGTAGTGTAGCACTTCCTGTATTACCGAATGACATCACAAGGTGGCACAGGGTGTTTTCAACTTGAGAGAGGAACTCTGCCTAAATGCAGGGTTTGTGTTTTTGACAAGGAAACAACATTCTAACAAATCCGAAAATTGCACAGTATGGGTCCTTTAATGTGAACACTGAGTTGCATTGCGAAAATGGAGTGATTTGAATAAATAAATAAAACATGAAAGAAAACAAAAAAAAATCATGCCTAACAGGATTCTGAAGTCAAATGCTCTTTCAAACTTGGCCCTGTGTCTTTGAGGGACTTTGTAGATGCCACAGATGAGAATTCCTCGTCATAACATTTCTCCACAAAAGCCTGAGTTCATTGTTCATATTTAGATTTGTTCTGTCCATTGTGCTGCTCTGTCTCGCTGCTCCCTCTTTATCTGCGCTTTTTATTTACTCCACATCAACTCCAAACTTTTGATGAAGTCTGTGCCATTTTCAGATTCAGCAGTCCTTCAGTAGCTCTGGTATTCGTTTTTTCAATAATGTGATTTTTTTTTTTTTTTTTTATACAGGTAACATCAATGTCATTTGGGCTCAAAAGAAACTGCCAACAGAGCCATCACGAGTGCGAATCAGGCAGGAGTTTTGACTGCTGTCGAAACTCAGTTCTTCATGGTTTTTGCTAATGCCATGCAGAAAACCCATTTGCTCACAATGTCAGTCAAACTGAGAATATATTACATAGATTAGTATGTAGCGTTTGATTAATCCTAATAATGTATGCTTCTATCTTTAATTTTTGGTCTGTATTTTTTAATGAGGCTTAATTTTAGGCGGTATATGTTCCGTTCAAGTTTATTTCAACATACACCCCGCTGCTTATCAATGCATTTTAGAAGACGTGAACTAGGACAGAGCAATATGGCATAAATAAAAACTTATCACGATATAAAAGAGACAGTTTGTGATTTTATGAAAATAATTGAATTTACAGTTATACCCAAGGCTGCCTAAAGCTACCATATGCATTTAGATTGGCTCGCCTGACTCTGCTGTATTCTCACATATCAGCACTAGATGCTATTTACCTTAGTTCTGTCTGATACTGTCAGCTTTGGTTTGACAGAGGAAGACCAGAGAGCCCAGGTGAGCCTGAACAAAGGTCCAGTGAGGGGGGCGGATTCAGGTGAGGGAACAGGTTTCACATCCGCCGTCTACTTGTAGAAAAAAATCTAATAAAGCTTCAGATGGTAGCTTTAAAGGTGCATACTTGTTTCAGGATTTTTAATTTATAAGTTCCGCTTCCTCTGCTCATGTCTTATCTTTTTTAGTCTCTACAGATGCTCCACAGTCAGTGTTTGAGTCTCTCTGTGAGCCTGTGCCTCCCTCTCACAGCTCACAGGGAAATCAGCTGCAGTGCACTTCAGACAATACGCCCATGGTCTGATGTGAAGCTTTTATGTAGTGCCCACCTCATTGCACTTCTGCTTAGATGCTAAACTGTTGCACTGTACTTGTAAACGTATAGTGACAATAAAGTTTCAGTGAATGTTAAAACATTTGAATTAAGCTGAGATGGGAGAGTTCTGCTGTGAACTGGACCCCGTGCCCTCCATAAAGCACATGTACAATGCCTTCATACAGAGAGCACATACCGGCTCTGATTCAAACCACTCGGAGAGGAAAGTCCGATTGGTTCCAGAGGACGAGGATAGAGCCGTGCACGGGTCCGGTCCAATGTGGAAGTGCAGAAACAGACCAGAGCGGGTTTTACAAATGACTCCGAGAAGGCAGGAGGTCCCAAGGGTGCAGAAAGAGAGAGCAGATTTTGTGTGTGTTACTTTCAAGGAGATATCATGCTTCATTCACGGTGTTGAAAGCCATTGTACTCCTAAAAACTGGAATTTTACACGTGGAAGACCATCAACCGGAAAAGTTACACAGTGCACCTTTAAATCTAAATGTATGTATTCCTGTGGCTGGAAACAAAGAGGAGTAAGGGTGACAAAAAATATAGCAAAAAGTGGAAATTCGTGACCTTGGGAGACGTTATATTTTTTCACAATGCAGAGACTCCATTAAATTGTGTCAAAATGAGACCGCTGTTTGCTGTCTGTATATACTTGATCGTCCACAAACCAGGAATTAAGGCTGCTGTGTTGTTAGCATGCTAGTTGTTGTTTGCATTACCATGACAGCTAAACTCCTATCTCTGAAAAGTGCTTATAAACATCTCCAAAAGTTGTGAAAAGTGCTTATAAACGAATTGCTGTGAATAATATGTATGCTGGTAAGGTAAGGTCCACTTTATTGCACCCGTAGGGAAATTTGACCACTGCATTTGACCGAGAAATGCGTTACGAATTATTTTGGACCACTGCAAACACTTTCAAACGAGCTCTGTTTTTCACATTTTTATTAAGTATTAAGTATTTATTAAGTATTGCAGTAATATAGTTTTTTAATGTATAGCTGTGAGGTCAGTAGTGCAAAGTTTTGATAGTGATTTCGTTTTCTTGTTTACATCTCTTTGCCGATGTTGTCAGTGAGGCGCGGTGCAGATCCAGATGTGTGGCTCTCTGGGTGGAGTCGAGTCCAGCTGTGTTCACTTATGCTCTGCCTGTGTTATACCCTTATTCTGTTAAACTGTGTGATAGAGCACTGTGGAAAGTCTACTTGAATGTGTGCTCAAGGGCTAAACAATATCTTAAAATCTTCAATGCGGTATCAGCTAAGGAATTATCCGTATCACTAAAAACACAATGTAACACTAGATGAATGGATTTAATCAATATAACTAAAAAACTAGAAAACAAGTGCATAAATGGGACAAAATACACTCAACCTCCCAGTGTCTTCAACTATTGGATACACTGGATACTGGGTTACCTGTTTTTTTTTTTATTCTTGAATACCTTCTTTAATATTCTCCTTCCCTCTCTCCCTCTTTTCTAGTCCTCAGCCTCCTCAGCCGAAGACCCCTGAGGTGGCCTGGTCTGAGTCGGACTCTTCTGTGTTCCACCTCACGGACGACTCCTTTGACAGTTTCCTTCAGGAGCACCCGGCCTCTCTCATCATGTTCTACGCCCCCTGTGAGTAACTGACCCAACGCCTCCCTCAACGCGCTTTTATTAGAAGGCCATACACTCTAATGTTTAAATAAGCCTCACATGATACAAGTCACATCAAGTGGAAGTGCACATGGGCTTTAGGGAACTGCAATTAATAACAACTTAAGACTGTGAAGTGCTTCTCTGCATTGAGTGACATAAGGTCCTGATGGTCTATTATGGTGGTTATTCTTGATCTTATTTATGTTCAGTGTTGGATGTTGTGTGTATAAGCATATGGGACTGTGATGTGTTTTCTTTGTGTTAAATCATGTGACCCCTCTGTCCCACGACGAGTGTCTCTCATGGGAGACAGTAAAGGATTGTTTTCTCTCTCATTCTCAGTATATGGACAGGGCATGGCTAATGTCAAAGCTCAGAACCTCCAGAAGTCTCTCACTGAGCTGGAGTTTAGGTAGTGGCCCTTCAGATCAGAGAGAGGCATTTTAGGTTTAAAGCAAGTGGTTTTCAGCCTCAAAAATGAGAGACTCGTGTGATGCTCATTCTGCTCTCTGACTGGATAATATAAACTTGGCCATCATAAATTGGCATTAGAATTATCATCTGTAAAAGTAATATTTGATTTGAACATGTTTACCTTGTATCTGGGGACACAGTCGGTCATGTTTATGAAAATGTATATAAAAATGCTATATGCACTTCCTTTTTACAAAATGCACTGTCATTCTTGTAGCAGGTGTTTTTTTCTAGTCTGAAAATGTGTTGAAATTTTTACCAAACTTGCATCTGGTGGACTTTCACAAAATCTTTGACAGACTTGAAATTATTTTGAGCTAACAACTGTTTACACTCAGCTGTTGGTTTTCAGATCACTTCCTCCAACCAGCTTCTCGCTCAGAGGCAGAAATTGAAGTGACTTTTGCATAAACTTGGAGTAAAATTGTGAAAGAAACCCATCTGTGGGTTTGACAAGGCAGAGCTGTCTGGTAAATTGTCACAAATATTTCACAATGAATCTGCATTATTTCCCGCAAATGAAACATGATGCAAAAACATGTCATGAATAATAGGTGTGCACTATGTAGCTTTTCTGACGGGGGATCACCGCCAAGGCAACTTACAGGTCAGATCTGTGGAGAGACTACCCGCTTACAGTCAAAATGCACGTTTTTCATTACCTGGGATCCAGAATACACACTTCTCCAGTACTTTACGAAGATGTGAATCTCGTTAGCGGTGAATCTCCTCGAGTAAAGGGTATGTTCGTACGTAATGTGGAAACAACATTCGAACATGGCTTAAAGCTCACAAGAGTCAGTCTAATATAGCAGCTTTAATGCTACACTGTGAAAAAATCCAGGCTAAGCTATAAAATCTCCATGGACACAAGCAGGTGGCAGATCCCCACTAGAAAAACTGCATATTGCACCTTTAAGAAAATATGCAGATTTCTCAGCACTATCCAATTCACCTCCATAATTTGTTAGCCTACCTGTTTTGCAAGCCCTAAACGTAAGCCCAACTATGCTTTTAAGATCCACATTTTTGTCCCTATTTTCTTGTCTTATTGCTCACTTCCCCCAAACATCTCCTCATTGTTTCATATTGGAGTCAGCTGTAGAGAAATTTCCTGTAAAATGGAAAAACGAACCTGAGCAGACTGCATTAAACTTTTGTCTTCTCCATCACACGCACACAGTACTAGCCATTCAGCACTTCATTGTGGCCATATGTTTCCCATAATGCTCCCTGTCATTTTTACTCAGCCTCCTCTTAGCTTTTGTTGCGCGGGGCTTTGTAAACATGCCAGGGATTATCAGTGCTTTCGACTTCTCCGCTGGTATCAATTGTGTTGCTTTGGTCCCCACTTAAAGGCAGTCCATGGGAGAGCTTGCTTGTTGGTAAATGGTTACTGATATACAGATCAAGCTAATTACATAATTCCTGTTTCTCAAACTGGTTCTGGTGCCACTGCTGGTATGTGATTTTAGTTTGGTGGGAATCGATGTATTCATTATTTTTTGTCCTGGTTTTGTTTTACGTTTGATTAGTGCTAATTTAGACATAATGTTTCCAGTTAAGTTAAAATGGTTAAAGGTGCATTATGCAACTTTTCTGGTGAGGGGTCTGCCGCCTACTTCTGTCTATGGAAATGTTTATGCTCTGCCTGGAATGTTCCGCAGTATGGCTTTCTTGCATTTATTTATCTATGTTTTTTTGTTTGTTTGTTTGTTTGTTTTATTGGTTGAAGAAAGTACCAATAACATGGCCTGTTTGTCTTCATGGAGAAGTTTAATATGCCATACTGTGGAACATTTTAGGTAAAGCAACAGCATCTCCATGGAGACAAGCAGGTTGGTTGGACCCTCCTCTGAAAAACTACATAGTGCACCTTTTTTAGTTTATTGCGGTCCCAACTGACTCTTAAGTTTAGGTCTATTTTGTTTCATGCTAGTTCATTTAATCCTGGTTTAATATTACTAATGAAGTTTCAATGAAGACTTAATGGAATCTAAATTCATATAAACGTGATTTATCAAGTCCTGGTTTAATCCTAGTGAATTTGGACTATTTTTAGTTCTAGTTTCTGCCAGTTTTAGTAGTATAATGTTCCCTGATTTAGATTCCAGTTGGTTAGTCTTAGTCTAGTTTAACTTTATCATTTAAACTTGGTTTTATCCCTGGTTTTACATAGATTCAATTAGGTTGTCAAAAGTATCAATACATAACTGATACTAAAATCTGTATCAAATGTGGATGCTCCATTTATCAGTTGGTATTACTATTGGAAAAAATCGCACAAACATAACAAAATCTGACCTTTCGTTTAGAGTAATCTTGAACTTTATCAGCATCAGTATAGAACCACATGGTAACCTAAAGAAAGCACTATTATTCTGTGCTGAAAATTACATTGATTGTCTATTTGGTTTGGTTTTTTTTGTTGTTTTTTTCATCATTGTGGTATCGAATTTGGCATCAGGTATTAAGCATTTTCCATAGTATCAAAATCAAGTTTGAAGTTTTGTATCATGACAACACTAGATTAGATATAATTAGTCGATATTTAGTCTGTTTTACAGTTTAGTCCTTCCCTACTTGGCGTAGAAGCTAACTTAAAGGTACATTGTGTAACTTTTCTGGTGGAGAGTCCGTCAAATGCTTTTCTCCATGAAGATTTTATTGCTTTGTCTGCAGTGTTTCACAGTATGATGATAGAAAGGTTTAAATCTTTCTATCATCATGGAGACCAAATCAGACCAAGTTACAGGTGAGATCTGTGGAGAGGTGACCCCGCTCACAGTCAGAATACCTGTTTTTCGAGGTATTTTTAAGCTATAACACCACCTGTAATTGAATAAATGTAAAGTAGAGCTGTTTAATGTCAAATACAGAGCAAATACACATCCATAGAAACAAGAAGGTGACTGTCCACCAATCAAAAAGTTACATAGTGCAGCTTTAAGAACCACTACTGTCTATTTCCTATTTAGCAGGATATTTGTACATATTAGTTCAATGTTGCACAATTTTTACCTATTTATGCTGCTTTTCCTGCCTGTCCTTTACCTGTATAGTGAAAAATAGCTCTGCGCATCTCCACTTTGCACTATAATTATGATTCATAGTTTTGAGTTACATCAGGCCAGTAGTAGCAGAGTTCCCCTATACCCAGAAGCAGAGCCTAAGGGGAAGAAGATAACACTTGTGTCAGACATACACAAGAAAGGATAGGGACAGAGTTAAATATTTAGTGTGGAAAAGTGAAAACGTCTCATAACAAATGAATCACTCGAAAAACAGGTTCCAGTTGGCAACAAAAAGTCAAATTTTACAAGTGAGATAATTCTTATCTTCACACTTAGGAATGCATAAAAACATTGCTTGATACCAATAGGCAACGGTAATGATGTCAAAGATTGAACATTAAATTAAATTATACTTTCTCAAATTTAAACTTATCCTAAAAAGTCAAAAAGTCAAATTTTACAAGTGAACTAGTTTGTCATCACTTTTGGGAAGGCAAAAACAAAAACAAAAAATGCTGTACTATGTAACTTTTGGGTTGGAGGTCCATCACCTGCTTGTCCCTGGATTGTTACACAGCATGACATTTTCTTCTTTTCAGTCTTGCTTTTATTCAATAGCCAGTGTTTAAAAAAACTGAAAAATAAGCATTCTCGCCTTTCCACAGATCTGACCTTGACCTCTAACTTGACCTGTTGGCGTCACCTGCTTGACTCCACAGAGATACGTTTTATCCCATACTGGGAAAAGTAATAACATCTCCACGGAGACATGTAGGTGATGTAACTTCCACCGAAAAGTTACAATGCATATTTTCAATCTTTTGTAATCTTTAACAAATGAAAATGCATTATCTGTGTTAACTTCTAGCTGCAGAAGTCTTCCACTGTTTTCTTTTTGTTAGATACAGTATTGTTTTGCAGATATTATTTGGATGGATGAGATTTTCCCAGACTTGACTCATCTGTGTTGGCTGTGGTCTTTACAGCAGAACCTCTCCAGTCAGTGTGAATGCATGTAATGTAAAACTATGTAAACCTGGCACAGATCTGCACAGCTCTGCACAGCCTGTCTCATTACTAGTAAAATGTATGCTTCTCCATACCTGGACTTTTTGAATTGTTTTGACCTTTGCTCGTAGTTTCCTGTGTTTTCATATGGATTTAATGCAGCTTTAAAGGAGCAATGTGTAACTTTTCCGGTGTACAGTCTGATGTTACTACTTTGCAGGGAATGTTTTACAGTATGGCAATAAATTTATCCATGAATTTCAGAATTAGGAGTGTTGCCATAGCAATAAACTATTTCCAACATATATAGCATATATTTTGAGAACTTTTTCCATGTATCAGGAAGCTGAACCCAGGAATGTTCGGTCAACAAAATCACCTCTCCACAGATCTGACATGTAACCAGCTTGTCTTAACTATGGCGTGGATAAGTTTAATGCCATATCGCGGAACATTCCAAACAATGCACTAACATATACTTGGAGAAATGCATATGGTAGAGCCTCCACCAGAAAAGTTATGTAGTGCACTTTTAAAAATTCAGGCAAGATAACTGACTAGAAAATGTGCAGATTGTTTAAATGTAAAGAAAGTAAAGATTAAAGGTGCACTGCGTGACTTTGTGGTGGAGGGTCGACCATCTGCTTGTCTTCATGGAGATTTTACCACTTTGCCCAGAATGTTCCATGGTATGACTTTAAACATTTCCATCTAGTATTTATTTATTGCGAGTCTTTCTATTGCTCAAAAATACAGTAATTCCTCTCCACAGATTTGAACTGTAATGTAGTGTAGTGCTGTAAACTGCTTGTCTCCCTTGTGATAGAGTTTGTGTTTAAAATTATACTTTATTTATAAAAGAAAAAAACAGTACTGAGATCCAAGTATTTTCCTTGGTATCAAGATTGAGTTTGAAATTTTAATATTGTCACAACACTAATTTACCACAATTTTCGAGACACACAAATAAAAAAATAACTTGGCAAGCGAGTACTGAAAAACAGCCATTCTGTTTTCCAGTATTTTGTTGAGCATTTAAAAGCGGAGTTATGCAAGGCAGAGCGGAGGCAGGAGCAGAGTCCAGGTGGTGTGGGGAAGACTTAAATTTAGTCGCTAACAAGACGGGCCTGAGCTGTGTGCCAAGATTCAGTAGTTTGACTTTACATTTGTTCTGATCCAGTGTGGCGAGAGTTGTACAGTGTGTTCAGGTTTGAGAGAAGAGGAACTGTGTGTGTAGTGTTCATATTATGCACTGATACAAGAGCCATATAGGGGATAATAATAATAATAATAATAATAATAATAATAATAATAATAATAATAATAATAATAATAATAATAATAATAATATAAGTCTGAATATTTAGATCACAATATATTCTTAAAAGTGCCTCATGCAGCTTTTCTTCTTTATACAGTCAGAGTGCCCTCTCTATGGAAACAATAATAATTTACAGTAATTACTTTATTTAATTAGAGCACTTTTCAAAGGGCTTGACCAATTGGGTAAGGCATCTTTGAATAGAACATTTTTGACAATGAAAAATGACAAAAAATGCATGCTACTTCCCTTGAACCTCTTTAGGGCAGTGAAGAGAGACACATTATTGATCTCTTATTGACATTGCTTTATATATTGCGAACATAAGTCTAGTGGTTAGTACTCTACAACACAACCAGCAATTGATTACTATCAGATGAATTTGCCGACTCAGAAAAAGTCATTAAATGTGATATAATGTTGTTTCCTCATCACAAACGTGCCTGGAGTTCTGTTTTGTTTCATTCACACATGTTTAACACACAAAGGCTGCATATTTAGGCAAACGGGAAACACTATTCCATTTTGTGATGTCACGTGGTAATGCAGGAAGTGTTCTACTGTGTTTTTAAACTCAGAACACACCTTCACTCATTTGGATAATTTCAGCCCTGGAATTACCCTTTTCTACTAAACAAAAGGTAGAAGGTAGAAGATAGCTGTACACTTAAAAAACTACCGCTTCATGACATCACAAGGTGGAACTGAGCATTTTAATAAAGTGTTACTCAGACATCTGTGAATGAAACAAACAACTCCAGGTCTGTTTTTGATGAGGTTGTAGAATTATAACATGGCTTAAAGCTCACAAGAGTCAATTTTGAGAAATATTGAACCTTTAAATGTCTGAACTCTGCTCCAAAACACATTCATTTACTGACAGAGGATTGGCTGTAGACTTCTCAATTAAATAGATCCTATAGCGGTTCATTGACTATTAGAAACGAGTGAATCTTGAATCGCAATTAAAATTCAATTACAGCCTCACCTGGTACTTAAGACCTAATATTAACATTTTCTGAAAGCAAGAGGATTCCTGTATTAGCTAATCACTTACTGTTCCATCTTCTCTCAAATGTAAAAGCTCCCAAAGTTGTTTACAATGTGCACTCTGAACCGAATACTACTTTTTAACCATATATTCCAAATGTAATCGCAATTGCAATACTAAGGGGAACTTTTGAACAACACCTGTGCTGGGAAACACAGCGTTCAAGTGGAGTTTTTGTCACTGTTTTTACCAGGCTTAAACTGCCTCAGTGTGAGCGGTGGAGAGAAGCTGAGGGAATAAAGTGGACAGAAACACAAGCTGATGGTGCACGCTGGAGGTACATTAATCTTAGTATGTGACAGAACATGCCTGAGGAAAAAAGGAGGAGAAAGAGGACGAGGAAAAGGAGAGTAGAGGATGGAGAGAGGAGGAGAAAGAGGGAGAATGAGGAAAGCGAGAGATTGGAAAGAGTTGAGTGCCGTGAGAGAGGGAGAAAGAGGATGGGGAGAGAGGAGAGATACTAGTACCTGAGCAATACTTCTTTAAAGCAGATACATTCACTGTGGCGTTGTTGAATGGTGAATGTAAAATTTTTATTATCAGACAAGATTTAATAGTTGCCCTTAAGTAACTTTTCTGCTTCTCTCCGTGGAGATATATTTGCTAATTTGATAAGATGATCCATGTTGATTGAGCTATAAAAACACTTATAATTGAATCAAGTATTTTCTAACGAGGACTCCCAGTCACTGTAAAGAAATCCCTGGGTAAGACTTAAACCAGGTAAACCTCTCTTAGTGAGAACAGGCCTGGATTACAGCCAGAAACCTCATAAATGTGTAGATGAATAAAGAATATTCATTTCACACAGAGTGACTTTTTAATGCTATGCTCAATTTAACCATATTAATCATCATTATGTCACTGAGAATCTACAGAAACAAATACATTTGCTCAAATCAAGAGAATTCACTGAAAAAATAAAAATGTATATTTTAGTAAGATTTAGTATTTTTGTTTTTGCTTCTTTGGACCATTTGGTTTCATCCTGTTCTAATCCTGGATTAGTCCCAGTTTTGATATGGTGTGATGTGTGAATCTAGCCCCAGACTAGCAAACATTTTGTATTTAAAGGGCTCATATTACACTATTTTCTGATCTATGTTATAATGTTTCCTCATCAAAAACAGACCTGGAGTTGTTTTGTTTCTGTGACACACATTTAACACACAAACCCTACACATTTAGGCCAAGTTCTTCTCTCAGAAATCAGAACACACTCTGTTCCACCTTGTGATGTCGTATGATAATATAGGAAGTGCTCCACTGTGTTTTTAAACTCCATACACTTTCACTACTTAAAAATTACTTCATGACGTCACAAGGTGGAACAGAGCATTTTGATCTTTGGAGTTGTAGACAGACTAATAATGCAGAATTACTCAAACATGTGAGAATGTGTTATGAGAGTGTTTTTGATGAGGTAACAACATTCTACCATTGCTTAAAGCTCATAAGACTCAGAGTCAATTTTGCGTAACATAGGACCTTTGAATTTGAACTTAAACCTTTAGTATGTCAAATATTTTAATGTATAACTCATCTAGTGGCTTGTGAACTTGGGGAAGGCAGTGGCTCAGCATATAAAAAGGACTTGGACACAGATTGGATTAGAAAGTGACTATACAGAATGTCCCTGCCTTTAAACCCAATGTCCCACTATAAATAATACTAGGTGACACTGAGTACAAGTAGACCACTACAGACTGTACATTGGTATAACACTGATTTTTGACCGTGGCAGTCCTTCCTCCTCCCATAGCTCTGTGGTCTTCTCCTGGGTCCCTCTGCTCAGAGCTACAGTAGATCCCTGAGATTTCACCATTTCTGCATCTGTCCCCAGAGTCTCTCCCTGGTTCACCTATTGTTCGGAATATACACTTAAACATGGTAGTATGGGCTTAAGGATTTCTGTCATTAATTTCTATGTTCAGGCCAATTAGTTTCAGTTGAGATGATTTTTTTTTTTGCCTGACAAATCCAGACTGATATCTCTCTGTATTTTTTATACGGAGGGATTTGAGTCTAGTCCCCTCGCCCTCCATCGCACCTTAAGCCCGGTGCAAACAGATTTGTCTTTTTTTCAGTAACGCATGTCAAATGAAAGAGCTCATCACGTATCTTTTACAAATTAAATCGAATTACTCTCACTCATTGATTCTGCAGAAATCTGTGGTGTTTTTTTCAGTTCCATCCTATTTTTTTCCAATATAGACAGACATGTCCTGGATTGACTCTCCACCTGTCAATCACACCCATCTGAAAATGGGGAGATTTATGGTGACCAGACTCACATTTTTGTAAAGTATTGAAGTCCATCCAAGATATTTTTGGTTCCATGTTTTAGATGGATGGGGGAAACAAAATCTGCTAAATTAATCGAGTTGGCACAATTATCAAAATGCAATAGCTGCACTTACTTAGATAACAGAATATCCTCTACAGTATAGCCTGTCTTTTATAGAACATTGTGTTGCACCTGTGGTTTAGACTTCTACAAACATGTTTTGAAGTCCATGTGACCTTATATTAGTTTTCATTCATATTTCTCTAATTGTCTTGTCTTTTCTCTAATTGTTTTTACAACAGAACTCAACTTTTTTTAACATATTGCAAATATAATCACTTTTTTTCTACAGAAGTGTGCAGCCCTCACAAGGAATTGAAATGGATCCAAATAAGGTTAAAATACTTTTAGACAGATGTTTCTTTAAAGGTGCCCTGTGTACATTTTCTGGTGGGGAAGACAACAGCTTGTCTCTATGGAGAAGTCGCTTTACTTGGGTTGTTCCACTGTATGTCATTAATCTTTTCTGTTTTCCATTTCTTTCTATAGTTTTTTGGTCCGATTGCCTCTCCACAGAGCTGATCTGTAGCTTGACCTGATGACATAAACATATTACCTGTCTGTGTTCCCAGATAGTTTGTAGTAAATAAGTTTATATAAAATCTTGTAAAACATTTTAAAATATTTTTCTTCCAATTTGAGTGTTTTATTAATAATTACACCAACATTTTTCAACTTATAAAGCTGTTTTACATTTTGTGTTTTTTGATTTGTAGGTCAAATATCCAATCAAAAAGCTGAATGCACTCCTCACTTGTCCTCATTAGACAGCTAATGATATATAAAGTATAGTTGTGGCTGCATTACTGTTTTTAAACCAGTAGAATCACATGTTTCAGCTATTCCCTTTAAAATATTTTCAAAATGGAATCAAATCTCGATAATTGAACTCAAGCCAATTTTGCACTTTTAAACTTGACACAATCTTCCCACATTAAAATCTTCACATTTCCCCGTATCATGTGATTTATGGTCTGTACCAGCTCTGCTTTGTGTTCTGAATAAAGGGCTTTCTGAACTGTTATGACAAGGACAATTTAGCAGTTTGGAAATAGCCCAAGTTGCATTTGTGCTGAGCCACTGCAGGGGAACATGCTCACACAGCTCCTCCCTAATATAACCGCGTAACGCTAGAGAGCATGACAGCGTGACACAGTGTACCAGGGGCTGTTCTCAAGCTAAAAATATGCACAGAATGTATTTAGTATACAAAGGACAACTCAAAAACATGTGCAGTATAGACCACGTAGAGAGATGGGAGGTGGTAAATCGCACTCTTGGCAGTGACATCATGCTCGGGGTGTTCTACATGTATTTCTATTGACGGAATGTTTGGCAATTACCATGGTGAAACGATGCGCACATTAGCAAGCACACAAAAAGTATAATTGGACACAGCAAACCTGCTAGCCGCCATGTTCCAAATAGGAAGTGAGCATGGGTGCGCTTCCGGCTCCATCGACTCCAGTTGACTTTACATTGAAAAATTGTCTCTCCTTTCTGTGACTGCTGCAGGTGAGCCTTGTCATTTCGGTCTCAAAATGTTCATATCAACCTGCTCTGCATGATTCTGGTGTTTTTATTTCGCTATTTGGTCCATAAATAAATTCCTACTCCTAATAAGGAATGGCCTCCAAATTTGCCCCTGTAACTACTATCCTCGGTGAGCTTCATTTGACTGGAGCCGAACGCTATGGATGAAGTCACACTCCCTTAGTCCGCTTTTTTATGATTAGCTCTGTTGTTATGGCGATTAACAATTCAAAACATCAGAAGTGCTCAAAATAGCGCAGGAAATCGATACTCATGAATAGAAAACACAGCAAAACAATATCAGCAAAAACTGGTAATTATACTACCATGACATTTGTAGTTTTCTTTTCTTTTATTATATATGAATTTAAAGCTCACCATTCAACATTACAAAAGCTTCTGTGTAAATATTTCAGGGGAATGTCTGTAAACAAACTTGTGCAGTGTTGCCTCCCTTTGCCTGGAGGTAGAGACCAAACCCAGGCTCCTCTGGTTCACAGAGACTTACCCAAATGTTGTGTTTCATTCACTGGACTCTCCTTTTCTGAGCTCTGACTGGTCAAGAGTACAGCCAAATCCTTCATACCACAGTAGAGTCACCGAGGACAAACTGAATATTGATACAAACTGATACCAACAAATAAACAAGGGGATTTTTATGAGCGAGAGTAGAAAAGTGTTTCAGTACATAGGATTTTCAAAGCTGCAGTGGTCAGTAACAGAGGTGGTTTAGGACCTTGTTTAGACCTGGTTTAGTCCCAGTTTAAACCCTGTTTCATCCTGGCTTAGACCTTGATTAGTACTGCTTTAGGACTGTTTTTTAGGCTCATTATGTTATCATTTGCAAATCTGAAATCATTATATACATTTAAAATTACTTAATAATAAACGAAACAAGTCCACTGATTTATGTGTTAGAAAGCCTAACAGGAGCTGATGTCACTAAACATCATCACAACAAAGAGGCTTTTTTTTTTTTTTTTGCATTTGTACTGAAATGGCTTCTGCGAAGTTACCTAATCCTACACGCATCGCAGATTAAGAAAATTAAACTGGAGAACTAAATTAGTAGTCGGTGTATGGTCATGGCAGTGAAACCAGGAGTTGATCTGCAAATTGACATTTTGAAAATAATCGATTAAAGATTGCTCAAACATGCACAAATTACCACGAAATCCAACTCTGAGAGAAGTCATGCTTTATCAGGTCTAATAGAAAGTGGCATAAAAGTTGCATAGATTTCCTTATATAACACCACATTGCATCACTATACATTGATTTACCACTCAATACATCTGAACGTATTGCAGTCCCTCTTGACTCTGTCTCCTCTGCTCACCTAGTCTCACTTTGTCAAACTCGCACCTTTTAGTTCAAACATACCCTCCAAATGACACATACTGAAAGTTCAATTCATAAATAGAATCATTTTTTACAGGCTCAGTCATTTTTGTGTACCTTTTTATTTCTACTAAAATGTAAATAAAAGAAAAAACAAGTCCACTGTCTTTCACGTTAGAAAACTGACTTGTCGTTATTATAATGAGCTTCATTTGTTTGACTCTGCCGAATCCTATATGTATCACAGATTAAGAAAATAAAATTGGAGAACAAAGTAAGAGTAGTGGGCATGTACCAGTGGTGATGAAAACAGAGGTCTTGAATGCACGAGGATAGAGACGACTCAAACATGCATGAGTCAAGCTAAATACAACTTCAAGAAGGTAAATGAGAAGGGGTAATCCTTCGTATAACACAGTTAAACATTCAGAAAAGTTAATTTTACATAATGGGTCTGCTTTAAAATACAAAACTGCACATTGCATCACTAGATTTACTACTATAACATCTGAACCGGTTCCAATTCTCCCTTCTCTTTACTTTGTCCCCTCTGCCCACTTAGTCTCACTTTGTCAAACTCGCGGGCCTTAGTTCAAACACGCCCTCCAAATGACACATGTACCGAGTAATCCTACATGACTACACACTGTTTGTACTTTTATGCGTACTACATGAAAAATACTGCGTTTGACAGGAGCAGAAGAGGCGACTACACTCTGGAGAGCTACAGACTTTAGCGCTGATTTAAGCAGACAGGCTGAGGTGTGGGGTGCACGAGGTTACACAGAGGAGGCTTTGAGCTGGGTTAGGATGACATTTCACTGTGAGGAAAATCATATTACTTTACTTGTAGTAAAAAAGGAGAGGACTGTAGTTTAAAAGTTTTGTGTCTCTAAACTAACATAGCCAGACTAGACCTCCACACTTTTACTCTTTTCATTTGACTGATTATTTACTTTAGGCAGGGAACAAACACAATTTCCACAAGACGAGATAAGACACGAGATTGTGTCCATGAGAACGTGACAAGACGAGATTGACATAATTTATAATGCATTTTTATTGTGCAATCAGTTTCACAATGTTTGCTTCTTCATTTATTTAATTCAATATTTTTGCTGTTATGGAGACGGTGTAATCCTTCATTCACCCAGGAGTGGTTCATTGTAGAGAAGGAAACGATGAAACTGGATTGGACCACTTGGGTTTGGACTTGGGTACCCAGAATAGGATAATTTCCCTGTGGTTCAAGCCAGTTCCATCAACTGAAAAGGCTTTGTCTTGATAGCAAAAAGTCCAGTTGACCACTGATGAAACCTTCTCTACATTTGCTCTTATTATAGCACTGCTTTTTGAAACTTCTCAAAATATGTAATTCATCAGAGCTTAATCCTTTTTTTGTCCAAGCCAAATAAATAAATAAAAACGTGGAGAAAAAAATCTCACAAGAATCATATTTCTCATGTGTGCAGTCTTGTGCACACGTGGCATGTGGCAGTTTTATCTTGCGAGATGTTGTAGCATGAGATCTTGTCTCATACCTCTTACCTTATAGACGGATTATTTGTTTATCAACACAGCAGATCCGTGCGCAGCCTGAGTTCAGAAAGCACTGCTGTCTGTGCGGTTAACATGAAGCTGCAACACTCACTAGTGCTGTTGTCAGAGCACTAAAGCAGTTTATCGCCGTGTGATACAATAAGTTCTGATACTAAGTGAATATTAGTGAGTGGGACACGTCTTAATGACCCGTATGCGTTAAATGCAGGTGAGTTCGTAAATTACTTCAGTAGCCGGACATCCACTCATACCTGATCGATACACCTAGCCCCGCCCCCAGGAGCGCCTGAAATCTGCTGAAATCTACAAGACACTGACATGATCCCAGACAGGACAGCGGCTCTTTCTGCAGGACACATGTGAAGTAGAGCGCCAAGTGACGTAGTCTGATAATCCTATTATATAAGGTTATACTTTTTTCTTTTTTCTTTTTTTTTTTCTTTTTTTTTTTTAACCAGAAACGTCCCATTGAGATTCGAAGATCATTTTCTGCATCGAGTCCTGGCCAAGTGGCATCAACACCCACAGACAAAACATTTTATATAAAACGGTTATAAACAGACAATATTAAATAAAGTAGTGCATATTTCATAAAGATTTAAAGTTGCACTTTGTAACCTTTCTGGTGGAGAGTCTGTCACTTGCTCATCAAAACGAAGTTATTGCTTTGCCTACAAGCAGGCAAAGTTCCCTGATGGAGTTTTGTTTTTGTTGATTAGTCACGATTTGTCCATTAATCATTACTGTTTTAGTGTAAACTTGACTTTGTTGCTTTAAATAATGTTGTCCTCTCCGTATGAGCACTGAGAAGTCTGACATGTATGGTATTCCTTTTTCTTGTGTGCTGTGAAAAACTCTATAAAAACTATACCTCCATCATCTAACCCTGTTGTTGTGCCTTTCAGGGTGCGGTCACTGTAAGAAGATGAAGCCAGAATATGACGAAGCTGCAGAAGTCCTCAACAAAGCGTCTGATGTAAGTTTTGAATTAGTTTGGTTTATTTCACTAACAGCTCTGCTCCTCTCTGGCCTCATTACTGCCCCATAATAAAACCAACATGAACGTGGCCCTAGACACTCTGTGTTTATGAAGATGGGAGCATGGAATGAAAAACATGAGATAAACAGAACAGCAATCTGGACTTGTTTTGACTATGTTTACGCAATTATTTTTGGATTGGTTTTAATAATAATTATGATATTAACTTTCAATTGAGTTATTATGGGATGGCTTAATATTAAAGTATGTTATTTTCTGATCTACATTATAATGTTTCCTCCACAAAAACAGATCTCAAGTTGTGTTTTGTTTCTTTCACACGTGTTTAACGCACAAACCTTGTTTCATTCACATGTGTTTAACGCACAAACCTTGCATATTTAGGCTGAGTTCTTTTATATCTGCATAGAACTGGCTCCAGGTCACATTATCTTGACATAAGTATTTAAAAGTAAACTGTGTAACTTTTCTGCTGAGGAGTCAGTGCTTTGCTTGAAATGATCCACAATATGACATTAATCTAGTTTATTGTGCAGGTGTTTTTAAAGGTGCACTGTGTAACTTTTTGGTTGGTGGTCCGTCACCTACTTGTTTCTATGAATACATCATTGCTCTGCCTGGAATGTTCTACAGTGTGACATTAAACAGTTCAGCTGAAGATTTATTAAATTACAGGTGGTTTTGCTGCTCAAAAATACCTACAATAAGACATTATAGCTGTGAGCGGGGTCGCCTCTCCACAGATCTGACCTGCAACTTGGCCTGGTTTGGTCTTCATGAAGATAGAAAGGTTTAATACCATACTGTGAAATCCAAGACAAATTCCAGACAAAGCAATAACATCTCCAGGGAGAAAAGCATTTGATGGACCCTCCACCAGAAAAGTTACACAATGCACCTTTAATATACATTTTTATAAAGCCTTGAAAGACGGGCATTCATGGGGCTTGCCTCTCCATACATCTGACCTTCTGACTTATTTATTAAACTGTATAGTTTAATGACATACTATGGAACTTTCCAAACAAAGCAATAACATCTCCATGGAGACAAGTGGGCACTCTCATATTATATTATGAATTGAAGTTTGCAGTGTGTTTCAGTGCTAAAGCCAGGCCTGTGATGAAGCTGGTAAAAAGTCCAGCACTATGACTTAAGTGATTATCTCATCTCCAGCCCTCCTCTATCTCCCACTCTTTCTCTCTTTTCCTGCCTCACTGAATCTCACTCTCCTCTTCATCTCTCTCCTCCCTCTCCCACTGTCTCCTCCTTCCCTCTTAGTCTTCTTCTCCTCTCTCTCACTCCCCTCTTCATCTCTCTCCTCCCTTTCCTCTCTCTTCCTCTTCTCTCTCACTCTCCTCTTCATCTCTCTCCCCCCTTTCGTCTCTCTTCCTCTTCTCTCTCACTCTCCTCTTTATCCATCTTCTCTCTCTCTCTTTCTCTTCTCTTCATCTCTCTCCTCCCACCCACTCTCTCTCCTCCCATTCTTTCTCCCTCTCTCTCTCCCTCCCTTCTCTCCCACTCCCCTCTTCATTTCTCTCGTCTCTCTCTCACGCCTCTTTCCCTCTCCTCTCTCCTTCTCCTCTCTGTCACTCCCCACTTCATCTCTCTCCCGCTCCTCTCTTTTGTTCTCCTCTTCACCCCCTCCCTACTTCCCTCTCTGTCTCTTTCTCTCTCTCTCTCTCCCTCCCTCTCTCCCTCCTCTTCCATCCAAACACACACATTTGGATGTCCTCCTCGTGGCTCGGAGCCCGGCTGCAGAGGTCAATGGAAAAGGGCAAAATTATCTAATGCAGATGAACTGATGTTATCTCACCTCCTGAACTCCACAAATGTGTTATTTCACATCTACAACACTCTGTTCTAATTGCACAGGCACAGAGGGGTTGCCTTTTACACAGAACGTTGGCAGGTTGAATTCAGCTCTACTAGTAGCCAATTCACACAGTTATTGTGTCCTTGAGCAAGGCGGTTTGTGTCACTGAGATGTGGCAGTAGCTGAATAATGAATAAAAACCTACTCTTGCACTTGGAGAAGCTTTAACTAAAAAATGGGCTTAAACTGAACCAAAAATGCATATCTGTTGTACCCACTGAAATGTATATAGTTTTTTTTCATTTTTAAATTGTTTGCAATGGTCCAAAGTTACTTTCCTAATGCAGCATCCTAGCGTCCCAATGATATGTTTGGCCCTCACAGTAATAGCTGGATGACCCCTACCCTGTCCTGGATAAATCCCTCTCTGGCTGTACAGATTTGAACTTTATCTGCAAATGGATGCACTTAAGTCCTGGACACATCTGCAGCCTGCCCGGCCATGGGAGTGAAGCTCTCCTTCACTGTGGTTCTCTTCGAGTTTTTTTTTTCCTTGCTAAGAAGGAGGGTCTCTACGGACAGGGGACGTTCTGGGACAGTTCTCCATTTACTTGTTTCCTGTCAGTGAATCTGCCTGTGTGTTATCGACCAATGTCTGTTTCACTGTTGGATTTTCTAACTTTTTGTTGGTTAAATCAAGGAAACTGTTAAGTCCTAAGAGGCAGCCGCTGTTGTGATTTTTGGCTTTACAAAAATAAATTGAATTGAGTAATGCTAAAAACAAATGCCATGCCAACAGCGTGGCCTTACTTCCTGGTTTGCGGATGATAAAATGCTTTATAATTAGATATAGTGGTCTCATTTTGACTCTTTTACAATAAATCTGTACTGAGAAAAAGCAAATTATACTTGTATTTAAAGATGCATTGTGTAACTTTTCTGTTGGAGTGTCTGTCACCTGCTTGTATGGAGATGTCATTGCTCTGTCAGGAATGTTCCACAGTATGATATTAAACAGCTCTACCTTACATTTATTAAATTTCAAGTTGTTTTTATAGCTCAAATATACCTAGAAAAACAGGCATTCTGACTGTGAGCAGGGTCGCCTCTCCACAGATCTGACCTCTGACTTAGTCTGGTTTGGGTTCCATGAAGATTGAATGGTTTAGTAATACTATGAAACATTCCAGACAAAGCAATAACATCTCCATTTGGAAAAGCATTTGACGGACCTTCCACCAGAAAAGTTACACAATGCACCTTTAAGAACGTGAAAAAAATCTGGTATAGCCCCTTTTAATGCACATTTATCGTATCGTGTGCAAGTGATTCCTTTGTTTCTCTCCTAAAACTAAACTTCTACAAGAGCATACTAAGGTCATCACAGTGAAATTTGTTTTTGTTTTTCTTCTGGTATGTCTAATGTCTCTCTGCTGCCCCCTACAGAGTCCCGGCGTGTTGGCTGCTCTCGATGCCACGGTGCATAAAGCAGTTGGAGACCGCTTTAAGATCTCAGGGTTCCCCACAGTTAAGTACTTTGTGAACGGGGAAGAAAAATATACTCTGCCCCATCTGAGGAGCAAGGACAAGATCATTGAGTTTATGCACAAGTAAGTTGGAGATGAGCTTATTAGAGTGGGTACATTTTCAGTGTTTCCCACCATGATCTGTAATCAGTGCTTTTTGTTTACTAGAGGGAATAAGTGACATTTATACACCATAATATTGTATTAGATCAAAATGATATAAATATGGATTGTTTGCGCTGGGGATGCACCAATACCGATACTGGTGTCAAATAACTGCGCAGATATTGAAAAAATTTGCTGGATCAAATATCAGAAAGCCAAAATATCCTGGTTGGACATTTCAGTTGATGTAATAGACTACCGTAATTTCCGGACTATTGAGCGCACCTGAATATAAGCCGCATCAACTAAATTTTCAAAGAATTTTATTTTTGTACATATATAGGCCGCACCTGTCTATAAGCCGCAGGTGTCCACGTCTTCAAGAAGTTTTCAAGTTCCGAGCATCTGCTTGTATTGCCTCTGAAAGCTTTTGTCGTCTTTTTGCATTGAGTCAGTTCGTCACGCTGCCGTCGCCAACGTCACACCATCGACTCATCGATGCCGCGCTCACGTGCAGCAGCTCTGTTTCCTTCTTTGACAGTCAGATCAATTGTCTTTAACTTCAAAGCTGCATCATATGCATTTCTTCGTATGTTTTCCATGAGGAGGTTGTGTGCATGAAGCACAAACTAACTGTTCAAAACAAAGTCAAACGAGCATCTTCCTCAGCACATCATCTCTTCACCTGTCTGTCTCGCTCTTGCGCCCCGTCACTTGGCGCTCTACAGCGCATGTCTCGAGCAGAAAGAGCCGCTGTCCTGTCTGGGATCATGTCAGTGTCTGGGATCATGTCAGTGTCTTGTAGGATTTCAACAGGATTTCAGGCTCTCCCGGGGGTCAGGGTTAGTTGTATCGATCATGTATGAGTGGATGTCCAGCTACTGAAGTTTGAGACGTTTCGTCTCGTCATTTACCCCTCACCTGCATTTAACACATACGGGTCATTAAGACGTATCCCACTCACTAATGTTCATTTAACAGCAGAACTTATTTTATCACGCAGCGATAAACTGTTTTAGTGCTGACAACAGCGCTAGCGAGTGTTCTAACTAACCCTAACCCATGTTCACCGCACAGACAGCGGCACTTTCTGCACTCAAGCTTCGCGCGCATCCGCTGTGTTCATAGACGAATAATCCGTCCATATATGAGCTGCATCGGTGTATAAGCTGCAGGGTTCAAAGTGTGTGAAAAAAGTAGTGGCTTATAGTCCGGAAAATACGGTATTTATTGATCATAGTTGCCCAGAAAGTCCTTTTTTTGTTTTACTTTTATTTACAGAAAGCTGTTCTGTAGTGACTTAAGAGATAAATAACATCTACATAACACATTTGGATCAGTTTTATCTTATTTTATTGTAATTTTAAGGAAATAAAATGCGGTTTTCAGTCCCTGCACTGGTATCATTAGATATCGGGTATCAGCAGATACTTAAAGACATAGTATCAGAATCGGTATCGGAACTGAAAAAGCTGGACCGGTGCATCCCTAGTTTGTGCCACAATAGTCTTAGTATAAACCTGTGGGAAACAGCATTTTACATGACAAAAATCAGATAAGTTGAATCATTACATAACCAGACAGAAATATAGTCAAAGCCATTTATTTATTTATAGTTTTTTGTATCCTTACAGCTCTTACTGTACTTGCACAGTGTTATGACAGATTTTATTTTATTATTGTCTATTGTGAACTCTTTTAATAGTTATTAGAGATATTCTTCTCCTGCTGTTCTTGAATTTTGAACACTGAAATTACCCCATTGTGGGATAAATAAACTTTTGGTGCGTGTTTACTTGCACTAAAGAAATCTCACCCATGTATACCTGGTACATGTGTCAGGTTATCAGGTTTTTTTTTTTAAGTAACTGTTGTATTTGGAAGAGTACAATTAATTTTAAGATACCTCTTTCAAACATTTTCTTTTTTGTTTTTGCCACATTAGTTTGCCCTTTTTTGCTATTACATGAAATTTAAAAAATCTGATAAATTGACACGTTTTTAAATGGATGAGAGGTAGTTTAACTGGCTTTTGGGTGCAGCTAATTGGGACCCTAAGGGAGACTAAATGTGTTCCCCAAGGCCCCACTGACACTATCAAACCAGCAGTCTGAGGAGTTGGTGAGCAGAACTTTTCCAAACGATGGGTCAGTGCCCACTTACTTTAAATTGCACTATTGATTGTCTTATTAGTTTGGAGTTTTGAAATTAGTTTAGCTCAAACCTATCATAAACATTTGTCTCTGTCCAATATCCATCAAGAGCCAGACCAAAACACCATCAGCTTGCATCATTATGAAATATAAAAACAAATGCTGTAATAATTAAATTTCTCTGTCTATACTCGTTGTCTCCAGTCCTCAGGCTCCTCCCCCTCCAGAGCAGTCCTGGGAGGAGAAGCCGTCCAGCGTCAGCCATCTTGGATCCGAGGACTTCAGAGAGGCGCTGAAGAAGAAAAAACACGCTTTAGTCATGTTCTACGCTCCATGTAAGTTTTAGTTCAGCGTTAATAAGATTAGTATCGGATTTAAGATAAGAGAGCCTTTGTTTGTCCCACAATGGGGAATTTCCAGTGTTGCAATGCACAGTTCATAAACAGCAGGAAAATAGAAGTAGACACTGAAATAAACAAGATAAATAACTATTAGAGTTAGAGTTAGTTACTTTATTTGAACTTCTTTTTTATGTATGAAGGCACAACATATAGTCCCCATGCTTTCAGAACATGTACATTTAATTAAGAAAAAATGGACTTAAATTTATTATTGACAGAACAAATATCTGTATTGCACATTATTACTACAGGTGAAATACACAATTGTAAAATATGAATGAAAGTATGAGATTGGAGTGTCAAATTGGAATCAGAACAGCGTCAAAAACCTTTAGAGAGACAAATTTTGCAAAATCAACTTTTCAGAGCCAATATCCATGTTATAGTTGTTTCCCCTTATTTTTTTAATTTTTTTTTTTTATCACAGTTGTATTTGGAGTGATTCGTGCATGTTTGAGAAATCTTTAATCACTGATTTTCAAGACACCATTTAGTCATTTTCACTGCCACTGGGATACTTACTTCACTCCTCTGTACTTACTTCATTCTCAGATTTAATTTTCTTCTCTAGATGTAGGATTCAGCAGTGTCACATCTGCAAAAAATCTGCTACTCACTAGTGTGATCTGCAGCTTTAGGTGCCAACAACTTCACGGCTCTTTGTTGTGAGATATTTACGGAGAAGTCTGCTCCAGTTGGGCTCAGCAGTTTTCTAATGCAAAACTCAGCTGACTTGTGTCTCGTAAGTCATTTTAGATGAATATTGCGATTTAAAATGTGCAGATTATAACATAATGATCCACGGGTGTCGTAGATTATAACTTAATAGCAGAAACAAGAACAATGTGTCTTCTTTAAAAGGTCGGTATCAGCTTAGTACTGCTCTTGTGTGGTGTCCTTGGTCTGCAGTGGTCCGAATCAAAAGTCCTTCAAATTAGAAACCGTGAAGAATCAGCAACAGGCGATTCTCAAACATTAGCAGGCGGTCATTATATTTTGGCTCATAAATATACGGTAAATTTCCCTGTAGTTTGGAATAAGTGTCTGTGAAAAACAATAGCCCTCTTTTGGATTTGCTCCCCTCCTGGACCTGTACCAGAGTTCATATGTAACTCAGACCTCCTGCCAAAGTGTGAGCGCAGAGGACTCCACCTAGACCTTTGGGGACGCTCAAATGATGCACGCTTCTCAGAATAGAGCGGTCCAGAAGAAATAAACCACACATTTTTTACATTACACTGACAGACAACTACTTAAGTATAATCAGAAATCTTCATTTTATTTTACTATGAAAAATAAACTCAAAGTAACCTTAAAAACATGTTGTGTAATATTTTCCATGATTGTATTTTACTAAGGAGAAATGACTATACATCCTTCAAAATACAATTGCTTTTGATCAGGTTGGACAAATAGTCTGACAAGCTTTAAAATGGGAAGAAGGCGTCAGTAAAGTACCTGATTTTACGTGAAAAACAGATCTAGTTCAGTCTGTAGTGGTCCAAACGTATTCCTCACTTACTTTATACATTTAGAGCATCCTAATTATTCCCCCCAATGAGTTTATACGCATGTTTTGCAACTTTCAGAGGCCTGAGCAGTTTTGCCCTCACTGTAATGCTAACAAGAACTAGTATGCTAACAGAGCACTTCCGGATTACTGGACAAGAATATGCTCAATTAGATGCAGATTTATTTTATACAGGCCCTTTATTTGTGTCTTTTTCATACAAATTAGACAGATTTAAATGTTGGAATAAGATCATTGGAAATTTCTCATCTGTATTAGAAAAAATATATATAATAGCTTATAATGTTGTTTTGTTTTGATATTTTTCCAGCCTAAAGTAAAGAAATCTTTTGAGTTTTGAATAACTGAAATTGCTTTGTTTTTTTTTTTTTGTTTTTTTTTTAACATTGACGACTTGATGGTTAGCATCCATTGAGCATTTCATAGTCACAAAACCCAATTACCGTGCACAAAACAGCATTAATAGTTGAAAGTGTGTTAAATGAATAATGTAATAATAATAAATAAATCAAAGGGTATATCTGAAAGATGAGACTGTTGGACAGGTTGAGACAAAGGAGAGAGCAGTGTCCTTGTGTAATTATGCATTAGCAGATCAGCACTGCTCTGTCTGAGGCTTCAAACAGAGTCTAGACCAGACCCGACGGACTAGACCAAGACCGGAGACCTGAATAGACCTGGTCCCCATGTGCCCTCTCCTCCCTCTTCTCCGTCTTTAGTAAGACTTCACACAAGAATTACAATATGGTTGAAAATATGTTTTATTTGTTCTCTGGGTCACACAATCAGACCAAAGTTTTTTATTAACAGTTTGAAAGCTCAGGGCTAATCCGCTCTGTTGTAACTAATGACCACAAGGCCTTTTATTTAAAATCTGTTTCTGAAACTTTATAAACTGTAAAGTTATTAAAACATTTCAGACCATTTCTGAATTTTGCGTTTTAGATTAGTTACCACATAGCTGATTTGTCTTCGCAATGCTTTTGAACTCTTAATATTCAAATTTCGAAAAGTTTATAGCAAAGATTAATGGAAAATGTACTTCCGAAAGCAGAGCAGGCGGTCACTGTTGAGCTCCATTACAAGAGTTGGTTAAGGGCTCAAGGCTATCACTAAATGTCAGTGGTGTTTTTGCATTTGTATAAGTTAGTAAGTGAAATGGAACATCAGAAATCTTTCATCACAGGCATCCAAAATTGTGGACACCAAATGCATGAAAATTGTCACGTCTTTAGTCCTGGCTAAGTTCTAGTTCAGACCTAATTTTTGTCCTGCTAAAATCTTTGTTTACACATTAAGATTAGAACAGTGACTCACATTTAGAATAGACATAAAAGCTGTTTAGTATCCATGGGTTTCAGCTTATTGTTTGCAGTTGCCATTTTGAGTACTTTTCACCATTCAAACTGTACAATATTTTGTTCAGAATCGTTAATTGCTATGACAACGGTGCTGCTTTACCGTCAGTCTAAAACCCCACGGACACGCAACATTTTCAAACAAATCATTTTTCCTTTCTCTCATAAATTACTATTGAAAACAGTGCACAATGAGCCGCATTAGCACTAGCTTGTTGCAGGCAGCCTCTTTGTATGTTGACACTCCAGTTTCTCTGAGTGCTCACATGAAAAGGCCAGTGCATATAAAAGCACAGCTAAAACCTCCCTTATCCTCTGTCTCTAAGCTGCAGAGGAGCGAGAGGAGACGAGAGAGGGGAAAGGGGGGATCGAGAGATATCGGAGAGTCAGGAGAGGGGAGAGATGAGAGAGAGGAAAGAGAGGGGGAAAGGGATGAGAGAGAGGACAGGGGAGAAATAAGAGAGAACGGGGACAGGGGGTGAGAAAGATGGAAGAGAGAGGACAAGAGAGAGAAATGGGAGAGATGAGATGGGGGTGAGAGATGGGAGAGAGAGGGATGAGAGAGAGGGCGAGCGGGAAGGAAGAGAGATCGGAGAGGAAGAAGAGAATGGAGAGAGCAGAGAGAAGAAAGAGCTTGGAGAGGGGAGAAATGGGATAGAAAGGGGGGAGAGGCGAGTGAGACAGAGAGGTAGGAGGTGGGAGAGACTGAAGAGAGGTAGAGAGAGATTAGAGATGGGAGGGAGAGAGAGAAAAGAGGAGTAGAAAGTGGGGAGAGTGATGAGAGAGACAGAGATGGCAGAGAGGAGAGAGGCAGCGCATATTACCAGCTTTTAAACCGCACAAATGCCAGGCTGTGATGGCTGTGAGGAAAAAGCGCTAATATTCCTGTACTTATCTACCCCGGTGACATTTGTGCTGTAGACGTGCTGGTCTTTTAAAAGAGAAAACACACATTCACTGTTGTTCAAAACGCGGCTTGCTAAAAACCTTTAAAGGGCATTTAGTGCCGTTCAAACGGTAGAAGCAGAATGGTGTAGGGAGAGAGGAAGATCAATTTCAAATATTAATAAGAATGGAAGTAAATATATTTCTAGACTGGAAATAAAAAATATATACTCAATTTTTCACAATACTATATGGGTTTGAATGTGTAAAAATGAGTGTTGGGAAAGCAATTAACAATTTAAACTAAGTACATCTTTTGAATGGTCTTCGAAATGTCACCTGGAACAGACAGATGAAAGAGAGCGAACGATATTGGGTGTTTTTTTTTTTGTTTTCCCCCATGCCGATCTCAATACTGGTGATTTAGAATCCAAAGCAACCGATGGCCGATAAGCTCAACCAGTATTTTTTGGCCAATATCTAGAGCCAGTTTTGACTAATTCCCCAAAATATACAATTTTAGAGGCCCTATATTACAATAACTTGACTCCTGCATTTTTAGCCATGTTATAATGTTGCCTCATCAAAAACATACCCAGAGTTGTGTTTGAGTAATCCTGGTTTATTAGTTTGTCTACTTATCCAGTGCTCTGTTCCACCTTGTGATGTCATGTAGTGGTTGTTTTCAAGTTAACATCTACCTTTTACCTTTTGTTCAGTAGAGATTGGCAATTCCAGAGCTGAAGTTATCCACTATAGTAATAATAATAATAATAATAATAATAATGCATCAGTTTTATATAGCGCTTTTCAGGACACTCAAAGACGCTTTACAGGGCATTATTCATTCATTCCACACTTGGTGATGGTAAGCTACTACTGTAGCCACAGCTGCCCTGGGGCAGACTGACGGAAGCGAGGCTGCCAATCGGCGCCATCGGCCCCTCCGACCACCACCATCACTCACGCACACACCACTTTCATACTAGGCAATGTGGGTGAAGTGCCTTGCCTAAGGACACAACGACAGCTTTTTTGACTGGCGCCCCACTGTGGCACCTGATTTTCCCAGTGGTCTCCCATCCAAGTACTAACCAGGCCCGGCCTTGCTTAGCTTCTGAGATCTGACGGGATCAGGCTTTGACAAGCCGGTATGGCCACTATAGTCAAGGTGTATGGAACCTAGTAGAGGGCAGTGTCTTTTTGCAGTTTTTTGTGCCCTCTTCGCACTTAACTGTTCTAATGAAGCTTTATATTTATCCTTTTTAGGTGGGTTTGTCTTGGTTTATTCACAACAAAATTTACGTAATAATAACCAGTCCCCAGTGCATATAGCCTGTTTAGTATGAAGTCCTGCTCTAATCTTACTTGTGCTCTTGTGTTTGCAGGGTGTCCTCACTGTAAAAATGCAGTTCCTCACTTCACCACCGCGGCGGAGCTCTTTAAAGAGGACCGCAAGGTTAGTGTCTCATCTCTATTCAGCCTCTTCAGTCTGCTGCAGGGCCCTCAGAGCTCATCTGAATCCATTATAGACGCCAGCTCTGGAGGAAAACTATAATAGACTTACAGTCCCCTCCAAAAGTATTGGAACAGCAAGGCAAATTCCCTTATTTTTGTTGTTCACTGAAGACATTTGGGCTGAAGATCAAAAGAAGAGTATGAGACAAGAGTTCAGAATGTCAGCTTTAATTTCCTGGTATTTACATTTAGATGTGTTAAACAACTTAGGATATATCATGGTTTGTATTACACCACCGCATTTTTAGGTGAGCAAAAGTAAAGGAACAAAAAAATTTAAAGTAATTAAGTAAAATTTTAAGTAAATAAAATTTAATATTTGGTGGCAAAATCCTTGCTTGCAATAACTGCCTCAAGCCTGCGACCCATCGACATCACCAAACTGTTTCACTCTTCACTTGTGATGCTATTCCAGGCTTTTACCGCAGCTTCCTTTAGTTCTTGTTTGTTTTGGGGGTTTCTTCCTTCAGTCTCCTCTTCAGGAGGTGAAATGCATCTTCTATCAGGTTAAGGTCAGGTGACTGACTTGGCCAGTCTAAAACTTTCCACTTTTTTCCCCAGATGAAGTCCTTTGTTTTGTTGGCAGTGCGCTTAGGGTCATTGTCCTGCTGCATGATAAAATTCCTCCCAATTAGTTTAGATGCATTTCTCCGTACATTGGCAGACAAAATATTTCTGTACACTTCTGAATTCATTCTGCTGCTATCATCATCAGTTACATCATCAATAAAACTTAATGAGCCTGTTCCAGAAGCGGCCATGCACATCCAAGCCATGACATTACCTCCACCATGCTTCACAGATGAGCTTGTTTGCTTCAGATCATGAGCAGTTCCTTTCGTCCTCCACACTTTGGCCTTTTCATCACTTTGGTAGAGATTCATCTTGGTCTCATAGGATTGTGTTCCAGAACTTGTGCGGCTCATCTCTGTACTTCTTTGCAAATTCCAGTCTGGCCTTCCGATTCTTACTGCTGATGAGCGGTTTGCATCTTGTGGTTTGGCTCTATACTTCTGCTCTCGGAGTCTTCTTCGAACAGTGGATTGTGACACCTCCACCCCTGCACTGTGGAGGTCATTGGTGATTTGACTTGCTGTTGTTTTGGGGTTTTTCTTCACACCTCACAAAATATTTCTGTCATCAATTACTGTTGTCTTCCTTGGCTGACCTGTTCGGCATCTGTTACTCAGAACACCAGTAGTTTTTTTCTTTTGCAGGACATTCTAAATTGTTGTGCTTGCTATGTCCAATGTTTGTCTAATGGCTCTGATTGAGTTTCCTTCTTTTCTCAGTTTCAAAATGGCTTGCTTTTCTCCCATAGACAGCTCTCTAGTCTTCATTTTGGTTTATGCTCTTTAACAAAAAATGTAGTCTTGCAGCCAAAGCTATTACAATCACAACTGAGCCTCGGTTGGCAGTGCCTTAACCTGAAGTTTATCCAAAACTTCTATATTACTGTGTAAAAAACAAAAAACAAAAATACCAGCATAAATAGATGGATCATCTTGTCCAGTGATTTTGTAATTAAGTATAAATCAGCATTAGGATTCTTATCAGTAAAAGCCATATTTGAACATGTTTTCCTCGTATCTGGGAACACAAAATTGTACATACAAAATACAAAATACATCTTAATTTTATATGACCAGGTAAAACTCAACATGGCAATACCATATACAGCCTTATCTAAAGCATGTCCCTTACTCCAGCAATTCATCATTATTGAAGTGCACTTTGACGTATGTGAAAAACCCTCCACTCTAAACCTACAGAGGGAAAAGTGAATGTCAAATGCCCACACACACAGCCATAATTATAGGCTGTTACATCCACTTACTTATAATGTGCTTTTAGACATGAATGCAATGTGAAAATGAAGTATACCCAACCATGACATTTGCATCATTCTATATCACTTTAAAATACTGCCTTTACTTATAAACAAAACCAGGACTTGTAACAAGACCCTGGTTCTACTTTTGGACCAAATGGGGGGCTTTCTCTGTTTCAAGTTTCCATTCGTGTCGAGCACTTTTGGATACATTTCTTGTAGTATAGAGTATTCCAACAACATATTAGATTTAAATTTTAAAATCAAGATTCAGTTCATTGTTAATATTAAGATTATTTGTGAAATTATCTGTGAACACAATCAGTGTGCATTTCGCTGATGAAATGACTGCACACATGATCGCATCAGGTTTGTGACGTTGCAGTGTGTTGTTTTGTGTACATTTATGTAAAATTGCCTTGTGGGAGCATGGGTAACATAGGCTTGTGGGCTGATTCTTGGACAGTTTTGTATTTCTAACCGTAAGGAGGGTTTGAATAGGGCGAGATCAGAGAGATCGATTATAAATTACTCAAACATGAATGGATGACACATAAAACCACTTCAGGCATGTTTTTGATGTTATATGTTATAACATGGTGGAAAACAAAAAGAAAATCTATATATATTATTAAAGTAATAATATTTGAGAGAAGACTGAAATATGAACTGCTAAACTAATATAAGAAACACCTGCATTGGAGAACATGTTTGTAGAGATCTAAACTAACATGTTTGTAGAGGTCTAAGATTCAACATCATATTCTTAATGGTTTGCTCATTGTAAACATTCAAATGCTTGCTTTTAATTTTAATTTAATGTAATATTCTATGTAAATTGTATTATATAGAAGTATGGATCAAAAGCAGAGTTTTTCCCTATGTAACCTTACACCTACCAAGAAAGCATTGATTTACTGGTTAACATCTCCAAGCCACGTAATTGCACTCCTTATATACTTCATAAACATATATCTTATTTAAAGTGGATGACTAGCCTTAATAACTTAACATTAATCTCACTTAAATGTCCTTAACAGTTGTAATCTAAACTGTGGAGAGACTCCACCTCTTGTAATTGTTTGTCTTTCCTCTTTGGGATATGGCGCTGCTCCATAAATCTCTTTGAATCCAAGGCTTAAACTTGTATTAAAGGTTATTGGAGGGTCAAAATGTTGCACCAGGACAGTTAAGAGGAGTCAGTGTCTTTGCCCAATCCTAGACCCATTTTCTATGTAAACAAATCGTAATTCTACCCCTCAAATTTAATAACGTATTTGGATGAAAAAATATTGGGTATATAAAGCTACACTGTTACTCTTCTGGTTGGGGGTGTGCGCCTCTTTGTCACCATGGAGATGAGTTTCACAGTATGGCATTAAAAGGTGCACTTTGTAACTGTCCACCAGCTTGTCTCCATGGAGTTATTATTGCGTATAGCTTTGAAAGTCCCACTGTATGGCATTAAACTTAACAACCTAGCATTCATTCACACAGGTGTTGGTAAAAAACAGATCTTGAACATTAATGAGCAGGCCATCCACAGATCTGACTTGTAACTAGGTTAATGACACCACTTGCTTATCTCAATATAGAAAGATTAGTTAAATTTAATACTGAGGAACATTTCAGATAAACTATTTGCCCATAGAGACAAGCCAGTAGCCAACTCTCCTTCTGAAAAGTTACATAGTGTGCCTTTAGACCATGAAATCAAGCATTTCTTCAGTTATTTTTAGTGCTATAAAATACATCGGGGAAAAAACATTCTTTCTGTGACCTGCTTGTGTCTGAGGAGAAAACATTAATGCTGTTGTGGGGAACATTTACGGCAGTGGTGTAACCCCTCATCTCCATGGAGATATACAGCTGGCGGACCCAAGATGTTGTTGCTTTGCCTGAAATTTTGCAAAATGACTGCTAAAAAACTGTTTACTTGATTTATTATTACTGATTGTGATAAGTGATAGAGAAGTGTAATTTCATATATAGAACATTTCAGACAAAGCAATAACATCTCCATGGAGACAAGCAGGTGGCGGATACTCCACTAAAACAGAAAACAAACGTATTTCGCACTTTAAAATTTGTTATCCTTTACCTTATGGAGCTGAGGAGATGCAGCTTACAGTAAATTAGCAGAAAATTCATCAAATTCTTCAGTGTTTTTGTTACTGTGGATTGCCTCAGAAAAATGGAAGACGCTCTGTCACCACATCTGACAGTGATTTTAGAGAAATACCAAACAAATGATGAGGAGCCTGCAAACCACAATCTGGGAATAAACACGACAATTCAGGAACATTTTGAATTTCAAAAAGTTCAATTTCTAATGGGATTATATAATGGGAAGAACTGGAAACTATTCACAAATTTTCCAGTATCTACAATGACGTTGACAGTAAAGAATCATGCAATCAAGTCTGACAAACTGATTTTAGGATTTTATTTTTTAGGGGGGAAAAAAAAAAGTTCAATTGGGTAAATAAAACGTGCATATGATAATTATTGAGACGCTGAACTGGTAGGAAAAGTTTAGTCGTGCCATAATAGAATATTAATGATACAGTGACATCACCCTGGGGATCTTCTACATGTATCTCTAATGGTGGAATATTCAGGAGTTACCATGGTGACAATGCACACATTAGCAAACAGCTGACTTTAAACCGCACATTTACAGGCGCCTGTTTGATTTTCAGTGAATATGGTGAGTGAGTACCTAAAAAATTGTTTGCTAATGCTAGCTAGTGTGTGACTGAGAGAGACTTGTTTAAGCGCACCAATCAGCTCACCTGTTTGTTGTAGTTCCAAGTCTAATAAAGCCTCAAACAGAGCAGTGCCTACAGTTAGCATCTCACCCCCAGGGAATGTTGATGACTGATACTGCAAAGAATCAGTTCACTAGATCAAATAAAGGGATTCAAATTAATAACACTTAATTAGATTTAAAACGGCGGCATGCAAAGTAGATTTTATATTTTATATTTTCACATTACCTGATCAGCAGAGGTAAAATTTGTACTCAAGTCAGTGTAACGTTGCTTCAGAATAATATTACTCAAGTAAGTAATAAGTAGTGGTCCAAGAAATTATTCAAAAGTACTTGGGAAAACTACTACTTAAATAAGAGCAACTTAAAGAGAAATTGTTGGGAGCAGTGCAATACTGAGAACATAAAGCCAAACCTTAAAGTACTGTTACATTGTCAAAGTACGTAAATTACTACAAAATTACTAGAAATGTATTCTGAAAAGTACAAGTTCTATAAAGTTACTCAGGTAAAAGTAACTGAGTACTACCAACCTCTGTGTGATCAGTGACGAGTCCTCTCCACAAGTGTGTACTACACAGGGTTTCTCTGTCCTTTGCAGTAGCAGCAGTCCATCTTCAGCTCTTTATCTGTTTACTCCTGTCTCAATACAAAGTACTGGTGTGTGTTCTGGGTCTATTAGCCGCCTCTGCCTCGTTTAGCAAAGACAAACACCGGCTCAATCCAGTCAGCAGTCTGTATTCAGAGCACTACATGGAGAAACCAATAGCAAATGTAATACTGTATTGTTACTTCAAATAACACGACAGTAAAAGCCATGGAGCCATAAAACTGCTGCTTAATTAGTCCATGTTTATCTACTGATGCTGTGGGGCTCAATAGTCCCACCCACTTTGCAGTCCACTCGGGTAAATTTTCCATGCATTTTTTACCACAGACTTTTAAAAAACATTCAGATTTTAATAGTTTAAAGGCACGATGGAGGCTAATTGGCTATGCTGTAACTAAAATCTTTAACATGGTCATTTTAAGTCCAGAAATATTCAGCAAGGTTTATAAAGTTTTGAAGCAGATTTTAAATAAAAATTGTGTTGCCTGGCAAATCCAGAATGATATCTCTCTGTATTTTTTATGCAGATGTGTATCAGTCTGGTCCCCACTCCCTCTGTTGCGTCTCAAGTCCGGTCAAATGTGATCTTGCAGTCAGATTTGTTTGGGTTTTTTCAGTGACACGTGTGAAATAAAGGAGCTCATTGGTCACCTATAATTTACAAATAATTAGTTATAATTAGTTAGTTAGTAAGTTTTCACGAGCTGACTTGTAGACAGACAAAACAGCAAAGGTTTCCTGGATGGTGGAGTTTTGTCTGCTGAGCTTTACATATGTTAAAGGGCCCATATTACTCTGTTTTCTGATGCCATTTTTGATGCTTATTTTTGTTTTCTTATCCAAAAGATCCTTGGAGTTTCGTTTTGTTTCATTCACACATATTTAACGGACAAATCATGAATCATTAGGCTGAGTTTGCCTCTGAAAACACTCTGTTCTGCCTTGTGATGTCATGTGGTAATACAGGAAGTGCTCCACTGTGTTTTTAAACTCCATACACCTTCACTAGAATCATTTCAGCCCTGGAATTGCCCATCTCTTCCGAACTAAAGGTCAACGGTAGCTGTTAACTTGAAAACTACTGCTTCATGATGTCACAAGGTGAAACAGAGCGTTTTGAGCTTTGGAGATGTAGACAGACTAATAATAAAGGGTTATTCAAACATGTGTGAATGAAATAAAACACAACTGCGGGTATGTTTTTGAGGAGGTAACAACATTCTAACATGGCTAAAAGCTCACTGGAGTCAATTTTGCATAATTTCACAATATTTTACGCAAATATGACAAATCTTTTCTTCACATAACATCACAACATAAATTTCCATCACATGTCAACAGAATCACATTATTGAAACAGAAATTGCAAATATAAATTAGGTTGAAATTAGATTAAAAATACCAATTGTCCAGCCCTCGTTCTTATGTCCAAGGATTTGCTGTAGTTAGAGACGGGCTCTTAACATGAAGAGTCCACTGACATTTTGTTAATCCGGACGTGACTAAGGAGGTATATTTAGACAGAGGAAGTGCGCTGAGGGCTCTGAGTGCTGTTATGATGCTACAAAACTGTTTTCACACAAGATTACAACATGTTGACTTGTGTTAGATGGAAAATACAAATCGCACTTTGAACAGACTTGTAAAATTGCTTCTTAAATCTCAATTATCACCAACACAGCAAAAAACTTCATATTTGATTATCCATTAAAAACAGTGAACATTCAAAACATAGAATGTGTACAACTTTTAGACTTCTCATCCATTTCTTATTGGCATTACATTTTGTCGACCTAAACTAGAAATTAAATCTCGAATAAAATAGAAAAGTGTAAGGCTAACCATATTTAAAGGTGCACTATGTAACTTTTCTGGTGAAGGGTCTGCCACAAGCCTCTCTTCATGGAGGTTTTAGATTTGCGAGGAATGTTCCACAGTATAGCATTAAAGTTATCATCTTCCAGTTATATAATTACCGGTGTATTTATTCGTAAAAATACCTACATTCTAACTGATCTGACCTGTAAATTGACCTGGTGTCACCTCACCTGCTTGTTTCCATGGCGATAGATTAAAATGATATTACGCTATTTTCTGATCTGTTCTAATGTTTCTTCATCACAAACACCTGGAGTTCTGTTTTGTTTAATTCACACATGTTTAACATACAAATCCTGCATATTTAGGCGAGTTCTTTTCTCAAAGTGAAAACATTCTTTGCCACCTTCTAATGTCCTGTGGTAATACAGGAAGTGCTCCACTGTATTTTTAAACTCCATACATCTTCTCTAGAATCCTTTGGATAGTTTCAGCCCTGGAAATGCTCGTGTCTTCTTAACTGAAGGTAAAAAATAGCTGTTAACTTGAAAACTACAGGTTCATGACATCACAAGGTGGAACAGAGCATTTTGAGCTTTGGAGATGTAGAGAGACTAATAATAAAGGATTAATCAAACATGTGTGAATGAAACAAAACACAAATCCAGGTGTATTTTTGATGATATAACAACAAGAGTCAATTGTGCGTAATATTACAACCTTTAAATGCTACATCATATTTGTGTGTTTATTTCTCATTGACTGGCTGCTCATATATATTCCCTTACTTTATCGTTGCAAATGCTGAGTTCACAGTGATGTAACCGCTGGCTGGAAGTGCTGTTTTGATTAACACCAAGCAGTGTCATATCCTCTCAGTGTGTTTTGTGCCCGATCGATCCACAAATCCAATGAAGTTTATTTGTCCAGAAAATACAAGGCCAATAAAAGGTCCCATTTAAAAAAAACAGGTGTGAATTAAAACCCCTGCCTCATAACAGGAACAGAATGTAACAGAGATGAAATAAACAAGGTCTAGAGGCATTCACATAAACTGGAGTCTTATCAGGGGCTCACATGCACTACAATAGAAAATGAATGGTGTTTGTTTTACATGAGTTACTATGGTGTATACTTTATGGGCTAGTAATTCTGAGTAGTGGCAAGCTGTTTTGGGGCTGATGTGTAATAGGGCATGGACAATATTTTTTCCCATAGACTGCCAAAACCAGATATAAAGCATTTAAAGGGCCCATATTACATCATTTTCTGATCTGTTATAATGTTTTTTCCTCATCAAAAATATACCCAGAGCTGTGTTTTGTTTCATTCACACATGTTTAACGCACAAATCCTGCATATATAGCCTGAGTTCATCTCTCAAACTGAAAACACACAACAGGAAGTGCTCCACTGTGTTTTCAAACTCCATACTCCATGTTTTGTGTTATGTTTGTAATATAGGACCTTTAAATATTATTACTAAATGATATCCAAATATTGAAAGATATGTTTATAATATTGTCATTCATAAAGTTGGTATACCATGTTTTGGGTTAACACACACCACAAACCCAATGATCACATTAAAGCCATAGTATGTAACTTTTCAAAAACAGACTCAAATAAAAGCATGTTTTTCATTGTTTGTGTTCCTAGCAGGTGACAGGTCCCCTCCAGAAAGTTACATACTGTACCTTTTTAACAAGAGAAGTCCGCTTCCACACTGGGGTTATGAAAATACAATTTTAATCAAATCCAGAGTCAGTAGTTTGAAACAGTCAGTGATCAGCTTGGGGCTTTTTAATTGGGAGGTTTACAGCCAATCCCGTCAGTAAAAGAATGTGGTTTGGTGCAGAGTTTTTTATCTTGTTTATGTTCCTTCCTAAAATTAAGATTGAATGCCATATTTATTTATTTGGCAAAAAGTTAATTTGAATAAAAAAAATTGATTTGAGAAAATAAATTGATTGAATAAATTGATATTTTGCCCTGACGTCAGTGGCATTGACGGACGGGTCAAATGCAGAAGTTGAATTTCCCTATGGGGATATAAAATTGTACCTTAACCTTTTTTGGATTGTATTGTATTGTATGGATCTATGAATAGTATTGACCCGTTTGAACTCATTGTGTTGTTTCAGATTGTGTACGCTGCAGTGGACTGTACCAAAGGACAGAACCATGAGCTGTGTAAACAGGAGGGAGTGGAGGGCTACCCCACATTCAACTACTACAACTACGGCAAGTTCAACGAGCGCTACAACGGAGACAGAGGGGTTTGTGGACTTATTTATACTCTAACAATACTGCATTATAATGTCAAATGTTGCATCCGCATATAACATGTTCATCTTGTGCACAAAGGTCTTTCCAACTTTGTTTTCCTGTCTTTTTTACTGTCTATTAATAGAGTTTCTTCTTAGTAGTAGTGCTTATCAGTCCTTTACGGTGTACCCCATTGAACCATGTAAAAATATATATATATATATACTAGCTTTGTACAGTTCATCTTACTACAAAAACTGTCTTTTCGGTTCTACATAGTTCTATTTAGGTTTTATACTAAGAGAGAAGTTATACCAAATTGTCAGGTTTATTTATAAAGCGTTGCCAAGACTCAATTGAACTGAGCTGGGATTTTCGGGAAATTATTTCTAGATGTAATTAAACAATTACGACACTATACTCTTAATAGTAGCGCAAGGGCGACAGTAGCTCCCAAAGGTTGGTGGTTCGAATCCCGCTCTCAACATAAACATCATTTGTAGAGGGGTCAGATTCACTGACCCACAGGCAGCCAATCAGCTTTGAACGACACAGATGAATGCTGTTGTTGTGTCCTTGGGTAAGACATTTAAACCCCCAGTGTCTTCGTACACGTGTGTGTGAATGTGTGTGTGAATGTGTGTGTGAATGTGTGTGTGTGTGAATGTGAATGTGTGTGTGTGTGAATGGATGAGTGGTTCCTTGATATAAAGTGCTTTGAGTGCCTTGGAGGTGGGAAAGCGCAATATAAAAATGTGACCATTTTCCATTTATTCTCTTTTGCAAAAGAAAACATTATCTTTTAGTGAAATTGAGTCGAATAACCTGGCAAACCATTCAGAATAATTACTATTAAAAGTGTTTTTGTTTTTTGTTTTTTTTTGTTTAGTTTTTTTTTTTTCTGCTGTCAATTTCATTTTACAGTGGGGGTCCCGAATCTATTACTTGGTCATGTTGGCAGTTCTGGCCTGAAAAGTTTGGGAACCACATTGAGTTTGTTTGTCTTATGAAATCTTCTGTATGAATTTAAAAAATGTACTATTATTGCTTGAAAAATGCATATTGTGCTTTTGTGTTTCCAGGAGGCAGGGTTCATCGGCTTCATGCGCAGTCTTCGAGGTCGCGACCAGGAGAAAGTCGGAAAGAGAAAGGACGAGCTCTGACCGGATCCGCGTCACCCGCCACAGTTTGTCATTGCACTGTGAACTTTGACCTTTGCCCCTCGCTTGGCCCCTGTATCCTGGGGTCGCCCATCCGCACTGACGGGGGAGATGAAGACTTGATGACCTCAGCGAAAGGCTATTTTTTTATACGATAATTTGTTTCATAGAGAAGAGAAACCTACCACCAAACACCGTTGAAGACTTTGAAGATCTTAAAGGGGCATTTTGGGTTTTAAACGTTGCTCCAAACACTGTGACTGCATATGACATCCAATACTGTATCTATGCAATATTACAGACCCTTTTTTACGCAAGTTTAGGGGGTCCATAGACTGGAGTTGGTGGTGGGCATTGCCATTTTTCAAGTTCTAATGATTTTTCTATATATGATAATGCTGGAACAAAATATTTACCAATCATTAAATACTGGGCAAAGTAATGAGGTCGTTAGATAGAAGGGATAAAAGCACTGGTAAGGATGATTTCAATGGTTTTCATAATCGTTTTTTCAAATGGGGCATTATATGTGTTACGATTTGAAGTAGCGTTGAACGATATGGCAAAATCAAATTGGGATAATCTATATATACAAATGGTTCTATGGTGATCAAATGCTTTAATGCAGCTCTATGCTCCCCGCCCGCAAATCCTATTGGTCAGCCTCTGTCATTCTGAAAGTGAGTGACAGGTGGGTTTAACCAATCACAGTCAAGTATGAACTCCAAGAAGCGGCACGTGGCTTTTATTACGTCTTACATTATTGTTACTTTGCAGCTGATGTCGTCAACATTCCCTGGGGTGTGTGACGCTAATGTAAGCACAGCTCTGTCTGAAGCTCTGTTACTGAAATTAGGCTTTATTCTGATCTCTGTTTTAACATAATCTGACGATAAACAACTGACTTGGATGGAACTACAGCAGATGAAATGATTTGTGATCTTAAACAAGTCTCTCACACATTATTAGTATTGATCACAGGCTCCTGAAAATGTTTTTCTTGAGTTTAAAACTTTTTTGGCAGTGTTCGCTAATATGTCCATTGTGTCGTCATGGTAACTGGTGAACATTCCACCATTATAGATGCATGTAGAAACTCCCCCACCCCTCCCTTCCCAGCGTGATGTCACTGCTGCAAAGTAGCCATAAAGTGTGTCTGGGTAATCTGTCAGTCATCCACGTACGTTCCATTGCAAAAGAGCATTTAATTAAGTCAACTGGACAAAGGTTTGTAAGAGGGAATACATTTTGAGGCTTCTTCAGTCGATATTCATTCCAGAAACTTTAGTCGAGTTGACAGAAGTACATTTTCTTTTGTGATTATAATGCGTTCAAAAGTAATAGTTTTCAGAGTTTGTAATATCTCCCTACCATACAGCTTAAATGGGGCCTTAAACCAAAATAAAATATAGCTGGAAATGCTGTAGAATTAGCAGGGGTTTTGAGGCCTGGCGCCGTTTGATTTTCCCTTGAGAGAGATTTCAATTTAAAAAAAAATACAAAATGCCAAATACTAGTGCAGATAACGCTTGACATTTCCACGCTTCAGCATTCCCGTAATTTAAATGATTCCCAGGATTCTGTAATGAACTGGAATTTAAATGTTTGATTAATAAATATTGGGGGTGTGGGCATGTTTCGCAGAGATGGATACGACGCATACAGATGAATTATTTACTTTAAGGTTTAAAATAGAAGAAACAATCAATGTGATCTCTGTGGTTCTGAATTTAGGCTAGTGATGGGCATTGTAATTACTGCTTTAAAACAATTGGCAGTGTTGTTGTAAAACTTGATACACTTTAAAGGCGCATTGTGTAACTTTTCCTGTGGAGTGTCCGTCACCTGCCTGTTTCTATGGATATGTCACTGCTCTGCTTGGAATGTTCCACAGTATGACATTAAACAGCTCTACCTTACATTTTTTCAATTACAGGTGGTTTTATTGCTCAAAAATATATAGAAAAACAGGGATTGTGACTGTGAGCGGGGTCGCCTCTCCACAGATTTGACCTGTAACTTGGTCTGGTTTGGTCTTCATGAAGACAGAAAGGTTTAATGCCATACTGTGGAACATTCCAGACAAAGCAATAACATCTCCATGGAGAAAAGCATTTGACGGACCCTCCACCAGAAAAGTTACACAATGCATCTTTAAATAGCCTTAATAGAGGATGAACAAATCCTTAGTAACTCCTTAATTAATACTGTAACCCCTTAATTCAGTAGTTACTAAGCCTGAATCATTCTTAATCAACTTAAGTTCATTAAGAATTAAATCTTTGTTCAGGTTTCTTAAGGCTAATTGAGGTATACTCTTTCATGTTGTACTAAGTTGGTATAAACAGGTTACACGTGTGGAAAATAGATTTCAAAGTTAACATTGTTATAGCTGCACTATCTAACTTTTCTGCTTGTTTCCACTGAGATGTTATTGCATGAAAACATTCTCCATGGAGACAAGCTGGTCAGATCTGTGGAGAGGCAAGAGTGTCCAAAATAAGATATTGGATAGATTTTCTCAAGGCATAGGTTTTGGCAATAAAAACACCTGTAAATGAATAAATGCAGGAGGAGGTAAGCAAGTGGCACACCCTACTCCAGAAAAGTTACATAGTGCAACTTTAAGTAAAATACGCAATTAAACAAAAACAGACTAAACATTAAAAGGCAATGTTATTTCAGAACATAGGAAGATTAACTACAAAAAGTAAACAAACTACGAACAAATCACTAGTGAGCGCAGAAAGCATCATTTGTGACGAAGGCTAACAAAGGCAAATGCTCATATCATTTCATTTAGGGACTGAAGTTTCGTTATTTGAAACTCCTTACAAGTAATTCAAGTATATATTTACTCTATAGGCCGTTTCACTACAGAAAAAATCAATGTCTGAATATCAGATTGGTCCACTGATACTTCACATCAGCATTCCCTATGGTGATGCTAACTGTAGGCACGCTCTGTCTGAGGCTTTGTTAGACGTTAATCTGAGCTTTATTTAAACAATCTGAGTAAATTGGAAATATCACAGGTGAGATGATTTGTGTGTTCTCTCACTCATAAAATTACAGTCACAAGCTAGCAATAGTTAGATTTTCAATTAGCCACTCTCATCTTTTTTGTTGAAAAAAAAAAAAAAAAAACTAAACAGGACCATGAACACTCGTATTGATCACAGGCTCCTGAAAATGTGTTATTTAAATCAATTTTGTATTTTTTCTTGTGTTTTGAGACTATTTTAAAACTTTTTAGGCTGTGTTTGCAAATGTACGCATTGTGTCATCAGGGAGACCTTTTGTACATTCTGCCATACACATACATACAGAACACCCTCAGCATGATGTCACTGCAAAGTATCAGTGTTATGAAATTCTAAAAACTACTGCTTATGTTATGCACCGTTGTTCTTAGGTCCACCATCTTGCAATGAAATTAATACAATACAATTTACTATGTATCAATTATCTAAATATATACATACATATACACACACACACACACATATACATACACACACACTTCCCTGGCCTCTTTCCTCTCTCTGTCTCCTATTAAAAAACATGATTTCAAATACAAAACACAATTATTTCTCTAACAGTTTTCAATGATTTCCTGACATTCTTGTTAATAGCTTTGTGTCATTTTGTTCACAATGCTAGTTATTTCAATTCCCATACTCGGGTCCATATGAATATTTAAACAGTATCTGTAGCTAGCTGTGTTCTATTATTCAACATTATGAAAAAGGTTCTCAGGGAAACATATTAAAGGGAACTAGTTTGTTTTATTTTAATTTAGTTTTTTGTTTTGTTTTTTCTTCCAATTGAGCTGGATACGTTCATTAAATCCAATATGTTTACATGTTTGTCCCAAGTGTTGAACGAATACGTTGAGTCAATGTTCAAAGTTAATTGTGTGTTGAAAAATGCAAATTTGTTAAATGAGTTGGTTGAAAAATGTATTGTAATAATTGTGTTGAAAATTTCACATAGTTTCAGAGTGTTGGAAAATAATGACTTTTGCCATAATAATAATTAACAGTTTAAAACGAGTACATGTTTTGAATGGTAGAAGTCCTCAAAATGGCACCTGTAAATGGGATACTGAATTGTAGCGTTTCAAACTGACCATTAGGGGGCGTCAGTAGCTCAATCACTAAACTCATTTAAAGTTGGCTGATTCCTGGTTTCCATATTACATACATATTGTTGTGTCCTTGGGCAAGATATTTAAGAATTATAATCAGCCAAATGTAAATTGATTAAAGGGGCACTGTGTCACACTTTTTTTCCGCGTGTCTGTGGACATGTTGTTCTGCCAAGAATGTTCCGCAGTATGGCATTAAGCATAGCTATCTTGAATTGTATTGACTTACAGGTGTTTTTCTTTCTCAAAAATACCATGGAAAAACATTCTTTGAGTAATCAGGCTCAGCTCCACGAGGAGTGCTTAGCTGGAGGATTAGCCTATTTGGCACGTATTCGTTACCCATGACGAGTTTGCATTTCTCAACACAAAACCACCGCTTGTTTGTATTAGGGCTGGGCGATAAAATTACATTAAAAAAAAATAGTTTTTCCTCATATTGCTCAACCACTATTTTGATTTTTTTTTTTTTATCTTTCCTAAAACAAAATAAAAACGTTGATCATTATTAATTTTGTGATAAGACAGACTTTTAAACATTGCCAATTAACCCAAAAAATGCCCAATTTCCATTCTGAACTCTGCTCCTAACCACATGCTTTAACTGACTCTAGACCTCGTTTAAAAACCCCAGCTACACCACTGACAATTAGACATGACTTCATCTCGACTCAAATTCAAATAATTGCCCAGCCCTAATTTGTATTCAGTGAATGTAAAACTATTGTACACAGAGTATTGCTCCGAGTTGCTGTTAAGTGTTTTCACAAAATGGACAAAATGACTAATGAGCTTCACTGTTTCTTGAAAGAGCCGCACGTTTGAATGTCTGATCCCAAAGGTTTCATATTCCTGTCTCACTTAATGCCAAGAAGTCATCGTTGCCTTCTGTTGTTGTTGTTTTGTTGTTTATTTTTGTTTATTTTCCAGTGCCCAGCCATATGTACAGTCCTGCCCTTTACAGTACGGACCTTCAAAGATCAGCAAATAAAGATGACATTTTCAAGTCTGTGGTGGTGTTGTTTTTTTTGTTTTTTTTATGCGATACTCAAATTGAAATGTTAAAATGTGCAAAAGCTGATCTTCAACTTGACTAAGATATAGAATGCCTTTTATTCAAATAAATGCATGGACATCTAGCTGCAAGATAAATTACTATTACTTTACAAAGGCTTTTACAGAGGCAATGAGAGGGACTTGTTAAACCACACAAATCAGCTTTACCTGCTGCTAAGTCGGTTCTTTCTGGACAGATTGTGTTCAAATAAACCTCCGCTTTAAGTCTAACAAAGCCTCAGACAGAGCAGTGCCTACAGGTAGCCTCACACCCCCAGGGAATGTTGATGACATCAGATGCAAAGTATCAATAGTACAATCGAAATGGTCTGAAAAATTGTCTTGTGTATAAAACAAAGTATCCCAATATCTTTAAAATTCCTCGTGTAAAATTGCTCACCATGTAGTTTCATACATGATTCTTGTATTAGTATAGCCGTTCATATCTCAGTCCTCCTAAAAGTTAATGCTCCTGGACGTGATTAAAATATGCGCTTTGAACTGAATCTTGATTTTAAAACACAGTCATTTGGAAATCTAATCATGATTGCAATTCTTGTCCAAAAATGGGACCTATCACCTCTGAGCTTTGACCTACAATTTCTGTGAAAAGTGTGAGTTTTAATAACAGTTTTTAAAGTCCACATCTTCAAGGTCCTACATTAGATCAAACTGATTCGTGACTTTAAGCCATGTTACAATGTTGTTACCTCCTCAGAAACTTACCTGGTGATGTCATGAATGTAGTTTTCAAGTTAACAGCTACGTTTTACTTTCTGTTCAGTAAAGATCAGCAATTCCAGGGCTGAAATGATCCAAATGATTTTAGTGAAGGTGTATGAAGTTTAATAACATATTGAAGCACTTCCTGTATTACCACATGACATCACAAGGTGTAACAGTGTTTTCTGTTTGAGAGAAGAACTCAGCCTATGAAATATGCAGGTTTGTGTGTTAAATGTGTGAATGAAACAAAACACAACTCCAGGCACACAGCAGCAACCAGTAAAAATTACCGTGTTTGTAGTATAAAAAAACAGTTGTGACAAAGCAGTCAAAAAGGTCCAAAATAGTAATTTATTGAGTACATGGGATGAACCAACACATTTCCACACAGGTTGTGTCTTATATCAGGGCATATAACACCACCATGTGACATTGCAAATATACTGAGAACAATTCTTGGACCAAGAATCTTTGAGATCACATGTTGGCTCTTTCATGTAAGAAATAAAGAACTTTCACCTTCACTAAGCGCCTCAGGCCTTTTTGACCACTTTTTTACACAGCAAGTTTTTATAATCAAGCGCGGTCAGTTTCACTGTTTGCTAGTGTGTGAGTCCTGTCCTTGTGGAGCACCTGTTCGTATTTTTCATTAAAAGAATCCTCTGAAGCTCTCACCTTTACTGTGTTTTTAAAACACAACTCCAGGTGTTTGTGATGTGGAAACAATATTATAACATAGACCAGAAAATAGCCTTATATGGGCCCTTTAAAGACCCAGTATGCACTACTATCTTGAAAACCAGCATTCTTACTGTTAACGGATTCACCTCTCCACCGATCTGATGTGTAACTTTGCCTGCTATAGTCTCCATGGCGATAAATAAGTGCCATATTGTGAAACATCGGCAAAGCAACAACAGGAAAAGTTACACAGTGCACCTTGAAACTTGAATAAACTACTGCTGTCTCTTTATAGACTGAATATTTCCTTATTATTCCTCTAGGCTATATTGCACCATGTTTTCCCTACCAACTTTACCTTGACATTTTGATATTGGAAGTAGCCTTGTTAAAAGAAGCTGTTGTGTGAAGCTGCTGTAACATACCTAATATAGTTTTATGGCTAATTGTGTTTGGTTTATCTCCTTGACATTGCTCCCCTCTGTCTCCCATCGTCAGACGCTGCTGTACTTTTGAATGCAGAGTAGACTGGTGCAATTATCAGCACTGATGTTGTTTTTGAGCTATTTTTCTTTTTAAACAGATCTTTATTTTTTGATGTTTTGGTACTAGTAGGATGTAAGGTCACGAACCAGACAGAAATTATAGTTATTGGAGAAACTTGAAGATAAACTGATAAAATAACAAGTGTGTGTAATAAAACAGAACAGCTATTTCAACAATTTCACTCCTCCTCCGTCATTTCAGCATTAATAATATTACAACAGATTGAAGTAAAAGTCATAGATTTTGTTCTGAAGATATTTTTTTAATGCTGATTTTACTTGTGACTTTAACCTTGTACTTAAAGATGCACTGTGTAACTTTTCTGGTGGAGCGTCTGCCATCTGCTTGTCTCCATGGAGATGTTATTGTTTCACCTGGAATGGAGCTTGAGTAATATATGAAAATATCTGTAACTGATCAAATGCAACAGAGCGAAGTTAAATGCCATACTGCGGAACATTCCAGGAAAAGCAATAACATCTCCATGGAGACAAGCAAGATTGTCCCTCAAATAAATGACAGAGTGAACTTTTAATATTATTTTGACTACAAGTTTTAAGTACAAGTACAATACAAGTTACATTTCCCCCACTTCAGTGTTAAGTCTTGGCTATTCTACCTCTGAGAAGTTTACAGACAAGGCCAAATATTTGTAACATTTTCAAACTTACTATAAAAAACTAAAACTTAAAGCAAAAAAGTGTGAGAAACTATTGTATCTCAGAACACATTAATGATTGGATTTGGTGCCATTCATGTTAATAGTTTTATTCAAAAATAAATGCAATATGAACATTTTAAAACTAGCTCTGGGTCACTCATTAGATCAAAAAGAACGCATAAAACCATTTTTAAACTTGCCGATGCTGCAGTCGTCCTGAAAAGCATTTTTATTGTGTTACTTTCCCTTTTCAATCTTTGCCTTTAAAATGTATGAGTGCCACATTTAAACCTCCAGCTACCCCCCACCTTCCTCTGTTTTTAGCCCAGAATCCTGAGCTCTCAGTGGGGACCTGAAATGATGACATCCCTGGAAACTGTCACTGCCGCTGCTGCTGCTGCTGCTGCTGCTGCTGCCGCTGCCATTCTCTGGTTGTATTTTTGAATTTCCTGTTTTTTTGTGTTGCAGAAAATGACAAAGTTTTCACTCAAAGCTGACACAAGTTGACATCAGGCTATCGATCAAACTGTCAAGAACCATAGACCTATATTTTATATATTTCCACGTTGCAAGTAATTGATGTATGGTAGTAGCCTAGTTATAGTAGTAGTCACAGTTGTAATAGTAGTAGTAGTAGTAGTAGTAGCAGCAGAATAGTGTTACTAGCAGTAGTAGCAGTAGTAGTAGTAGTAGTAGTAGTAGTAGTAGTGGCAGTAACAGCAGCAGCAGCAGTAGTAGCAGTAGTAGTAGTTGTAGCTGTCGTAGTAGTAGTAGTTGTAGCTGTCGTAGTAGTAGTAGTTGTAGCTGTCGTAGTAGTAATAGCAGCAGTAGTTGCAGTATAACTACTAGTAGAAATAGCAGCAGAGTAGTTGCAGTATTACTAGTAGTAGTACTAGCAGTAGCAGCAGAAGTAAATGATCACATTTTTATATAGCGCTTTTCTACCTTCAGGGCACTCAAAGCACTTTACAACAAGGAATTCATACATTCACACACTACTGTACGCAGACACAGGGGATGAGGTGGGTTAAGTGTCTTGCCCAAGGAACCAAAGACAGCATTCATTTGTGGGAGCTGGAATCGCACCTCCAACCTGTGGGTCAGTGGATCAGACCACACAGCGATGTTTATGTCAAGAGCAGGATTCGAACTGCCAACCTTCAGTGAACAGATGCGCTTACCAACTGAGCTACTGCCGCGTAGTAGTAGTAGTAGTAGTAGTAGTAGTAGTAGTAGTAGTAGTAGTAGTAGTAGTAGTACCTGCAGTGCTGTTACAACAGGCTACAGCTGATGATTTCCTTCTCTCCTAAACCTACCTCTCCCAAAACAATCACACATGTATTCACACAGGCCTACAGGGGGCAGTACAGGGGTCCACAGGTCAACACATTACTTTGGCTTTGGGAAATTGCTTTGCTTTTGACAGATGAATCCTCTAACCATTTCTGCTTGGATTGTTTTTATTACCAAGTGCAATTTTAGTCTACTGCATTTTAAAAGAGCACCAAAATAAGGACTGAGGGAATTGTGCATGCCAATAATGAATGGCCTATTTCAACTTTAAAGCTTGGCACAAACCACGAAAACATGATTCATTTTTTATGTAGTTTCAATCCCGTCTTCAAATGAGTGTCCTGGTGTGAGGCTTTGGCTGAGAGCTCATTTCTGGTTTCTGAGAGAATAGTTAAATAGCAACAAGAAGGGACAAAGTTACGATGCACAAAAGTAAAAAAAAAAAAATTATATGGGCTAATGAAGTTCTCCTATAGTTAATTTAACAATAATAAAAATAAGACTAGGCACACCTATATTTTACCTTCTTAGAAACGTGAAAAGCAGAACTAGTTCATTTTAAATAGTTTGCCATGATCCAAAGTTATTACCTTTTGAATTCAGAGCATTTAATTATTAACTGCAATGAGTTTATAAGCGCTTTTCACAACTTTCAGAGATGAGAGAGCACGCACTTCCTGATTATCACTCAATAAAATACACACACAGCATACTTGTTTGCCCCCCAGAGCTGCCTATACTGAAGAGAGACACATTTTGCTCAAACACATGTTAGAAAATTGGGTACATTGGTGCATTTTCTATGAACAAGAATGCATGTTGTTGTTAATATTACTTAGTTACTTAGTTACTTACTTACTTACTTACTTACTTACTTACTTACCTGCTTACCTTAACCTATATCTTCTTAACTCTGAATCATGTCGTTGATCTAATACTCTGCCTCCTTTATAAGGAGGCAGATCCCCCTGATGTGAGTGTGTGTGTGTGTATGCACAGATTTTAGTCCCCACAATGTGATAATATTTGAGAAAAGGAGTAGTCCAGATGATCAAAGCTGGAATTGAGCCCCAACCACTATACATACTAAGTAAGTAAGTTTTATTTATATAACACTTTTCACAGACATGTTAAAAAGACTCTTTACAGATCATTATTCATTCACTCCATACCTGGTGGTGGTAAGATACTATTGTAGCCACAGCTGCCCTGGAGCAGACTGACAGAAGCACAGCTGCCAATCTGCACCACTGGCCCCTCCGACCACCACCAACACTTTCATACTAGGCAATGTGGGTGAAGTGCCTTGCCTAAGGACACAATGACAGTTTTTGCGACTGGCGCCCCACTGTGGCACCTGATTTTCCCTGAGCTTCTGAGATCTGATGGGATCAGGCTTTGACAAGCCGGTATGGCCACACATTCTACTATAGCGATGATCATAGACCTGCCATGAGGACTCTTGCCAAATAATTCTCTTCATATTTGTGTGCATTTTTGAGGGCATCACATGAACATGAATGACTTAATTACTTATGGGGCTTATGGGGCTATTTGCCTTAGGAATTGACATCAGGAGGCTGCTCTCATCTCCATGCAAGGTTATACACATTAATTCAGGGGGCAGTCAAAAAACAATGAAAAGGAAAATAAAAATTATTATAACATTAAATTATTTAAATATTATAACAAATTAATGATTTACAACGAAATAGGCTGCATTTGAGCAATAAATTCACAGAACAACCCCAAACTCGTCTAAACAGAAAGTGCTGCTACCCACAATGCACCGCGGGGCAGCCACGTAAACGTGCAGTCCTCAGCGTTGTGTATGCTAGCCGCCACTTTAGCATCTGTTAAAAAAAACTGCTTTTATACCACCACATGTGAATTTATACAAATCTAGAGGTAAGAGCAAGTAGTCAAAGTATGTATTTACTCATTCTAAACGTAATACTCGTGAATATTTTTGCAAACGCCACCAAAATGGTGCTAAAATGTGGCTAACATTGGCTAAGTGGAAATGCTAATATTAGCAATAGGTTATGGTGTTAGTAGTTTTTAGTAATTTATTTACTCTTAATACAGATTTAGTTTACGTGAATGTGAGCTCATATGTGTGCCAACGTAGTGTTCAAAGAAGTGTGTTTAGATCTTTGTTTATTGCATGTTTATTAGCTTTTTGTTCATTTATAAACTAATCAGTACGTAAACGCAATGCTTTACGTACATTCTCGTGACTTGATTAAAAGACCTATGCCTTTGTGTTTTTGCTAAAGTGTTATCAGAGTACAATGTATACACCAAGACTAAATAGTTTATAAAAATAGCACGTCTTTCTCTTGAGTCCCTCCTCTTTTGGAGCTGTCCGTGGTTCTTAGAAATACTTAGAAATAGAATTTCGGCTTGTGTTTAGTGGTATTATAATCTGTAATACTCGTTATCAATGCAACAAAACATCAGGGAAAGTGTTTTAGTCAGTATCATTATAGACAACATTTTGGACAAAAAACAGACGCCATAGTCATTGCTTTGTTTTATTTGTTTGTTTTGCTGAACCTCATCTCTTATCATCTGTAAATCGATGTATGGATTAGTTGAAGGCCCAAATCATTCTGAAGAATAAGACACAATGTTCTGAGCAAAGTATACAGTTATAAACCTTTTTTTAATGTAAATGGTGTTGCAGACGAGCAAAAAATGCTTATTTTTATATTTTATTGGTCTGAAATAAGTGAATCAATTTAGCATCAAGCAGTATCACTAGCACTGTCTAACTTATAACTTTTGCTTTAGCAGCTTATGGACATGTTGCACTGAAATTTCTGTTTTTTCTTTTTATTCTATTTCTATCGCCCAACACCCTTGAATGCCGTTTGATTTTTTTTTTAGTTTAACATGTTAAAAGTGATTGTTATTTTAAAATATTTCCATGTTTCCATTGTGGTGTTTGCATCCTTTTGATTATATATAGTTATCCTAATAATAACCAGGTCTAATAGTCTTATTCTTTTGCAGATCCCAGGTCTCGTCTCAGTCTCTGGATGTAGTTGCCTGTCCCACGGTTAAACATGTCAATGGTGGTGTTTGCGTCGGTGGTGCGGATCAAAGATGGCCTCCCTCTCTCGGCCTCCACAGATTATGAACAGGACGCGGAGCTGCAGGAGACAAAGAGACACCTCAAAACTCTGTCCAAGAAACTGAGCCAGCTCCCCGACCACTGCAGCCTCAAGTCTGGGCCCTACAATGTCAAGTAAGTCATTACATTTTATCATAGCATTTTTTTTAAAGCAGATCTATTCTGCAAAATCGACTTTTCAGAGCTTTTTACCATGTTGTAGTTGTTTTCCCTTCTCATTTCCCCTCTCAAAATTGTATTTGGGGTGATTCGTGCATGTTTTAGCAATTTTTAATCACTTATTTTCAGGACACCATATTGCAGATAAACTACCATTTTCATCGCCACCAGCATACACCCACTGATCTGCATTTACTTCCTTCTCCAATTTTATTTTCTTAATCGGTGATACACATAGGATTCAGCAGCAAAATCTGCTACTCGCTCATGTGATCTGCAGCTATCCATAGGAGATACCGACTCTTTGTTATGACGTCTAGAGTGACGTCAGCTCTCAGTGACGTCAGCTCTCCTTGAGGACCAGTTTTCTAACGCAGAAGTCAGTGGAGTTGTTTCTTTTATTATGTCGTTTTAGATGAATATTGCAATTTAAAATGTGCAAATTATAACATAATGAAACAAACACAGGTGTCATAGCTTATAACTATATAAAAATAACAAGCACAATATGTTTCCTTTAAAGGTGACTTACCAGGCACTCAACAAGGACACTGTAATATGTGCACGAATTACAGATAAATCATTAAACAGGGGCAATTCCTCTGATCTGGTGTATGAGTGTCCTTGATGTAATGTTCTTTGCGTGCCCATTGGAGGTAGAAAAGCACTATATAAATGCTATCATGTACAGTACTCTGAGTCCATCATCAGCAGTAGTTGATGCAGTTGAGTTGATGCAGTTACTGCATGTATGATTGAATTAATTAAAATTTTTGAGTTTGTAATTTTATTGAATGTTTTATGCATTCATTTTGGTTAGGTTAGGTTTGAATAGAGACTGAATTCAAATTAGTAATCTTATTATGCAGTTTACATTTTTAAGTTATGACTATCTTGAAAAATATTGGATCATAACAGTTCAATGCTACTTTAAAAAGACAGTAGTATGTTTATTGATGAGTAGAAATGGGGCCCTAGATAGTTTTTAATTACATTTTTGTGATTGGAAAAAGTTTTATCCTTTTAAATGACCTCTGAAACTTAATTTCAATTAAGTCACGCCTTGCCATTGAAGTAAATGGGTATAGATTTCCTCCCTGTGTTGTCAGGTGCGGTGTAAACTTGCCATGTTTGATTTGTTCAGTGTTAATGAATCTTTTTTAGATAAAGGACATGGACATGAAAGCCAGTCAGAATCACTTTATTCACCTTTTCAGCACCATGTCTGTTTGATACAAGAGTCCTTTCATCAATTAGAGATTCAAGCCTTTTTGACAAATGGCAAAACACACTAAAGGCAGGGACTCTTTGGAAAGTTTAGTCTTACTCAGGTCTACCTAAGTACACAATGAAAAGATATAATGTTTTGAATTGTTAATTGCTAGTAATCCAGTAGTAATGCCTGTATTTTAGTATTGAGATTGAAGGGGTTATACCTGATTTTCACTGTCTTAAAAACATGACAAATGAGCTAGTTAATTTTAAACGGTTTGCCGTGGTCCAAAGTTATTCCTCACTTACCTTATGCATTACAAGCATCACAATTATTCACCGCAGTTAGTTTATGTATTGTAGCTTATTACTGTTAATACAACATGAATGTAACCACTATGTTAGACTTTGGCCTTGTTCGCATGTACAACAAAGTCTGATTATAATCTGATTTCTGGAATTTTCACATGACATAAATGACATCTAAATCACAAAATCTGATAAGAGTAATCAGAGGGACCATGACCAGAAAGGAATTAGAAGATTTTGCTGTTTTTCATTTTAAGGGTCTTATAACTCTCTAAATCTTATAACCCATATTATGCTATTTTCTTATCACGGTTATAAAAGTTGTTTCCTCATCACAAACATACCTGGAGTTGCCTTTTATTTTATTCACACATGTTTAACACACAAACCCTCATATTTAGGCTGAGTTCTTCTCTCAATCTGAAAACACACTGTTATGTGGTAATACAGGAAATGCTCCACTGTGTTTTTAAACTCCATACAACTTCACTACAATCATTCGGATCATTTCAGTCCTAGAATTTATAATCTCTTCTAAACAAAAGGTAAAAAATAGCTGTTAACTTTAAAACTATCGTTGCATGACATCACAAGGTGGAACGGAGCATTTTGAGCTTTGGAGATATAGACAGACTAATAATAAAGGATTACTCAAACATGTGTGAATGAAACAAAACACAACTACAGGTTTGTTTTTGAGGAGGTACCGACATTGTAACATTTGTTAAAGCTCACAAGAATCAGTTTTACGTAATATAGGACCTTTAATCAGATTTTGAGTGCACATGTAACTGCAGCCAGTGTCTAATACAGAAAGCACTATATTTCTTTATTTCTGTAACATTTCCCTAACGTCGGCTAACATTTTATTCTTCCACCTCGTAATAATTACTCAATTATCATGTATCCTTGTTGACATTTATGTCTTACACCCTTCGCCTTGTACGCGCTGTTCTGATAACCTGACTTCATTCTCTTTGCCTTGAGCTTTTTCTGATAACATAGAGGTCTTTGTATCTGGGGATGTAATTTGTGCTTGGTTTATCAATTGAATTAGCTCTGCAGGCCTAATAGATATGAATGTAATTAGATGTTTAATTAAGCAGTAATAGGTGTAAATGTCAGTAAGGTTTTAATTATCTTAACTGGGTTCTATTTATGGTATTAATTTGCATTTTGTTCTGATATGACATAATAGTATAACCACCTGCCTATTAGCCATAAGGGACTGGGTGCTAATAGTTTATATAGCTTTTTTCTGCAGTACAAAATGATTTATATTGCATTGTAATTCATTCACTGTAGCCACAACTGCCCTGGGTCTAAATGACTAACATGGCTGCAACTGTGTGACACTGGACTCCTGAAATGAACTACCTACTACTCACATGACATAGGCAAGGCTGGGAAAATGTCTTGCCAAATGACAAAACTGGAAGCAAACCTTCTCATTATAAGATGACTGTGCTACAACTGTCCACATGCGAATTGTGAACATGCCACAAAAGCTGCACCAAACTAGGACTGGACCAGGACTGGATCAAGACTGGACCAGGACTAAGCCAGGAATAAACCTAGACTTTTGCCCAGTACTATACCAGCGCTATACCAGGACTAAACCAGGCCTAAACCAGGCTAAAATAGGGTTAAACAAGACAGATGCTGATCACTGCAGATTGGGACAACCCAAAAGAATGGCACTGTACCAGATCTAAACTAGGACCAAACCAGGCCCAAACCAGTTGTTAAGCCATCACAATTTGTCAAACTCGGTCAAATCCTTTTTTCTCAGTTATTAATTGCAACATTTTTTCTCTTGTATTTCAGTTTCACGAGCTCCCTGGGCGTGGGGTACCTGATGGTTTGCACGGCAAGTTACCCAAACGTTCTGTCTTTTTGTTTCCTGGACGAGCTTCAGAGAGAGTTCATCATCACATACGACCCAAAGAGAATCAGCAGCGTCGTGAGACCATATTCTTTCATAGAGTTTGGTGAGTTTAATGTTAGAACAGAATAAAAGATCCACTGACAATTTTGTACTAAAAAATGAGCACATAATTTAAAGATGCACTGCGTAACCTTTATTGTTGTTGTGACCATGCTGTATATTTAGTTTTTATACTTAGAGTAAAACCAAATGACTGACTAACACCTTATTTTATGCATGCTTTCAGTCTAGTGCTTTTAGTCTAATATTATTTATTGTTTTATGTTGCACAGCTGAAGATTTTGTTCACTGACAATGGCAATAAAACTGATCTTGTATTCTGATTTTCTAATTATTCTAGTGGAGGGTATGCCACCTGCTTGTTATTGCTCTGCCTAGAATGTCCAACAATATGGCATTAATCTATCTCTAGGAAACAAGTAGGTTACAGTAGGCCAAAAAGGCCAAATTACAGCTCAGGTCTGTGGAGAGGTAAGCCCGCTCACAGTAACAATGCATTTTTTGCGATGAAAACTGTAATTTAAATAATGCAAGATGATAAGTTTAATGCTATGCTGTGGAACATTCCAGACAAAGACATCTCCATGAAGACAAGCTGCTAGTTTTTATTTTGCAGCAAAATATCTGTATTTTTTTGTTGACGAAAAGATCTACTTTTAGTCATAGTTTTAGTTATTTTGAATACTTTTGATTTAGTTTTATTCAGCAAACATTTGACATTGGAAAAACTATGACAAAAATATTACAGTCAATGAAACTAACACATTTTTTTGTCATTTTGCTCAGCCCTTCTATGCGTATAAAACAGTTGGACGCTGTGCCTCAGAAATACCCCATCCTTCGTTTTCTCTTTACCTGATATTATGTCTATATATGTTTATTTTTAATGCTGTGTCTCTTCCATCAGACACGTTCATTCAGAAAACAAAGCAGCGCTACAACAATCCCCGCTCTCTGTCTACAAAGTTAAACCTGTCAGACATGCAGACAGAGATCAGACTGAGGCCGCCCTATCAGCTCTCACTGGACGAACTGCACCAGCTCAACGAGAGCAACAAGCACAACAACGCCAAGTACAACGGCATCGGTAAGAAATAACAATACAATGCAACAGACTAGACCAGTGTTTGTCAGACTGGGACACCTGGTGGCGGGGCAGTAGACAGCGGGGACAAAGGGGTCTGTTGAACTGAATTGGACCCTCTTCCTATTAATTTATATTAAAGGGGGCCCATGTGATGCTTCTTGTCTCAGGTCCCCATCTCAGGTCCCCATATTTGTGTCGACGGGCCTGCCTGGTGGTACGCAAGCCTCATTTCTAGTATTAATAATTTACTTAAAGTGCCTATGACAGGTTGGACTACTCATTTTACAAAAACACAGTTAAGATCATTATATTTCAGGGTTTATAAAAAAAAGTACACTTTCTTTCTCCGTTTGGCTATTTTTTAGGTTTCAAATTTTACTTCCTTGTTGGAAATTATGACACACCTACCTAGCAACCATGTGGTACACTGAGCCAAAACTCCTCTAATGTACACAGAGTTATTATTTGATAAATAAAATAAAAAAGAAAACATCTTTATTTAGCTGAAATCATGTTTAAAGTATTTGAAAAATGTGTTTTGAAAGTATACCAGTAAATTGTGTCAACATTTTTGACAGAATTCTGCCTTCTTGGTTAGTGAAAACTATCATTTATATTTACAACATGTTATTATACATGTTGCACCAAATAAAGTAAAAGGCGCTGTTATAAAGATCTGTCATATGCACTTTCATTTAGAGATCCATAGTTTTGCTCATCTTTGAGAGTTTGGGATAATTCTGTGGCATGGGGATAGTCCTATTTAAACCTAATACAGCCAACTATTTCCGTTACTGTTGACTGATAACAGGTTTCACATCTGCTATCTAATGGTAAAAACAAATTACAGATGGTAGCTTTAAGACTTGATTTAGCTGTAACTTAGACCTGGAATAGTCCTGTTAAAAACCTGCTTTAGATCTGTTGATACTTGGAAAGCCAAATCTTTTCTTTGGTGGTCCTTGGTGAGAAAAGCATGTGTGTGAGTGTTGGTAGTAGTTAGAGGGGCTGATGGAGCAGATTGGCAGTCTTCCTTCCATCAGTGCCATGGATTCTACCTGGACGACTGAGGGATTTTACACAGATCTGTAATGTAATGTTGTTTCCTCATCAAAACATACCTGGAGTTTTGTTTCATTCACACGTTTAACACACAAACCCTTCATATTTAGGCCAAGTTCTTCTCTTGAACAGAAAACACCACCTTGTGATGTCATGTGGTAATACAGGAAGTGATCCACTATGTTTTTAAACTCTATACACCTTCACTAGAATCATTAAGTGGATTTCAGAACTGGAATTGCCAATCTCTACTGAACTAAAGGTAAAAGGAGCTGTTAACTTGCAAACTACCACTTCATAACATCACAAGGTGGAGCAGAGCATTTTGAACTTTGGAAATGTAGTCAACCTAACAATAATAAAGGGTTACTCAAACGTGTGGGGAGGTAACAACATTACACCTTTAATAATAGCAATGCATTAGTCTTATGTAGTCTTATAAAGTAATTTTACAATTTCATGCATTTTTCATTCACTCCATACCAAGTGGTGGTAAGCCACAGTTGCCCTGGGGCACGCTGATGGAAGCAAGGCTGCCAATCTGCTCCATCAGCCCCTCTAACTACTACCAACACTCACACACATTCATGTTTTTCTCACCAAGGACCACCAAAGAAAAGATTTGGCTTTCCGAGTATCAGCAGATCTAAAGCAGGTTTTTAACAGGACTGTTCCAGGTCTAAGTTACAGCTAAATCAAGTCTTAAAGCTACCATCTGTAATCTGTTTATTTCATTATTTTATTGAATGATTATGCTAATATGACCCTACACTTGGTGCAAGTTCAATAGGCCTAGCTAACTAACAGAAACTGTAAACAAATAGGTGTGGTAGTCTCAGAGTAATTTCATTGTAGTTAGCCCCTCCCTTCAGACAGATATAAGGCAGTGTCCACCAGAGTCTGACCAGAACTGAAGAAGCAGCTTGGATGTATTCGTCCAAAATAAACTTTTGTCCAGTTGACAAATTGAATTTCTCCTTTTGCCATTATAACAGATCAGAAAATCGTATAGTATGGGCCCTTTAAAAGTTTAAGAACACTGCACTTGACAGACACAGTGTTTTGAGTATGTTTCAAAACCTTATTACATCTAATATATTTGAGGCCTTAATAACATTCGCATTACATATACATATACACTACAGTCTAATTTGTGGATACCAATATAATAGTATCTCATTCTCTACTCATCTTGCTTTTATTACCCCACCTCTGACACCAATCTCTGAAATGAAAAGCTTTTGTAAGTGAATATGAGAGATGCCAGATTATAGATGTTTTGTTAAGGTCAAAATGATGCGCCCTCAAGATAAATTTCAACGCTAGAATAGTTTATCATAGGAACTTTTGATGGATTCTCATTACAAATGCATCAAAATGAAAAAAATTATTAGCTAGTGAGTAAAAAATGTACAAATTTCAAGTTTTGAAATCCTTACTTGAAGCTATATTCATTTGAATACTATATAACAAAGAGTGAAACTGCCTGAGTGTATTAAAAAGAACATGTTCTATCTGAGGGTTTTACGCTTAAAGGAAGAAGTAGGTTTGGAAAAAGTAGCCAAATAGAAATTTCTATGTTAAACTGCACCATATACTTGTGATCTGTTTGAGGTATGAACTAGGGTTGTCAAAAACATTTCCCAGATGCTCCTTGATTAACTAAAAATCTAAGTTCACATACAGTATCACGCGTCTCCTTTAGCTCTGCTGACTGCATGTTGCCCTCTCTCTCAGCTCCCACTCAGCTGCTGGAGCCTCTGTCTCTTGCTGGGATCATCTCGTGTGTTCTCACTGCTCTGTGTGGAGGTCTGAACCTGCTCAGAGGGGTGCACGCCATAGAAAGCATTCTGCAGGTAACAACTCTATTTAGATATATACAGAGCTATTAAATGGGCTGATGCTCTTAAAGGGAAGGAAATGGCTGCTCTTAAAGGGGAGGCTACTTTTTATTGGGCAGGCACAGCTCGACTCCTCACTGTGCCAGCGAGGTGTTTGAGAGCAGAAGTGAACAAACTTGATCAGGTATGTGAATGGCTGAGCCTTAAGACAAGCTTCATGGATTTCATTCACAGAAGTGTTTTGACGTCTGCACACACAAGGGATTATTTGAATGTATAATTGCTATGGCAATTATCCCAATTTTTCCTTACTCTGAAACCCATGGAAAGACATCCAAAGAACTTGGCACTTGTTGGCCAGATCTTTGTTAACTTTTTTTTTTCTTTAAAAATATTATAGGTTATGTTGTTTACGGTATTTCTTCTGACCATTAAATTATATTATGTTAATTATGCTCTAATAGTCATAGGGTTGTACATGACCTAACTATAAGCTTTACATTCAATTATAAAATTGTGTAAATGTTTTGTGGTAGTGTTAACTCTTCTGTATGCTCTCAATAGACCTTTTTCACAACAGCTGGAAGTGCCGCGCTGTATTTGTGGAACTTCTGGTTAATGGTTTTCTATGGCAAAATGTCTGTGGAAATGTTTGGTGTATTCTCCACCAGCTTCATAAATCTGCCCCATCACCAAATCTTCAACCAACAAGGTTGACAAAGGACAAAATTTCTTCCATGAATAATTTATCCACAACTATCAAGGTAAGAAAAATGAAAGCTTAAAGGCGAACAACGACTAGCATCAGTGAACTTCTGAGCAAAACTAAAGTTATGGTAATGAATAAAACATAAGTAACTTCTTAACTCTGATTCTAGAATTCAAATTTAAAAATGGATTTAATGACGTTGATATTAGCATAGATTGATTTGTGCAGTTTGAATGCTAGAGATGTAATCTGTGAACGTCTCTAGCATTCAAACTGCACTAATCTATCTACGCTAATATCGACATCATTTTCATTTGAATTCTAGAATCAATCTGAGTGAACAAGTTACTTATTAATGAGTTACTAATTACTTACATTATTCATTACCATACCAGAAGCAGTTTGCTAATGCTCGTCGTTGTTCGCCTTTAAGCTTTCGTCTTTCTTACCTTGATAGTTGTGGATAAATTCTTCATGGAAGAATTTATGTCCTTTGTGGACCTTGTTGGTTGAAGATTTGGTGATGAGGCAGACTTATGAAGCTGATGGAGAATACACAAGACATCATCAGACATTTTGCCCTAGAAAACCATGAAGTGGAAGTTCCGTAACCCTACCGGGCGGGACTTCAGCCATTGTGAAAAAGGTCTGTAGATCTGTTGCTATATACTGGCTCTTGGAGTGGTGAAAGCATTTCCTCTCAGTACAAAAACAACATGATCCAATTATTACTAAAATGTGTTGAACAAAAGTGATAAGAATAATATTTAACTTAATTGTTGATGTGGCTGTTGTTTTGACAGAAAAACATAAGACTCTGAGTGCAATCACAGTGATATTTTCTTGTTGTTTGTGTTAATTGTCTCTTTTCTTTTCTGCAGAACGACGGTGAAGACTTTAATTATGTGATTGCCTTTTTCCTGGGCACAGCGGCCTGCATCTATCAGGTCAGTCATCTGTGTCGGAGCACTTAACAGCTCTGCAGCCTGACAGGGACGTATTAGCAACAAAACACATTCTTACAAACACTTTAGCTTCTTGTGTGGGCTGTCAGATCTGTTACTGTGCTGATGCCACAGATATTGTCACCATTCAGTGGTTTATACCAAAGCTCTGAGACGGGCCATCAAAATGGATGGGTAATCACATTTTTTCCCTCATGTTGATCAGTCATAATTTTCAAGTCGATTTTATTTTGTCTTATTAAAAACAGATAAAAATGTATTTTCCTGAATATAAACAATACAGACTGAGTAACTTTTCTGGTGGAGGGTCCGCAACTATAGCTTGTCTCCATCGAGATGTTATTTCTTTCTCTGGAATGTTTCACAGTATGGCATCAAACTTATTTATCTCTCCAGAGACAAGCCGGTGGCATCACCGGATTAAGTTACAGCTCAGATCTGTGGAGAGTGCCTGATTTTCAAGGTCGTTTTGAGCCATAAAATTCCTTTTAATTAAATAAATGTAAGATGGATAATTTGAAAAATATAAGATAGATCATTTTTAATATCACACATTACATTTATAGAATTTATGTCTTATTGACACCAGTCGCTGTTTTTTATTGTTACTTATGTAGAAGTTCATTACCATTTTTATATTTTTTTACCCAGGTTATTGTAATATAATGTGATGTGTGAGCTACTGTGTCCAAGTAATTTCCCTTGTGGATCAATAAAGTCTAAGTCTACAATACAGGCAAAGCAATAACATCAACAGGTAGCGGACTGTCTCCCAGAAAGGTTACACAGCGCACCTTTAAATAAATCTTCATCCAAAGTGTAAACTCTGCTCCAAACCACATGCTTTTACTGACAGAGGACTGGCTGTAGACCTCTCCTTTAAAAAGACCCAAGTTCATTAATCCCAATTATTTAAAGTATTTAAAGTTGACATTGTATTTTTCTAAAGATTCCAGCATTTTTACCTAGAATATATAGAATGTTTGTGAATATGGCATATATTCATCTAGATAGATTAGTTCTGTATCTTTATTTTTGATTGCACATTTGTATTCTCCTGCTGTTCTTGTACTTTGCATTGCAACAGTGGAATTTCCCCAATGTGGGACAAATAAAGGTTCTTTAATATTAAAAATAATTAATATACACCATATTAGACAATGTGCAGGACAAAAATACTTAAATAAATTAAATTAAATTTCATATTTTTTTTAATTTATTGTAATCTTATTCCAACCGTTCATGTACAACCAAAGACATTTGCATCTAATTTATATTTCTCAGAGCAACCACATCTGTTACTGAATAATGCCACGTTTTTAAGGTATTATTATTTTTTTATTGCTTTACTTTTTTTTAGATGATAGGGAGAATTTTAAACTTGTTTGTTTCATGTGGATAGGCCCAGTATTTATAGATATGAACCATAAACAGGTCAAAAAATCTGCCAGTTAAACATCAAATTCTACCATAGTATTCTGATCTGTCATCCAGCTCAGGTTAAAGTAGTTTACAAAGTTCAAATCTGTCATGAACCAAACCTTATAATTCTCTTTTATGCTTCGTTGCAGTGCTGTCTGTTTGCCTACTTCTCTGTGTGGAGGAGCATTAAGTCGTTCTTGGCCTTCGCTCTCATCTGCCTCTCAAACATGTATCTCTACGAACTCCGAAACTTCTGGCAGATTTTGTTCCACGTGGCGGTCGGAGCGTTCATGACATTACAAATACGACTACGGAAACCAATTGGCAAAGCACCAGACTACAATGTTTGACCATGGATTTCATACATGGACCTTTTTGGACAAGAGGGACACCGTACTTTTGCAAAAACAAAAAAAAATGAATTGCATATAATTTTGTGGATTTTGATGGTTGGACCTTGCTGCAAAAAACATATATGGATTTTAAAGGACATTATTTTATTTTAATTCTTAATTTTTGTTTTTAAAGTGACAGTTGCAGCCAGATTTGATGTCTGCAGTCTTGCATATGCCACATTTTTGCAAATTCACTTTCTCATTCATATCATAAAATGCTTTGCCTCATTAAAACACTGAATTCATAATGAACAAATAGTTTATTAAAAACGATTCTGGCTAAGTAACTACTTAAAGCCACAGTGTCAGTATAGAGTAACTTTATATGTGTTGTTACTCTGAGCGGGCTTGCCTTTCCACAAACCTCACTCTTATTGGGCTTGTTTCTGTGTTCGCATATTGTACCTTTTAATTAATACTGTAACCCCTTAAAGGTGCATTGTGTAACTTTTCTGGTGGAGGGTCCATCGAATACTTTTCTCCATGGAGATGTTATTGCTTTGTCTGGAATGTTTCACTACGGTATTAAACCTTTCTATCTTCATGGAGATTAAACCAGACCAAGTTACAGGTCAGATCTGTGGAGAGGCGACCCCGCCCACAGTTAGAAGGCCTTTTCGAGGTATTTTTGAACTATAAAACAACAAGAAGGTAATGTCATACTGTGGAACATTCCAGGCAGAGCAATGACATATCCGTAGAAACGAGCAGGTGACGGACCCCCCAACCAAAAAGTTACACAGTGCACCTTTAAGTACTTACTCACTGTAGCCTAGTATTGTAAAGGTGTATGGATGACAAATGCAGAGATGAAAAAGTTTGAAAAGGTTGCAAAGAAAAATGAGAGGGACAGTTCATTTCCAGAGTACAGTGTCTCCAACTGTAGAGATTTTTCTTTCTTTTTTTTTGTCCAGGAACAAATCTGCTTTTCTTTATCAAACAAGCACATTTTGTATAAGTTGCCATGACAACAGCATATTATTTTTGGTCAAATGTTTATAATGCCCATAGATATGCAGAAAGTGATATCAAGCCAAATGTATCCGTGATAATTATACAATATACACAATATATCACCAGTTATTGTTATTTTATTTGTGTGTATATTTTTGTGACCATGCAGTACTTTTTAAAACAAGCAATAATCCAAAATGTCAAGTGAGCACAATGGACCTTATTGGGGCAATGAATAACATGTATCTTATTTTTTATCATTTCTAATATATTTTACAAAGGTTATATACACTATACACGCTGGTAATACATTTTTGTAGAAAACATTTCATCGTCTTGATGCTAAATGTGAAAAGTGATTTTGGCTTGGCTTAAAAAAGAACAGTTGCACATTTGTCTGCAGTTATAATCTATGACGCCCGTGGATCATTATGTTGTATTTTGGACATTTTAAATCGCAATATTCATCTAAAACCGCTTGGACTTGGGTTGGAAAATTGCGGAGCCCAGTGGGAGACGATTCCTGCCTGGTCCTTTATGATATGAAACCGGGATGGGACAAGATCACGTGCCACAAGATCTCGCGAGACAAAATTACCAAGAGATTGTGCGCACATGTTGAAAATGTCTAGAGAGATTTTTTCCCCATGTTTTTACGTTTTGATTGGATAAAAAGTTGAGTACCGGCAAAACACATTTTTTGAGAAGCTGTAGTCACAAAAGCAGTGCTACAACAAAAATATGAACTAAAGTAAAATAAGAAACAATGAGAATAAAATTGTGAACTAAATAATGCCAAAATCTCGTTTCATCTCGTTCTCGTAGATCCAGTCTCGTGTCTCGTCTCATCTCGTCTTGTGCAAATTGTATCTTGTCCCACCCCTAATATGAAGACAAAGATTTTTTTTTTTTTAGTTATGCCAAAATGTTTACGCAACATGTCAATGTCATGTCAACAAAATGTCAATGTCACACACAAAAAGATGCCCAAACCAAGACATTCAAAACATTCAAAATTGTGTCCACATTATATAAAAACCATAACCTATTTCAAAATGATTTCTGTAACAAACATACAGATCACAAACAAAAACTGTATCATTCTTTATTCATTTTCACTGACTGGAATGCTTTGTTTTTATGCATTTTACTAAATTATTACAAGCCAAGTGCAATGGATTTCTCTGTATATTTTGTATCTCGTTTTCATGCTTAATTCATGTTACACTGTTTTGCACACGGTTGCAAATGTTTAGAAAGCAGAACTAAATCTATGCAACGCTGCCTTCAAAGTGTGGCCGTTTTTTCAGTCAGAATGGAGCCAGCAGCTGTTTTGTTCAGTTTCTTTTAAACATTTTTTATTTATGAATGATAATGCTCGACAGATATGATTGAGGTATGACTGACTGTAGTTCATTTGTAATTGCTGAAAGAGTGAATGGTGTTCCTTCCTGTCAGTCCAAATAAATTAAATACTAAAGCTGAACACTTTTGATTATTTTTTTACTTTTAATTTTTTTCTTGGTAACGTGATCATGGAAATATAAGATCATGCAGTTCGTCCGTGGGTTCTCCTTGGGTCTGCATCCTAAAATCACCACAATATGCCTTAATTTTGCATGCGTTTGGTTATTAGCCAGGAACCAGAGACCATTAGTTGGGCTACTATTAAGAAAATATATGCTATAATGAATTGATTAATAATGCATGCAATTTTTGTCAGCTGTCAGTAAGATAACTGACTAATAGATGGCTTTTAATTAGGCCTACAGTAGACTACTTCATATCTCTAGTTAGTACTTTTTGCACTGTAGTTGTGCCTTTAGGAGGAGGAGGAAGAAGAGGAAGAAGAAGGGAGCCCCAAATAATTTATAAACCTCTACACAACATTTGTAGGTTATTTACTCCTATTTGTGTTAAGGTTTGTTATGTTGCACAGCAGTCTCACCTCATGCACTCCTTTTTGGACGCTCAGGTTCTACATAGTGCGCACACGTGTCCCAAGAACAGTGATCTGCAGCTGCGTACAACAAGGAACGACTCCGGAAAAAGCCGCTCGTGTTCAGCCCAATGTGAGCTCCTCGTGAATAACCTGCATGGGATGTAAACAGAAGACTGCACGAGTGAAGGAGGGCACACTTTAGTCCGGTATAAACATGCCAATCTGCGGAGGAGATCACGGTCTTTGAGCTTGGATCACTGTTCAACCCAAATAAGCAACAAAAGCCCTCGACTTGGTACCACAACTCCACATGCGTTAGATTTCCGCTAATTGTGCCAAGTATTCTGCCTATGCTTAGCTCAGAGCGGTCATGATAACACATACTCTTTGCACCCTTGTATTACAAAATGGTCTTTTCAAAAGTGTTATGAATGTAAACTAATGGACTGCAAACATAAAGGTGCACTATGTAACTTTTCTGGTGGAAGATCTGCCACAGTGGCATTAAACTTAAAGGTTGTATAGAGGATTTTCCAAGGAAAGAGAAATACAGCGACTGTTTGTCCTTTTTCAAATGTTGCTCATGCGTGAAACCACCCACCTCCTCCACAGCTCCCTAAGTAGAAACGCCTCCTCCCGCCTCCTCCTTACGCTAAAAATCATGCTTATTTACAGCCAGTGCTCGTTCAGAATTGCTGAACAAATTTCTGTTGAAGTTACCTGTCCAGAAGTCATTTAGCGACCTACACGTCAGTCTTTAGAGCCTTCATCTGCTTCAGTGCACGCCATCGCTGGAAGGAATCTCCAAGAATCACCTTAGTTTGTTTTCGCTCCTTTTCCCTTTCTGTTCTTCTTTCAGCGACCTCAAAAATGGACTTTCTTTTGCGGCTAACTGGCTGTGGATTCTTGTCTGCCATTGCAATAAACTTTGTACTAACTGTGAGGAAGCTACAGTTGGAAAAAGCCGCTAAGAACTGCTGTGTTGGTCGAGTAAACAGCGTCTTGTGTCTGTGGAGTGTGTGAGAAGCGAACATAAATCATGTAATCCCTGCGCACTGGCGAGTCAGTTATGCTAGAAACGTAGGGAGTTTGATTGACAACAGCCAATAGATAACGAAGTAGCCTCGTTATCTATTGGCTAATGTTTATCTGGCCCCACCACGTCCACATTTGATGGATTTTCATTCTTTTTTGTTTGGTCATTATAATTACAAGGCTGTTGCATCTCTATAATGCTACTTTGAACTTTCATTGAGAATTTGAAACTAAAAAAATCCTGAACTTGCATTTGTTCCATCACCTAATGTTATTATTAGCCTACTCAAAATTACCATAAGAAAAACATACATTTTTACTGAGCACACTTGCCTCTCCACAGATCTGAGCTGAAACTAGGCCTGTACTGGTGGTGGATACACCTGCTTGTCTTCGTGAAAATAGATGAGTCTATGAGAATACTATAGTGTGAAACATTCTAGGCAAAACAGGTGGCAGACCCTCCCACCATAAGAGTTACATTGTGCACCTTCAAGTGTTTTTAAAGTAGCCTACATTTGTTGTGTTTCTTCCTGTATTTTGAGCTTTTCTGTCAAATGTAAAGAGCAATATTTATCTTAATTGTTGTATTTTATTGTATTTTCCCCCCAGGTTTTTGGAGAGACAAGGCATCACCACTTTTGAAAAAATGGAGGAGGACGTCCAGGCTCCTGAAAGTGGTGCTGCTGCCGTCGGTGGAAAAAAACATCACACGTGTGAGCAGTGTGGAATGTCCTTTAAGAAATACAGTCTCTTTTTAACCCATGAGCAGAACCATAAGGGCCCATTCAACTGTGAGACCTGCAGCAAGAAGTTCATCTTCTACAAAAAGTTTGAAACTCATCGCCTCACTCACAACTTAACCTTCTCCTGTGATGAGTGTGGATTGACCTTTGACACTCGGACCTTGCTCGGGGCTCACAAAAAGAAACACATGGAAAAGACTTACACTTGTACAGACTGCGGAAAGGCGTTTTTGTATGAATCTGGTCTGAAAAATCACAAACTAAAACATTCAACTGAGCGATTGTATGCGTGTAACCAATGTGACAAAACGTATAAATCTTAAAAGTGCATGAAGACACTCACAGTGGAAAAAGGTACAATTGTGACCAATGTAAGAAATCGTTTAGCACAAATAGTCAACTTATTGTTCATAAACAATTCCACACAGGAGACCACCTTTACTCCTGCGATCACTGTGATAAAAAGGGTTTTGTAGTACTACAGTCATACAAAACCCACTTACTAAAACATACTGGTGAAAGACCGTTTGCATGTGAAGATTGTGGCAAAACAATTGCAGAAAAGAAATGCTAACTATTCACCAAAGACTGCACACCGGCGATCTGTTTGGATGTGATCAATGCAAGAAGAAATTTACCACTAAATGTCAACTAAAATTACATAAGCATGTGCGCAGTGAAGAAAAACATTACCCATGTGATGAGTGTGATAATTCATACAAATTGCTGGCAAGTTTAAAGAACCATAAACTCACCCATGGGGGGATCAAACCATACACTTGTGCTCAGTGTGGGATGAGCTACATGCTACGAAAAACACAGAATTCACTTTGCTGAAAGAACATTTGGATGTGAGCAGTGTGGTAAAATGTTCCTGGTCAAAGCGCAACTGAAAAGTCACATGGCGTTCCACTCGGACGAAAAACCACACGTCTGTAAAGAGTGTGGGAAGTGTTACAAAGACCCCAACTCCTTATGGAACCATCGGAAGACCCACGGTGAGACAAAATGCCTTAAATGCGATAAATGTGGAAAGCTGTATGGGAGTAGAGTTGCATTAAAAAATCATGAACGCAATCACAATGGTATTCGCTATAGTTGTACTGAGTGCGGGAAACTTTACAAAGATCATTATTCTTTTCAGCTGCACCTAAACATGCACACAGGAAACCAACTTTACCATTGCGAAACTTGCGGTAAACAGTTCATGACAAGAAGAAACTTACTCCGACATGAATTGACACACTCAGATGTTAAATCACACTGCTGTAGCTTCTGTGGCAAGGGATTTAAGAGGCGAGACGCTCTTAAGAGTCATATAATGTGTATTTACGAGAATAAAACACGAGTGTGAAGTCCTATAAAGTTAAAAATAGTTTGAAAATACATTTAAATACGCATTCAAAAGAAACAACCTTCCCATGTGACCAGTGTGGTAAAGTTTTTTTTCGAAAGGCTACCATTCAGATTCATAAAGTTATCCATGTGGCAGATAAGCCGTTTGCCTGTGAACTTTGCGGGACGAGTTTCAGAACTAAAAATCAATTGAAAAAACATGACATAACCCACACGGACGACTGGAAATACGCTTGTGATGAGTGTGGACGGATGTTTAAACAAATCGCGACGTTAAAGAACCATAAACTCACTCATGTCCCAAAACCGTATAAATGTAAACAGTGTAAGCGCGCATTCGCCAAGCCAGAGGAGTTGGAAAAACATATCAAAACGCATAAAAACGAAAAACCTCCAAAAATGGTGGTGTGTGAAAAATGCGGAAAAAGTGAAACATCGGCGATTCAGACTTCATTACAATTCTCATACTAAGGAGCTTCTGTTTCCATGTGAATGGTGTGATAAAATCTGCTATAGTGCAAAGGCGCTAAAAGTTCACTTGGACTCCCACGGCAACAAAGTGGAAAAAAAGGACAAAAACTGGACCAAAACCTTCAAAAACACAAATCTGGTGATGCTAATACTAAGTTCTTCTCAGACAAGAGCCCACTAAAGCGACTGGAAATCCGGCTTCACAGAGTACAAGTGGTGGGAGCACTGGGGAAAAGCGTTACAATTTTGGAATAATTTAGATTTTTAAGTGTTGTGAAAATGCATTTCATTTTTGTTCTTTGTTTAAAATTTGAATTCTGTTCAGTTGACATTTTTTTAAACTACAGGGTCAACAGGTTTTCTAAATAAAGTAGGATCTTTTGTTTTGCCTAAATATTTGCAGCTTTAGCTTTAAAGAGCCCATATTACACCATTTTCTGATCTATTGTAATGATTTCCTCATCATCAGTGTTGAGGATAACGGTCTTTAAGTATAACAACGCTACTTAAGGTGCTATATTTTCGGTAATGAAGTAATCTAATTAATTACACTCCCCATCGTTACAAGCCGTTATCGTTACCGGGAAAGCAAAGTGGCATGTTGGAGTTTGGTTGAATGAGGCGCTGCGGTGTCCAGCTTCATGCAGCGGACAGCCACACATCATCAGCAGGAGCGGGGAGAGCGCGTGAGGGAGCAGGGCTGCTGATGATTGGCTAAAAAGTTGGGTGAGCAGAGTCTCTGCTCACGATGCCTTGATGTTTCTTTTTCACACACTTCAGCTAAATGAGACAAACTCAACGAGAATGTGACAATGGCAACGACAAGCCAGGGACATTCAAAGGAAGCGTTTTCAAACTGGACACCGACATACCGACACTATTTCTCTCTCATTGAAATAAAGGGCAAGAATGTATATGTTAAGTGCACTTAACAACAAAAATTGTTGTTAAGTGCACTTAACATATGCAATAAAAATTGTGTAGTTAGATAAGTGGAGCATTTTAGAATAGATATGCATGTCGGTTGTTGTTATTGAATGTTATTGAAAATACAGACAATTGCACTACTTAATATTTGGTTTTCCCTTTATTTCTTGTATAAGCTGTTTTAGATATACAGTTATATTTTTAGTATTTACATTTTATTTTATTTTTTTATTTCTAAGCTATGGCCAGTTGCAGTCTGTTCAATTTGAATAAAAACATGCTGAAATATACTATTTTTATTCTTCATTCAGTTACTATAAACTTCTTTGATGCAATAGTACATAATATAAAAAATAACTGGATAATTAAAGCGTGGTAACTGAGTTACTAACTCAGTTACTTTATGCGGGAAGTAATTTGTAATGGTAACTAATTACTTTTTTAAAGTAAAATGCCCATCACTGTTCATCACAAATCTGGAGTTGTGTTTTGTTTCATTCACACATTTAACACACAAACCCTGCATATTTAGGCTGAGTTCTTCTCTCAAACGGAAAACACTGGTCCACCTTGTGATGTCATGTGGTAATACAGGAAGTGCTCCACTATGTTTTAAACTCCATACACCTTTACTTGAGTCATTTAGATAATTTCAGCCCTGGAACTGTCAGTCTCTACTGAAAAAGGTAAAAGAGGCTCTGTTAGCCTTAAAACTACCACTAAATGACATCACAAGGTGGAACAGAGCATTTGGAGCTTTGGAGATGAAGACAATATTAAAGGGTTATTCAGACATGTGTGAATGAAACAGAACACGACTCAGGCGTGTTTTTGAGGAGGTAATTGCATTATAACATGGCTTAAAGCTCACTAGAGTCAATTTTGCATAATATAGGACCTGTAAAGATGCACTGTCACCGTGTCATTTTTCTTGTTATGTTGAGCATCATTATGCAATCAGTGTATCATTCCTACAAAACTATTAATCTTGCAAAGGCTACTTGGAGAATAATGTGAAAATCACCATCAATATTACTACGTGAAGCTGGAGAGATGAGGAAGAATATTTTATAGTTTTTTAGGTTGTGGCAGATTCAACAAATGTTTTGGCTCCAGATTTTGAGGGGCACAAAGAGCAGTTTTATTTTAAGTTGTTGTTTATATTATTGACTGCAGAAGGAATGTGATGGTGAGATATGGAACTTTTGAAGCTCTGTATTCTGCTGTATTTATTTTTATTTTTTTTATGCAGTCAGTGTATTGCAAATAGTTGAAATAAACTTAATAATATTAGCTTGTTTCACTTGTTTCTATCTTTGATTTGAAGACAGTAGTTACAATAATGGTAATGTTTGGTAACACCTGTTATTGCTTTGCCTGGAATGTTCCACTGTATGGCATTAAACTGGTCTTTCTCTACTGAAAAAAACAGGTGACGCCGCAAAATCAAGTCATTTTTTCTTTTTGGTAGCAATCAAAACCCTTGCAATTAAACATTTCAAGCAAAGCAATAACCTGACAGATCCTCCAGGAGAAATGTTACATAATGCACCTTTAAGACACATCCTAAACAATGCAAGAATGTCCATGCATTGATTCCTTTCAAGCAAATGATTCCTCCTTGAAGATTTTGTGTGGACCTTTCCTCATTCATAAGATACAACATTTTGATTTGAATTGCCTTGTCAACAGAGGATCGTCGCGCCTCCAAAAAAAAAAAAAATCCTCCAAATCAGGAAGGAATCTGTATGCCTGAAATCCAAGATTGTGTTGTGCTGTGCTGTCATCTGAAACTCCATGATTGCTAGCTCAAACCTGTTAGCATCCTCGTGTCAGCCCGCAGTGCACCTCCAGGTCAGGTGACTCCGTTAACAGCCTGATATAAAGAATGGGCTGCTGCTGTTTAGACCTGAGGCTCAGAATATCAATCTGATAACTTCTGCTACCCACAATCCTCTTGGGCTCTCAGCAAACTGCTATTTATTACACCATCTCTCACATGTTTCTGCTTGGTGTTGGTCTGGAAATAGCACATTCAGTGGTATAAACCTATAACTGATTAGGGAAATATAGGGAAGTGATGAGCAAACCCTACATTTAAACGTCCCATTTTTTTTTTTTCATTCTCACATGTTTAACACACAAATCCTGCATATTTATCCTGAGTTCTTCTCTCAAACAGAAAATACAAATAGAATCACACTTGTAAAGTCATGTGATAATACAGAAAGTGCTCCACTATATTTAACACTATAAACCTTCAAGAGTCAATTTGTGACCTATAAAAATTGTTTGTCATTAAGTCTCCTCCTCTCCCCTCACTCTTCTCTTAAGTCCTCCAGGTTCTGCCCATTTAGCAGTGCTATTTGAAAAGTGCTTGTGGGAGGAGTTAAGTCCCACTTGGGGACTAGTGAAGATTGATCCCAGTACAGGGTGGACATGTAGTGTAAGATAAGTAAACAAATCTGTGAAAGTACTCAGTTGTATCACCTGCCCATGTTCAAACACTAAAAGCTGCCATTTGAATTCATTATCCCCTTAACTTCTTTTAACATGCCACCAACAATGTGAGAAATAATATTTTATTCTCAGGTGTTAGTCCTGATTTTTTTATACTTACATAACCAACAAAACATTGTGAGAACAAACTGTAAAGTTGCTAACTGCAATATGTTCACCCTAAAAGATTGGGTTTGGTATCCTCTTTGCATTTACACATGATTGAATGAATCATACTGAATTGATTGAATTGAATCAAAATGATCTACCAGCATCATTTGGAATGAAATGCAATTTTTTATTGTGCTGACAGCATAAAGGGCTGTCTAAATGTTTAGGATTGTGGAGGCTGAAGTCTCAGGCTGTGACTGAAGGACCTGCACATGAACATCATTGTCACGAGCCTGCTTCATGAAGGTCTCCAAAGGAATACCCTGCATTGGAGTGCCCTCAAACATCAAGGTCTCCATGGGAAGATGCTGCAGAGTCTGGATCACAGAATGGTTCTCAGTGGCCTGTTTGTTCAGGGCATGGTTTTCCTGGGCCTGGTTGCTCAGGGTCTGGTAAGGCAAGGCCTGGTTGGGCAAGGTTTGGTTGTACAGGGCTGAAGTCTCAGGCTGTGACTGAAGGACCTGCACGTGAACATCATTGTCTTGAGCCTGCTTCATGAAGGTCTCCAGAGGAATACCCTGCGTTGGAGTGCCCTTAAGCATGAAGGTCTCCATGGGTAGATCCTGCAGCGTCTGGATGTTCATACCCTGGTTCTCAGCGGCCTGTTTGTCCAGAACCTGTTTGTCCAGGGCCTGGTTGGGCAAGGTCTGGTTATACAGAGCTGAAGTCTCATTATTGTCGCGAGCCTGCTTTAAAAAGGCTTCAAGGGGAATACCCTGCATTGGTTTCCCCTCAAGCATGAAGGTCTCCGTGGGTAGATCCTGCAGAGTCTGGATGTTCATAGCCTGGTTCTCAATGGCCTCTTTGTCCACGACCTGGTTGAGCAAGGCCTGATTGTACAGGGCTGAAGTCTCAGGCTGTGACTCAAGGACCTGCACTTGAACATCACTGTCACGGGCCTGCTTCAAAAAGGCCTCAAGGGGAATGCCCTGCATTGGCTTGCCATCAAAGATGAAAGTCTCCACAGGAAGATACTGCAGAGTCTGTCTCTCCCGTACCTGGTTATCCAGGGGCTGACTCTGCAGGAAATTGTTGTCCATGGCCTGGTTGTGCGGGGCCTGACTGTTAGGTGCCTGGCTGTACATGGCCTGGTTGCTGTGGGCTTGGGTATAAATGGCCTGGTTGCACATGGCCTGGTTGTACATGGCCTGGTTGTACATGGTCTGGTTGTACATGGCCTGGTTGTACATGGCCTGGTTGCTGTGGGTCTGGTTGTACATGGCCTGGTTGTACATGGCCTGGTTGTACATGGCCTGGTTGCTGTGGGTCTGGTTGTACATGGCCTGGTTGTACATGGCCTGGTTGTACATGGCCTGGTTGTACATGGCCTGGTTGCTGTGGGTCTGGTTGTACATGGCCTGGTTGTTGTGGGCCTGGTTGATGAAGCTCACTGAATGAGTTGTACTGGGCCACATCACAGGCTGCTGACAGGTGGGGGCTTTCCTCTTCTTGGTCTTTTTTCCCTGAAATGACAAAGGATTTAATAATAATAATGGTAGCATTCAGTTTCCATTCACTGTGAATACACACAGAGGCATGACTATTGTTAACATGGTGCAAACAGGTGGAGACATAGTAGTGAATATATTCTAGCACTGAAATGATCCGGATGGCTGTGTATAATACATCTCTTTGATTCTCCTGTATATAAGACGTGTGTTGTGATGCACTTACATAGTTGTCTGTGATGGACCATCCAGGGTATTTGGCTTCATGAGCCCTTCTCTCCCTATGAGCCTGCTCATAGTACGGAGCCTGCTCCTGTTCAGAGAACATCTTCCACTGCAGAGGAACAAGACACAGGTTAAACACACTTCAAATTTCTCTGATGAAACTTATATCAGGTTATTCATCTAGTTTTCAGATTTATTGTCTACTTACTAGACCAGAGGCTGCTTAATTCTAGTCTAGAGGTAGAGGTAGTTTATTTTAAGATAACTTGTCAAGTAAAATTATCTTGCTGCATGGACGGATAATTTCACTACTTTTAAGTAATTTTCTGATAGATTTAAGTGTTTATATGTTAAATTTTGGCCAAGCTTTTTTGCAGTGCAGGGGTTCAGTGTGTGTGTGTGTGTGTGTGTGTGTGTGTGTGTGTGTGTGTGTGTGTGTGTGTGTGTGTGTGTGACACTATGTTACAAGGACATACGAGGCAGTTATTGCTATGGAAATATGAGTTTGTGTAAGAACTTCTCAAGAGAACAAAGGTGTATTTTATGCTTAGGTTCTTCCATGGGACTAAGGATTGTATGTATACATTTACATGCAGAAATGGTCCTGTGTTTTTTACCTTGACGTAGCAGTGGTATCAGAGAAGGCCGGTACCACACACGTGTACGTCTGTTTTCCTTGGCTGCAGATAAGAATAAAAAGACATTCATTAGTACAGGCTGCAATGGGACAAAAGCAGTGTGGTAAACAAGTGTCTTTGGTACTTACAATGTATCCAAGGAGCTCAGCGCGTTTGAGTGGATCTCAGGGATACCATTTGGCTGAAAGGTAAAAAACACTTAGATCACTATAACTGAGATATGACAAAAAGACATTTCATTACTTTTTTATAGTTCAACATTGAAAAAGTACAATATACTGTTGGATTATGAATGTTAACTTACTGTAGGCCCTGGCACATACGGAGGAGCAGCCGTGTTTTGACTGGCTGTTGTGTGGGCACATGATATTTTCTTTTTCCTCTTGGGACTGGAGCCCTCATCAAAGAGTGCTGCTTCAGTGGGCTCAGAAGCAGCCCTTTTTGTCCCACGTGTGCTCGGGTCTTGGATGTGGCTGGGTGATGGAGGTGTAGGAGGCTCCACAGGTGCAGGAGGAGGTGCAGGTCTGAACTGAAGGGCATATCCAGGGTCTGCAGACTCCTGCCTGCCCTCCCAACCGCTCAGGAAGGCCTCTGGATCCAGATGCCAATTTTCTGAATCCATAGTTGATATCTATGAAGAACTGTGAAGATAAAACAGAAAATTATTTATGGGAACATTTTGCTACAGTGTAAAGTAAAAAATAACTTCTGTGAACTGAAAGCACCACATCCCTAACCCAACCATTGTTACTACTTAACAATAAATATTCCACAGTACATATCAAAATCTGACAAACATAACTTGAATTTGAACACTTTTAAATAATAATGGAAATGTCTTGTATCTTGAATTAATCAGATCATTGCCTGTTATATTAGAGAGTGTTACCAAACTGCCTGGAGTTACACTGAAGTTACTTCTCATACATCTATTTCCCAAATCCTCAAAGGTTAAACATGATCACATTTAGTTATTAAAACTTCTACAAATATCATTTTGTCCGGTGTAATGTTTTATTTTATTTGGGACCACTCTTTTTTCCAATATACAGTCACAGAAACTGGTGACTCCCATCTCCCCAAGCTTCAAACGACCGTCTTACATTAGTTTGATGTAATTTCATCAATATGTATGTGTCAAAACTGCTATTTATTACACCATCTCTCACATGTTTCTGCTTGGTGTTGGTCTGGAAATAGCACATTCAGTAGTATAAACCTATAACTGATTAGGGAAATATAGGGAAGTGATGAGCAAACCCTACATTTAAACGTCCCATTTTTTTTTTTTCATTCTCACATGTTTAACACACAAATCCTGCATATTTACCCTGAGTTCTTCTCTCAAACAGAAAATACAAATAGAATCACACTTGTAAAGTCATGTGATAATACAGAAAGTGCTCCACTATATTTAACACTATAAACCTTCAAGAGTCAATTTGTGACCTATAAAAATTGTTTGTCATTAAGTCTCCTCCTCTCCCCTCACTCTTCTCTTAAGTCCTCCAGGTTCTGCCCATTTAGCAGTGCTATTTGAAAAGTGCTTGTGGGAGGAGTTAAGTCCCACTTGGGGACTAGTGAAGATTGAGCCCAGTACAGGGTGGACATGTAGTGTAAGATAAGTAAACAAATCTGTGAAAGTACTCAGTTGTATCACCTGCCCATGTTCAAACACTAAAAGCTGCCATTTGAATTCATTATCCCCTTAACTTCTTTTAACATGCCACCAACAATGTGAGAAATAATATTTTATTCTCAGGTGTTAGTCCTGATTTTTTTATACTTACATAACCAACAAAACATTGTGAGAACAAACTGTAAAGTTGCTAACTGCAGGGGTTCAGTGTGTGTGTGTGTGTGTGTGTGTGTGTGTGTGTGTGTGTGTGGGTGTGTGGGTGTGTGTGTGTGTGTGTGTGTGACACTATGTTACAAGGACATACGGGGCAGTTATTGCTATGGAAATATGAGTTTGTGTAAGAACTTCTCAAGAGAACAAAGGTGTATTTTATGCTTAGGTTCTTCCATGGGACTAAGGATTGTATGTATACATTTACATGCAGAAATGGTCCTGTGTTTTTTACCTTGACGTAGCAGTGGTATCAGAGAAGGCCGGTACCACACACGTGTACGTCTGTTTTCCTTGGCTGCAGATAAGAATAAAAAGACATTCATTAGTACAGGCTGCAATGGGACAAAAGCAGTGTGGTAAACAAGTGTCTTTGGTACTTACAATGTATCCAAGGAGCTCAGCGCGTTTGAGTGGATCTCAGGGATACCATTTGGCTGAAAGGTAAAAAACACTTAGATCACTATAACTGAGATATGACAAAAAGACATTTCATTACTTTTTTATAGTGTCAAAATGTGTTAAAATATGCTGTAATATCATGGTTATTCTGTTCATAGCTGTAAATTACACTAAAAATTAAAAATACTGCAAGAAACAACTAAACAGGACCAAAACTCGGCTATGAAGAAACTCAGATGTTTCTGCGATTCCAAAAGATTTGAAACCAGTGCTTGAAACCATCCCTCACCTGGTTATACTGAGAGAACGGGTGGATTTAAACCTTTGGAGGCTTTAAATCGTCTTGTTTGTAAGATGTTGAAGAGAGTTTGTTTGATGTGGCTCACTGTACGCTCACCAGATCAGAAATGAGCTCTGGTTCGAATAGAACAGAACCACTGCAGTGTTCTGAAATTAGCAGAATGTTTGGAATGGCCGGCTCATGTAAATATCACAATAGAATATGTTTTTACATATTTATTTATGTCTTTTCTTTGTCAATCATGAGTCTTTTATTGTTCATAATGATCAAACACATGAGGTTATTGCATTCAGGTCCATGGATTTGATAAGAACAGGTCAGTTATAGTGAATGTCACAGTGTGTCTCACATACCAGTGTCCAGTCTCAAGAAATAAACACTACCAGACAAACGTTTGGACACACTTTTTCCTTTATGCTTCATCTTTATTTCCATGATTGTAGATTCTCCCTGAAGGCTTCAAAACGATGAATGACACATGAGGAATGTAGTAAACAAAAAAATAATATCAAGAAGATAACTGAAAACTTGTTTTAGAAAGAAAAACTAAAAATAGTCACCCTTTGCCTTGAGCCCTGGTTTGCACTTTTGGCATTTCTTGACCCTGGTGAGGCACAGGCTTGTGAAAACCATTTCAGGAGACTTCATCCAGAAGCTCATTGAGAGAAGGTCAAGGGTTTGCAGCGCTGTCATTGAAGCAAAGTGTAACTAATTTGAGGATTTGAATGTAAAATATAAAAATAGAATAAGCTGAGTTATTTAACTTTTTTCTTCATTCTACTGCATCATTCCATATGCCGTGCTTCATATATCTGATGTATTCTGTACATTAAATGTAGAAAGGAGTAAATATAAATTGTCAGGGTGTGACCAATGATTTTTGGTCACTTTTCTGGTGGGCTACCTACTTCGCTCAATGTAAAATGTGCCAGTGTGGCATTAAACGTTTCCATCTCCATGGAGAAAATAAAGTAATCAGATTTGCAGTAATAATGCATGTTTTAAAAAGAAAAAAAAAAATCACTGACAGTCAACATTTCAGTTTAAAGTCTGTAAATTTGACTATTTGATATGAGGAAAAATAGAGAATCAGACAGAAACTTAAACATGTATATGGAATAATCCAGACTTTTTCAAACTGAGATCATATTTTTATGTGAATTATTCACATAAATATGTTAAATACAAAATATTGTCCACATGACAATATTTAATGATTATTTGTTAATATATTTCAGAGAAAAATGAAAAATTATTAATTCATCTTAACTGTATTATGTTTTAATAGCATTGTCTACTGTTCCTAGTTTTATTTTGCAATTACAAACACCTGGCTGCAGGGGCGGAGTTTGAAGTGTGGGTAACTCTTCGACCAATCACACGGTTCCTCATATGTCCAGACCCCGCCCCTCCTCCCCTCTCTGTCCCCGTTAGTCCTCCAGGTACTGCCCAGTGTAGCAGCTCTATTTGAAATGTGCTTGTAGGAGGAATTTAGGAGTTTAATCCAAGTACATGTTATAACAACGGTCAACCATCTCACCTCTCTCTTGTCTCCTCCAGCTTGGACAGACCCCAGGAGAAGACAATCCCATCTTCCTGCCCACAAACTCCAAGTACGACTGGCTCCTGGTGAAGATCTGGGTGCCCTCCACGGACTTCCACTACCTGTAGACCATGACCCACCTCCTGGTCTATAAGGTACAGGCGGGGGCGGTGGGGTAGATTTTGGTGACATTTAGAGCTGCAAAATTAATTGACATTGCAACTGATATTGATAATTAACTGTGACATCATGCTCGCTGGCAATTCCAGGGCTGAAATGATCCAAATGATTCTTGCAAAGGCTTATGGAATTTAAAAACACATGGAGCCTTTTCTGTATTACCACATGACATCACAATGTGGAACAGTGTTTTTCGTTTGAGAGAAGAACTCAGCCTAAATATGCAGGATTTGTGTGTTAAACGTGTGTGAATGAAACAAAACACAACTCCGGGTTTGTTTGTGAAGACGAAACATTAGAACAGATCAGAAAATAGCGAAATATTGGCCCTTTAAGCGAAGACTGTGACAAGTTAGACTAACTTTTGTCCATCTGGTTCAGCATGATTCACGTCTGCACTGGTCCACACCTACATGACCTCACCACACTCACAACATGCACATTACACGACATCTACCCTCTCAATTTGCTCCTTTTTCTCTCTCCTTTTTCTCTCCTCCTCCTCACTCGCTTTGTCTCCTCTTTCTCCGCCCCTCTCTGCCCCTCTTCTCTTTATTTCTCCTGTCCCTCCTTATTTTTTACTTTTATTTCTCCATCCCTTCACCTCTTCCATTCTCTCTCCCTTAATTAAACTTACATGTCATTGACTTTGTTGTAAACACATGGTCCTGTTGCTTGGAGAGCAGGCTGGACATTTCCTGCTATTACACGGTATTACAGTCATTCCTTTTTGTCTTTGGAAATCTAACATGCACTTGTACTTTGATTTCTGCAGCTTTGTTTATTCCGGTGACGCATGTGAAATGAAGGAGCTCATTGGTCAAACAAGATCAAATTTCTCTCACCTCAGCTTAGCAGAGTTTATTGTTTCGCTCACTATTCTGCAAAAATCTGTAATGTTTTTCAGTCACCTGTGATATCTTTTTTTTTCTTTTTTCCTCATATTTGTTTGGATATGGACAGACCATGTGTGTACCTGCTCCTGTCTTCTCCCTCTCTGCAAAATTTGTATACATCAAAAATTATACCAATAACTTTAAAGAGCCCATATTACGCTACTTTCGGATCTGTGTTGTAATCCAGTTTTCTCATCACAAACATACCTGGAGTTGTGTTTTGTTTCATTCACACATGTTTAACACACAAATCCGACATGTATTTAAGCTGAATTCTTCTCTCAAACACAAAATACTCTTGTTCCACCTTATGATGTCATGTGGTAATAAGGAAGTGCCCCACTGTGTTATTAAACTCCATACACCTAATTCACTAGAATAATTTGGGTGATTTCAGTCCTGGAACTGCCAATCTCTGCTGAAAACTGTACCTGACATCACAAGGTGGAACAGAGCGTTTTGAGCTTTGGAGATGAAGATCCTTTATTATTAGTCAAACATGTGTGAATGAAACAAAACACAACTCCAGGTATGTTTTTGTGGAAGTAACAATATTCTAAAATGCCTTAAAGCTCACAAGAGTTAGTTTTTAACATTTCGACTTGTTTTTGTCTAACTTACAACTGCTTTGAAAATATCCTTGGAACTTTTCACCCCATAAAGATACAGCCATTTATTGAATATTTGACGCATTAAGTACATCATTAAAAGTGTTGTGACTTTAGCTCTATGTTAATTACAGCTGGAGGTGAAAAACTGTCATTAGTTATAGACACATCATTGAAACTGATTCGAGTAAGTGTCAGAACTTAGAATTCTGAAGTAACTTTGCTTGTCTCCATGGACTTACCTGGATTGTTCACTGCATGGCATTAAACGTATCTGTCTTGCAGGTATAGAAAAAGAAAACATGCATTCTTATTGTATGCAAAGTTGCTTCTCCACAGATCTGACCTGTAATTTGTGACATCTGCTTTACTCCATAGAGACAGAATGGTTTTAAGCTCATATTTGACACAAAACTGATTCTTTAGAGCTTTAAACCATGTTATAATGTTGTTATCTCATCAAAAACATACCCACAGTTGTGTTCTGTTTCATTCACATGTTTGAGTAACTCTTTATTATTAGTCTGTCTACATCTCCAAAGCTCAGAATGCTCTGTTCCACCTTGTGTTCTCATGTAGTTGTAGTTTTCAAGTTAACAGCTACTTTTCATCTTTAGTTCAGTAGAGATTGGCAATTCCAGGGTGGAAATGGTTCAACTGATTCTAGTGAAAGTGTATGGAGTTTAAAAACACAGTGGAGCACTTCCGGTATTACCAGACGACATCACAAGGTGGAAGTGTTTTCCGTTTGAAAGACCAACTCAGTCTAAATCTGCAGGGTTTGTGTGTTAAACATGTGAATGAAACAAAACACAACTCCAGGTCTGTTTGTGATGAGGAAACAACATTAGAACATAAATCAGAAAACAGCGTAAAATTGGCTCTTTAATGCTTTTAATACTGTGTCATTTCTAGTTCAGAATTACAATAGCTTACTCATGTTTACATATAAAGTTACTAAAGTTATTTAAATCTATGAAGCATTACATTTTCAGCCCTTTTCAGTAGCATTGGCTCGCACCGTCCTGTCTGTGAGTGTAAATATAGACTCACTGATGAGTAATGGATGAGGTAAGTGTTGTGATGCTAATTAGAGCATTAGCATTAAGCTCCTCCATCAGCACAGCCCTGATCAGACCCAGGCATGGGACCACACAGGAGGGGAGAGCCGGGGAGAGCCGGAGAGAGCCGTGAGGACCTGCTGCCCCCTGTTGGACATCGCAGGTATAAGTGTTGAAGTTTCAGTAAGATCCGATTGAATTTAAGGGTAACGCTTTATAATTTTACCTTTTAACCCAACCTCCGAACCCCTTAATGATCTAAACCTGACTCATTCTGATTTGTTCATTCATAATTAAGTCTTTGTTCATGCGTTATTAAAGGAAATGAAGGTGTAGTCGTTATTAACCCATTTAAATTGCATTAATTTAGTATTTTTTCGCATCTGGTTATTTTTTCTGTATTTCTTTTTGTATTTGCCTCAAGAAATTTTTTGGATAGTATTTTTGTTTTATCCCAATAACCTAATACATAATAAATAAACGTAATAAACATTCATTTCAATAAGGACTTTGAAACTCCTTTCCACTTTCAAATTTGGTATAAACTAAAAACAATATATAAAAAATAAAATCCATAATAGCAACTGATGCATTTATGACCTAAAAATAAATGACTGTAAGATACAAAAATTCAGTTAACATTTTGACATCTGTAATACCATTAACCACACAATGTATTTGACCTACAAGCTAAATGTATTACTTTGAGCTCATATAAACATTTACAGTTGAGTCAGAAACACGGTCAAGCTGATTTACTTGTGAAACATCTGAGCAGTTTATTTATTTGACCTTAAAAAAATGAAGCTTTGTGAGGTTTCTGACTGAAAAATTACAAATTTAACCAACATTTTTTTCTTGTTGTGCCTGAAATGAAAAACACCGTGATTTAAATGGCGGCGTAAACAGCAGTGGTCAGCATCGGGTGGAGTCAGTGAACAAATACATAGAAACCTTTAGTGCATTTGTACAGTACGTTACCTTTAAGAAACAAGACATTAGCAAACAAACTATGCCAAGCTTTACTCCATGAAGCAAAATGAAAATATTTAAAGAAGTAAATTTGTCCTCAAACGTCAAGACCAGCTGAATATGAGTAAACCTTTTTCCATTGAGTAATTTTACAAGGTATTGATTTTGAGAATAGGTATTAACATATACAAATACTAAATAAGAACAAGGAACATTTTGTAACTTTATGTTTGTGACTGTAACTTTTACTTTGAAGGGTCCGCCACTTGCTTGTCTCCATGGAGATGTTACTGCATTGCCTGGAATGTTACACAGTATGGCATTTAAACCTCTTGCATCTATTCTTGCTTCTTGCTTTTTTAAGTTAGTGTGTTTTTATTGTTCAAAAATATCTTAAATGTGTGTACTCATTTCTATTAAGAGCGGTGTTGCCTCTTCACAGATCTGACTTGGGAGATGGCCTGCCTGGTGGTGTCATCTACTTGTCTCCATGGAGTTTAATCAGTTTAAAAATTGACGCTATTTTCTGATGTTATAGTGTTGTTTCCTCATCAAAAACATACCTGGAGTTGTGTGATGTCATGTGGTAATACGAGAAGTGCTCCACTGTGTTTTTAAACTCCATACACCTTCACTAGAATCACTTGGATCATTTCAACCCTGAAAATCCCTATCTCTACTGAATAAAATGTAAAAGGTTTTTCAGTAGAAGTAGGAAACTTGAAAACTACCTCTTCATGACATCACAAGGTGGCACAGAGCATTTAGAGACGTAGACAGTGCCGTAATGCAGGATTATTCAAACGTGTGAATGTTTTTAGGAGGTAACAACATTCTAACATGGCTTAAAACTCACAAGAGTCAATTTAACGCCATACTACTGAACATCCCAGGCAAAACAATAACATCTCCACGGCGTCAAGCAGGTGGTGGACCCTTAACCAGAGAAGTTACATAGTGTCCCTTTAAAATGCATGTAAAATGTACAATGTTTAAATTATTAGTCACAGTTGGGTATGTTACCAATATCCGTTATGAGGAAAACAGTGCATCTTGTCTTGATATTTGACGACAACATGAGAATCGGTGGTTTTCAGATTCTACAACGTGATGATGTCTTATTTTCAGATGGGGGTAAGAGACGGTTTTCTCTATTGATTACGTTGTTTTGCCATGAGATATCTAAAAGGTAAATGTACAAATGATGAACCTGATCATTTCTATTACTGTCTAGACCCAAGTACTCACTGCAATACGACAAAAATCTGCAGTTTAACAATATTAATTTTAGCTGCCTCCCATCTGTATTAAATATGACTGGCCTATAATGTGATGTCATCTGAAGCGCAGCGATAATTCCTTTGTGATATTACCATCTGAAAACAAATCATTTCCCTAAATTATTATTATTATTGTTATGGCTAAATGGGTGATGAGATTGGACCATGCTGAGCTGTCTAATACTGCAATAAACTGAAAAACAAGCATCGACTTTGAACCACCAGAAGACGAGAAAGGCCTCGCGGATCACAGACATTCAAAGGGTCGTACCATCTGATTACATGGGGGAAGGGGGGGAAGAGCTGTGTACGGATATAAGACACGGCAGTGCAAAAACATCAGTGTGACTCTAATCATTACGATGCATTTATGTGGTCCCTGGGTGTAGTATTTTCCAGTTCTGTGGCATTATTTCAACTATTTGTGTCGTTAGATTATTATAAGGTAGTCAATTATCAGTCTTGTCAACTGTATATCCGTTAGTTTCAGGTTCCTGTTGTTTTGAGGAGGTTTGCCTATTCAAAAGTTACATTACTTTGTTTTGATTGGTTAATTGCTATGACGACAGTGCTACATTTTTATCGCTCTGAAATAGTTATGGTTAGAGTATATATATTTAACATAGGGATGCGACGATCCAGCTTTTTCAGTTTTGATGCCAGTTTCGATACTATGGCTTTAAGGATCTATCTGCTGATACCCGATATCAACCGATACCAGTGCAGATTCTGAAAACAGCATTTATTTCATTTAAACAAAAATAAAGTGGGACAAAACTGACTCAACTGTGTTACGGTTATTTATCCCTCCAATAACAACAGAACAAGTTTGTATAAATAAAAATTCAAACATGGATTTTCTGGGCTGACTACAACCAGTAAATAGTCTTATTATATCAATTTATAAGTCCATATAAATCGGCTGAACTGATATTTAGAAGCTGATATCAGTATCGGATCGGTGCACCTCTAATTTAACACTGTAGAATTGTGATGATGTATTTATATCTGAGTTGCACTGTGTAGCTTTTCTGGCGTAGGTCTGCTTATTTGTCTTAATCTAGATATGGCTTTGCCTGGAATATTCAACAATATGCCAGTAAACATAATTATCTCCATGGAGACAAGCATCTGGTGCCAAAGCAAAGTTGCAAATTAGATCTGTGGAGAGGTGAGCAGTAAGAATGCATGGTTTGCATGGTACTTTTGAGTAATAAAAGCACACATATTTGAATAAATGCTAGATAAACTTGCCAAATGCCATACTGTGGAATATTCCAGGCAAAGCAACACACCCCTTGGAGACATAACCCCTACCAGAAAAATTACACAGTAGAGCTTTAAAAAAATGGAACACTGTTTTTTAAAACGATTCACCTTTGGACCACATGAACGCAACATTAACCCCACATTATCAGACTAGAAGTGATTCAAAATATTATCTGTAATTACCACCGGGAAAACTTGGAAAACATCCCAAAGGAGAGGACCATAGACTGTACAATCTGAATACGCATCGGTGTTTAAAGATAGCTCTCTCAAATATAATAATGTACAAAATATAGACTAATTTTAAAATATCTTCAGCTTCAGACATTTTGGTGCCATTAAAATACAAAAAAACAAGTGTAAAAAAGCTCTTCTGACATCCTTTTATAGCGCCGCTAACGAACAGGAAGTAAACATGTGCAGCCTTTCAAAATAAGAGCTTTAAAACACATTGAAATAAGTTCATATTGTCCTTTCTGGGCCCATAACAAAGTATATGATTTCTCCAATAAAAGTTTTATATCTTTGGTCTCAAAAATGTCCACTTCCACGTATTATATTCCTTCTTTGAAAGTTTTAAAATGAAAAATTACATCCAAAAAGTAGTCATTTTTGTAACATTCGCAGCAAAAATAGTCCAGAAGTTGCTGTGTGTTACATTGGTCCATCTTGTTCAATGTTAATTCCATAAAAAGTGGAGTTAGCATAGGTCTGTTAGCGTGGGTTAGCTGCTTGGTGGTCCCCCAGTGAGAAAATAAGTCATCATATCTCCTTTTCCTTTGACAGTGACGATTCCTCTGTACTCCAACGTGTAGTTATAGGAACTTAAAACCTGGTACAGATCTGTAGTGACCTATACGAAGACGGAAAAAGATATCAGACACAAACACATTCTTAAACACAGTCAAAAAAGTTTTAGGATTGTCTGAAAACTCAAGAAAAAATACTAAATAGATTTAAACGACACACTTTCAGAAGTCTGTGATCAATACGAGCGTTCGTGGTTCTGTTTAGGAGTTTGATTTTCAACAAAAAGTAAACATCAGCTCATCTGTTGGAGCTCTTTATGGTCAGATTTTATTACAATAAAGCTCATATTTAAGTCTAACAAAGCCTCAGACAGAGCATGCTTACAGTTAGCATCACACCACCAAGGAATGTTGATGACATTAGCTGCAAAGTATCAATTTCAGGTCTAAAATAATAATAATTCATGGTCTAAAATGAAATTAACCATGGATAAAAAGTTTGAAAACCACTGCTATAATGTATTTTTGTATCTTGGCCTAAATTGATAATATATTCAGTGATGGGTTGTTCAAATACTTTAGTGCAAGTACTTCACTGATATAATACTGTTAAAAAGGAAATATACAATATTAACACATATATGCGCGTACAATTTATCTATTTTATCTTGTCTCATTCTCATCCTGTCTCATAACTGGTCTCATCTGGTAGAATTTGAGTCCGGACCCTAAAATTCAAAAAAGACATTTATTTTTGCATGTATTTTGTGTTTATTGTTTGGCATGGCTATTTTGATGGATGCTAAATTTAGATTCAAAATATGCTTTCAGATTTAGTTAATGCAAAATGTCTACTATATAATATTCATGTGTATTAGTATTTGCAGTAGAAAATATAAGCTCTCCATCCTTTTTGATTGTCCCATTGTGCTTCCCTATTATTCAGCTGCCTTATTCTTCCTAGAACTAGCTCCTGGCCATTTAACGTCACTGCAGCTTTACTTGCATATTTCATTGTATTTTTCAGTGCCTTTGCTCTGTAGAAATACTGTATAGGTCCAAATTAAGGCTTTCCATTTCAGTTCAGTTGATTTACTGGGTCTATAATGACTTCACATCTGATAGAGGACGGCTCATATGGGCAGATGTAATTAGCATTTTTCATTACGTTGATGGAGCCCATAGGCGCCCATGTGTGAAGTGTGGCCAATAGAAAGCATTCAGTAAGAGAATACAGCAGAATATGCATTATCTTGATCTAGTTTGATTACTTCTGTAGTAATTTATGGTCTATAATTTTATTGTTTGTAGACTGACCTAAGCCTATGTGGTAATTTTCAGAAACAACATACAAAAGGTGGTGTTTTATAGCGTTCAAGTCTGTAAGCTATGTGACATTCTTGTAATGTTTCATACTATGGCATTATTTTTAAGTAAGCACTAGTAGTAGTAGTAGTAGTAGTAGTAGTAATAACAGTAAATCTAGGCTCAAAACACTTCTGTTAAGTTCAAGTTTTTTTATTCTGTACTTTTCTCTTTTAATATTATTTTTAATTAAAACAAACATTGATTTCTAATGATATTTAATATGTGAAGTACTGAAAGTCAACTTTCAACTGTTGTGATAAAATATATAGGGGGAGGTGATCTTATAAGACTGAAAAGGTCTTCTCATTCTCTCCTGCACAGTCTTTTTTTTTTTTTTGTTTCTACCTGTTTGAAATGTTGTTTTTACTACGTGCAAATAAAATCTATCTTTATGATGCTTCTTTGTTTTGATTTGTTTGTATTGTGATTTTAATGTATTTCTTATTTTGTAGAGCACTCTGAATTACTTTGTGTATGAATTATGCTATATATAAATTCCCTTGTTATGCCAAATAATAGCAGCAATAGTGCTAGAAGTAGTTGTTGTTGTTGTTGTGTTGAAGCAGTATGTAATAGTATGTACCTGTATCCTCTCTGGGACCCCTGTACTGTCCATTCGACTCGCCACATTCACTGTGTTTCCCCAAATGTCGTACTGAGGTTTTCTGGCTCCGATCACCCCAGCCACCACCGGACCAATGTTTAGGCCTGGGCACAAACAAATCACAAATCACATGTCAAAACTAATAAAATATTACGTGATATAATGAATATTAGTGAATATTACTAGATATAGTGCTAATTTTATTTTAGTCCTATTTACACAGAGAGTCCTAAATTAGAGCTTCATTAGTTCTTGCTAAGTAATTCCAATGTGTGACCATTTAATCCATTTAGTAAATTATTATTATTAAAGTAAAAGATTGTTCAAGATATGATCATTTATAATTTCCCTTGTACCTATTTTCATCTTGAAGTTGTTGAAGGAGTGCTCGTTGATGTACTTCATCTGGTCCATGAGTCTCATGGCGTAGTCGGCCAGAGCTCTGATGTGAGAGCGTCCAGTTTTATCATAGGTGGAGTCATTCAGACCAGAGGCAGCCATGTACGTGGAGCCGATCGTCTTGATCTTCTCCAGCTGACGGAACTGCTCCTCACTGATGATCTACGCAGGGAATCAAGTGCCAGGACAAAAAGAAAACGTTTACAGGATATCATAGATTTGATTTTGATTCTTTGCAGCTGATGTCACTGCCATTTCCTGGGGGTGTGATGCTGACTCGAGGCACTACTCTGTCTGAAGCTCTCTTACTAGTTTTGACACATTCTGACCATAAAGAAGTGACTTAGCTGAAATTACCACAGCTGAGGTGATTTGTGTGTCTCATATAACAAAAGCAAGCTACCATTAGCCAACAGTTTTTCAGTTAGTCACTCTCACCTTTTTGTTGAAAATCAAACACCTAAACTGGACCTGTTTTAGTAGTTATCGCTAATGTGTATTGTGTCACCATGGTAACTGCTGGACATTCCACCATAAGCATACAAGCAGAACACCCCCTGATTCAATGCAAGTATGAATTCATGTGTTTCAGGCAAATGATTCCTTTCTGATTTTAAGTATTTAGTGAGGATCTTTGCTCATTTAGGGCTGACAAGCACTGAAATTGTGATTAGATTTGCAATTTATGTTTCAGTAAGAGGATTCTGTTTAAAAATGCGAAGAATTTACCAAAAGACTGAAATGTGAACTGACAAACCAATAGGCCTACAAGAGTCACATTTCAGAACTTGTTTGCACAGATCTAAACTACAGTCATTTGTATGCAGAATGAGACAGGAGATTTTTGTTCATGGAGGAAATTATGGTACTTAAAAATTTGCAGCCTTTGTAATCTGATAATTTCGTCCATTCAAATTGCAGTTTCAGTTTGATTGCTATTTATCTTGCAGCCCTAGTCGCATTCACAAGATATAGTTTGATTTTAATGACACTATTGCTCTAAGAAAGAGGGACAGCTGCCAAATCCTTCAGATCAGGAGTTAATCCGTATGCCTTAAACCCATAAACGGGCTGCATGTTTGTGTGCAGGTGTCTATAAATGTGTATATGATCCATTATTCAGGCTTTAGTTTGGACACCGCCATATACCGCCGTGTATTCCTTTGATTTTAGGAAAGTAACTGTATTCTGGTACAAAATTAGTATTCTGTTGCTGGGTTACAGATAATAAGATAATAATATTTAATACAGATGAGGGGCAGGTAAAGTTTATAATGTTAAAATGCTGATTTCTGGGTCGCTAAATCACATTCTAGAATATGTATTTTCAGTATGTATTTAGCAGGAGTGGAAAGTAACAAATTACGAATACTCACGTTACTATACCTGAGTAGATTTTTAGGTGGTTGTACTTGTAATTGAGAAATGCAATTGTCCAATTGTCCCAATGTCTCTGCTCTTTTCTAAACCAACAACAACACTGCATCTCCTGCTCTGATTGGGGAAGAGGGAAGCTTTACAATCACAGAGGAGAATTGGGAGCACATGTGTCAAATACAGTGGGTCTCGGCAGGCTCACATTTTTGGAAACATATAATGAGATCTTTCATTACACCAGTTCAGAACGGGTATCAGGGAATAGAAGTCATTTCCATATTTTTGGGGAATGTGTGGTTATGCAGGAATATTGGTCAGAGATTCATCAACATCTGGAAAATGTGTTTTGTTTTTTTTTATTTGCTTTGCCCCTGTCATTTGATGGCTTGTGTCTGGGTAACATAGCACTAGATTACTTAAATAATAAGGATAAGAAATGACTCTACATCCTGTTGGCTGCAAGTACAAAGGCAGTAATGAGGAAATGGCTGAAATGTGAGCGACCAACAACTGAGAACTGGACTGACATTGTACAAAAGATTTACACAATGGAAAAGGTCTCATTCTTACTGAGAGTGCAACAGAAAATGTTTTAATAAATGAGGTGTACATGGACTGAATATGTAATGCCAGTGAGATCAGACTTCATGTTCAGTTATTTTATGTTTACTAATGTTTTGTCACATTGATAAAGAGGTTCCCTTGCTCCCAAGCTGTTCTTGTAAAGTTTGTATGTGTTAAAAACAGAAATGTGTATTTTTTCTTTACTTTTTCTTAAGTACAATTTTGGAAGCAGTACATCTGCTTGTGATTGAGTACATTTTTAGCAATGTACCTGTACTTTTACTTGAGTACTCTTTCCACCACTGGTATTTAGTTACTTCCCAGCACGGACAATGTTTTATAATAGTAATGTCCTACCTCATCAAAGTCTGCGATGATCTCATTGAGCAGCCTCAGACACTCCACTCCTTCGTTATTGGCCTCTAGCTCCACATAAAACTCAGAGAAGTTACTGATGGAGGCGAACATGACCGCGACGCATTCACAGGACTGGTAATACAGTTCGTCATTTCGTCGCTCTCTCTGGAGGAAGTGAGCCGCCACGTCTTTGGGTAAAATGTTGTGGAGCAGACGGCGGTTATAGGCCTGAAGCTCCTCCATCTCCTCCTTCTCCTCTGTGGCCTGGAAACAAAGTCAGAAGTAAAACACTGAAATAAAAATGCTGGGAATTCAAAAAACTTTCTACATACATGTTGCAGATTAAATATTTCTTTGCTACATAATTCCATATATCTTCATCATATAAGTGTAAAGAGTTGCTGTTTTCATTATTTTAAGTGTAACCTGATGTTCTTTTGAAATACTTTCATGGACTTGGGGTCAACACACACAAAAAAGATCTATTAAGGATAGACTTGTTTCAATTTGAGTAAAGTAAAAGAGAAAATACTTTTGTTTCAGATTACCATTTACTTAATTGTAAACCATCTTTTCTCTGACCTGTAGTTTCCATAGGAAGTCTAGTCTGGCTGTGGACTCGACCTGCTGAGCGTGCAGATACAGGGCCAGTACAAACACAGTGATCACTACAGGAGTCATGATCTTCAGCGGGACCTTCAAGTCCACCACACAGCTGCAAACACACAAGTATACAGGTTATAAGGGGAAAAAAACATAACATATGTATTCAGTAGAGATGGCAAGATCATTTTGACACATTTATTATAATCATAAGAACTTCTAAGACAATTGTGATACTTATGTTGTTACCTCCTCCTAAACAGACCTGGAGTTGTTTTTGTTTCATTCACACATGTTTGACTAACACTTTATTATATCTCCAAAGCTCAAAATGCTCTGTTCCACCTTGTGATGTCATGTAGTGGTAGTTTTCAAGTTAACTTTCACCTTTAGTTCAGTAGAGATTGGAAATTCCAGGCCTGAAATTATCCAAATGATTCTAGTAAAGGAGTATGGAATTGAAAAACACAGTGGAGCACTTCCTCAACCTAAATATGCAGGGTTTGTGTGTTAAACATGTGTGAATGAAATGAAACACAACTCCAGATAAAATAGCGTAATATAGGCAAAAGCATGACGGACATTTGCATCTATAGTATAAATAAATACCACATTAAAGCTGGGGTACAGATTTTTACAATGTACAAATAAATGCATGTGGATATTAATCAAACAGGTTTCTGAGAGTTAGGGATAAGTTAGAAAGATTTAAATAAGTACTAGTACTTCCTACTTCCACGCTGTGAAAATCATGGACTAAAGCTTTAACATATGTTTTTAATTCAGAAGGTTTGATCTGATAAGGCTGGTAACATAGCAGAGAAATTATACTGTTGTTGTTTTAGTCGTGCACTATGAATCTTCTCTGGTGGTCGGCAACCTTTTTATCTCCATGGAAATATTATTGGCTTGTTTGAAATGTTCCACAGTATGACCTGGTTATATGTCAGATCTGTGGACCAGTGACCACAACTTGGTTAGAATGCATGTTTGGAGTAATTAAAACACCATAACATTAGAAAGATTAATGTTACACTGTGAAACATTCCAGGCCAAATGAAAGCACCTTCAAGGAGACAAGCAGGTGGCAGAACCATCCACCAGAAAAGCTGCATAGTGAGTAAATGTTTAGTTGCAATGTTTTGTTTCACATTAGCCTTACAGCTAAAATTTGCCATATGAAGTATTTAGCGAGAAGTGGTGATTTGAAACGGCTCTTAACGGTGATTAGCTTTAGCATCTGTTGCCTGTACATCAGTGTGGTTCATTTGTGCCACTGGTAAAGAAGGTTAATTTGAGAAAGAGGACTCTCACCTTGAGCCTGTGGTGTTTCTGTGAAAAGAGAAAACAAAACATTATTATAATCTGTTCAAATAATGTCAAGTCCTTTTTAAAGGTATTTTATTAAGTTGTTTGAAATAATTGAAATTAATTTACTTTATTCTCAAATAGTAGTAGCCTTCACGTATAATACTAAAAATCCATCCATCCATCCATCTTCTCCCGCTTAATCCGGCTGGGTCGCGGGGGCAGCACGCTGCCCATTAGTCTGTGCACCAGACCCAGACCCCTATGAACCCCTCTGCAGGTGGTGAGCCCACAGGAGGGAGGAATTCCTTGACGGTCCTTGATTGTAAACTGTTCATAGGGGTGTTGCATGTTTTTGGTTGATGGGGGGAAACCGGAGTACCCGGAGGAAACCCATCCAGACACGGGGAGGAAACATGCAAACTCCACACAGAAAGGCCCGGGCGACCCGGGGATCGAACCCGTAACCTTCTTGCTGTGAGGCATGAGTGTTGCCACTCAGCCACCGTGCCGCCTAATACTACTAATACTACTTTTTTTTTTTTTTTTTTTTTTTTTTTTTTTTTAATACTAAAAATTTAAACTAAAAAAAACCCCAACACTTTCTTTAGACAGCAGAATGTGATTTTCAACATTAAATCGTAGTACTTTCTTTTCTATTCCCATGTGGTCTTATATCTGTGTAATACCTCAATGGTCCTGTAGGTTCCATACTGGTCCATGGGTGTATACTAGTCTATGTGCTCTTATACTTGTTCTGATACAGCTCAAGATCATTCTAAAGACATTCAGAAAAGGTTCATTTCTGTCCTGTGAATGTGACTTTTTTTAGTATCGATATCTACTCAAATAAGTTGGCTCAAATAGTTTCGGTAGTAGTTTTAGTACAGACTGATTTTCGATACTTTTGACAACCCTTGTGGATACGAATACATGCATTCTATTCATTTGAAGTGATTTGAATAGACGTACGTGGTGTTGACAGCGTTGGCCATGATGAGCAGGTCCTGGTTGTCAAACAGACTGACTGAGGGCACCTCCAGCACCAGGACATACAGAAGCTCAATGACCAACATCAGACTCAGCTTCCCAATACTGGACACCTGCAGGAAGACTGAGCAGGCCAGCAGGCTCAGGAGGACACACAGAGTGAAGTACTATAAGAGAGGAGATAGAGGGGTTTTTACTTGTACTACTTACTACTAGTACTACTACTACTGGTGACTAAATGACACATGTAACGCTTTATTTGAACACTTTAAGATATAACAGCACAAAACATGGCTACACTGCTCTCATAGATTTCTAGTAAAACAGGGCTGTGGGTGAGACTGTAGTACATTTAAATTACTATATATCATTTGAGGAAAATGATCAAAAACAGCACGTACATAACAGCCCAAAAATATCAGAGATTATCGACCATCCGTTTCTCTGGATTCTTAATAATCAGCATTGGCCATGAAAATATAATAATAATAAAAAATTGGTTGATCTCTAATAGTACAACTAAGAATGCTACTGCTACTACAAGTACTAATAATAATACTACTGTTACTACTACTTCTCACAGACAGAGTAAAGTACTGCAAGAGACTACTGCAGCTACTACAACTACAACAACAACTACTACTAATACTACTAATACTACTACTACTGAAGGGCCAGTAGGATTAGTATTTGCTTAATTTTGAGTAAATTTTATTCATGTTCCTTTGGGCTTGTACCGTTTCAGAAACTACATAAATCATAGTATAGTCCAAATAGTAGTACTATTGAGCATAATTTGGGAGAGTTTTAGCTTTCATATGAGACATTTCTAAAACCAGTCGATTAATTTAAAGTCAGGTTATAAGCTTTTGTTTCTACAAAATGGATAAGCGACAAGACTTTTGTCAGGGACTGTAGTAGTAGTAGTAGTAGTAGTAGTAGTAGTAGTAGTAGCAGTAGTAGCCATGCGTTTGATTTGTTGGTAGTAAACTAACTTCCTAACTATCCAACTGTATAGAATGAGAAAATCAAAGCTGCCAGTCTCATACAAACACCAGTCACTCACTCACACACCACGTTATACATCTACAAGATGAATGGTCTTGCTCAAAGACAACATCTGTATGGTTGGAGCTGGGAACTGTGGCACCGTATCAACTGGTATATAAGTTGTGTGAAGTTGAATATAATGTGCTCCGGACCTCAGGGAAGCTGCAGACAGTAGAGCCCGGCTGTGCACAGGGACTCTGCTCTGAGTCCAGGCTCAGGTTCAGGAGCTGAGGGTGACACGGGCCAACACTGTCCCACGAAATGTTCAACTCTGAGACGATACAAGCGCGCAGGTCATGAGGGCTGCAGGTGAACTACAGAGAGAGAGGAGAGAGAGATTTAATACATGAACAACATGAACAAGAGAAAGAGAGAGAGGGAGGGGAGAGAGAAGGCAATACAAACGTGCAGGTCATGGGAGCTGCTGGTGAACTAGAAAGAGGTGAGAGATGAACAAGAGACAGAGAGAGAGGGAGGGGAGAGAGAGAAGACGATACGACCGCACAGGTCATGATGGCTGCAGGTGAACTATAGAGAGAAGAGAGGGATTTAAAACATGAACAAGAGAGAGAAGAGAGAAGGAGAGGAGAGCGAAGACAGAATACAGCCGCACAGGTGATGGGGGCTGCAGGTGAACGACAGAGAGGAGAGAGATGAATAAGAGACAGAGAGAGAGGGAGGGAAGGGAGCGGAGAGAAGAGACGATACTGCAGTGGTCATGGGGGCTACAGGTGAATTACAGGAGAGGAGACAAAGAAAGAGAGAGACGAGTGAAGAGAGAGAGAGAGAGAGAGGGAGAGATAATACATCTGCACAGGTCATGGGAACAGCAGGAGAGCTAAGGATAGAGGATAGAGAGAGAGATTTAATACATGAACAAGAGATGAAGGGGGAGGGAGGCCAGAGGGCGGTGCTGACAAAAGAATATATTGTATCCAGGGTGTCTTTTGAGGTCACAGGTGTGACTCTGTTGTATTTCTACTCCCTTATATGCTTTTATGCTCCCTTTGCACATGCACAGTGCATGTGCAAAGGGAGCATATAATGCTGCCCCCTGGTGGCTATCCAGGATTCATAGAACCTTAGTTACTTTTATAACACAACAAGTGATTGTGCAGCAGTCACACAATAATAATATGACAGCAGTTTAAATGCACTTACGATGTTGATGAAAGCCGAGAGAAAGACCAGGACGATGGTGAAGACTCCCACTAAAGTGCTCTTAAGTCTGGACTGGACAATTCTCTTGGACACAGTCTGGAGAGGGGTGGGGAAAAGCTGGAGGAACAAACAGTGATCTTGTATTACTGCCAATGTGTCTTGCCCAAGAACGCAAAAACAAGATTTGAACCAACTCTGCAACTACACTGCCTATCACACCATTCTTGGCCTTCCATATAATAAGCCTCAACTGCCAACACTTAAAGAAAATGTGTGGTAAGCAACACAAGTTTTGTTTAGTTTTGGTTTAGGTTAGGTTCATTCAAGACAACAGTCAAATGCCCAGCAATGTGTCAGACCAGTAATACCGGTTTGTAAAATATGCACAACTTTCATAATATTACTCTAAATCAAAGACACAAAAAGGGATTCCTTAAATAAAATATCAGAAAAATCTAGGCATTATTTTCAGTCTCCAGGCTTTAAAAGATGCACATTACACTATTTTCTGACCATTGTTATAATGTTGTTTGGAGTGCCAATCTTCTCTGAACAAAAGGTAATGGGTAGATGAAAACGACTGCGTCATGACATCCACAACAGAGGATTTTTAGCTTTTAGTTCTGGAGATGTAAACAGACTAATAATAAAGGATGATTCAAAGATGGTCAAATGAAACTTAAACACAACTCTGGAGATGTTTTTGAGGAGGTAACAACATTATAACATGACTTAAATCTCACAAGAGTTCATTTTGAGTAATATAGGACCATTAAGCTGCTCCCTGTATTATGCATATGTTGTGTAGCGTTGTATTGTTACAGTTTTTAATAACAGCTCACCCCGTAGCAGCAGTAGATGGTGGACACGAACATGACAGCTGTCAGAATAATGAGACAAGTGACGAAGAAGCCCACCATCAAACTGGAGCTGAAACAAAACAAACACTTACATCAGGAGTGTGTTAATATGCGCAAAGAGGACGAGAGGGGAGGGAGAGAAAAAGAGAGAGGAAAGGGACCGAAATGAGAGAGAGAAACAACGGGAGATTTGACTATTTTTTATAGCTACTTCACTTTTTATAGTCAATTATAGACTTAAATAATCTTAACTGGAATCTCTTACCCACCAGTGTGGACAGCGAATAGTATATACTGCAATGTTCAAGTACAACTAAACAGTAAATCCACAGTTTTTCAATACTAATCTGTCTACATGGTGTTTTAATAGCATTATCCACTGTTCTACTGTACAGTCCTTTTTGGCAGCTTTAATCCAAGCTAGGTAAATTTGTAGCTTTCTGGTCAAAAACATCTAAAATTTATGCTGCCTTCAGTGGCCTCTACAATTTCCAGTAGTTGGTGACGTCACAAGATAAGATAAGATAAGATAAGATAAGATAATCCTTTATTTGTCCCACAATGGGGAAATTGCAGTGTCACAACGCAAGTTACAGAAACAGTAGGAAAATAAGAGCATGCATCAAATCAAGATAAATAATAATAAGTATTTACAATCAACTAAAAAACACAACACTGTAAGCTAAGCTAAAAGGCACAGGAACATTGCACAATAAGTGTTTTGATTCTGAGATGATTGTGTACATTGCAGTGATGGACAGTGGTGGGTAAATAAATAATAGCAGGTACAGTGACTTTAAATAATATTGCACATTGTTATTATTACTATGGAGATGACACATGGTTGCTATGGGAATGACACATGACTAGCATTGTTCATTATACAGTCTGACAGCAGCGGGAAGGAAAGACCTGCGAAATCTCTCCTTAACACAGCGAGGGTGAATCAGAAAGACTGATTACATACATTTTAATATTTTTTTAGCTATTTGCAATAAATGCAATATTCTAAAACAACTGTGTTTCCATTGGCACTGAACAAGATCTCATCTCTGCTGTTTGCAGATGATGTTGTCCTGCTGGTCTCAAGCAGCTGGGATGAAAATCAGCTCCTCTAAATCTGAGGCCATCGTTCTCGACCGGAAAAAGGTGGCTTGCCCTCAAGTATCTCAGGGTCTTGATCACGAGTGAGGGAAGGATGGAGCATGAGATTGACAGGCGGATTGGTGCAATGTCTGCACTGATGCGGTCGCTGTATCAGACTGTTTGGTGAAGAGGGAGTTCAAAGGCAAAGCTCTTGATTTACTGGTCAATACGTTCCTACCCTCACCTATGATCATGAGCTTTGGGTAATGACCAAAAAGGATGACGAATACAAGCAGTCAAAAAGAGTTTCCTCTGCTGAGTGGCTGGACACTCCCTTAGAGATAGGGTGAGGAGATGGAGATAGAAGATAGGAGAGGAGCTGAGGTGGCTCGAGCATCTGTTCCAGATGCCTCCTGGACGGCTTCCTGGGAAGGTGTTCCGGGCACATGTGGAAAGGGAAGTCTGGGCTTCTCTGCTCCTCTCTCTGGCCCCGCGACCCAGCCCCGGATGGACTGAATAAAATGCAAACTGATCCTGACAGGTTTTATCTCAACAGCAATGAAGGATGGGCCAGACTACAGAAATGCATTTATGCACTCATCAAGGATTAGACTGGACTTACTGTGGAACAATGATGACCTGAATGAAGCAGATGAAGAGAAAGACGAGAGAAGCACAGGCCACGTACGCCCCGAACCTGGAGTCCACCTGTTTAGAATACTGAGAAGAGAGAAGGAGGACGGAGAGAGAGAGAAGGAGGGAAGGCAAAGAGAGAGGGAGTAAAGTGAGATAGAGTAAGAGAGAGAGAAGCGAGAAAGAGGGAGGAAAGTGGGGGAAGGGGAGTGGAGAGAAAGAGACAGCGTGAGAGAGAGAAAGAGGAAAAGAGAGGAAGTAAGTGTGTGAGAGAGATAGAAAAAAAGACACAGTAAGAAAGGGAGAGAGAGAGGAAGAGAGGAGGTGGGGAGAAGAGAGAGTGTCAGAAAAGGAAGGGTAGAAAAAGAAAGAGGAGAGGGGAATGGAGAGAGACAGAGAAACAGATGTATTTTAGTAATTAGCATTTGCTGTAACGGACAGACAAGTTAATTTCATAATCATCAAAAAATGCTTTGGAGTAGCTTTATAAAAACTGTAAGTGCTCTTAAACTCCTTTGACCGCGACAGAAAAGTCTGCTCTCCTCCTCCTCCATCTCCTCTGCTCTTTAGTTTGACTGACCCCCCCTGGAGACGAGAGGAGGGAGCGCGGCGCAGACAGGAAATTGGCCTGTCACAACCAATTATGTGCTCCTATAGCTGCAAACTGTGGTCACATATAAGGTAATTGCTTGTGTATGGGGTAGGATAGTGTGTAGAAATTGAATGGGAAATGTAGTTTAAAAGATGTTTAGAATAAATTGGAGAAAAACACATGTTAATTATTTATTTATGGAGATGATGTGTCCTGCTCAGAGACACAATAACAGTATGTGCGACTACGCCTTTTCTAAACCCTCCATATATTGAGGAGTTCTGACATTTCAAAATAATGTTACCAGATTAGATAAAGTATTTAAGTTAAAGATGCACAATGTAACATTACTGGTGGGTGTTTGCCATTTGCTAGTTTCCATGGTGATATTTTTCCTTTGCTTGCAGTGTTTCAAAGTATGGCATTGTTGTTTGCGTAAAAGTACCTTGAAGAGCTGACCTGTAACTAGGCCTAGTGATATCACCTGTCTCTGTGGAAATAAATAAGTTTAATGCCATACTAGAATATTCTAAACAAGGCAGAAAAGTTACATACTGCTTCTGACTTATGGGGGTGAAATATCTTGCAAAAACACTATGTGCTTGAATAGGAATCAAAGAAACAACTTTCCATTACATAGACTAATAATTAACTGACTACACCACTTATTGCTTACTATTACCTGTTTGGATAAATGTAAAAGTATTTGGGCCCGATTTTGCCCCCAATCTTAGCAATAGCACTAGCGTTAACAAGGGGGTGTGTCCAGGTCGGGCTGTACTTCGCTGCTGGAGGCTGGAGTGGGACAGTACAAGTACAAGTACATATATGGTGATGGCATCTGAACCAATCTGTGACCGCCGTAGCATTTAAAAGCACTGTCAGTATTGTAGATTTTTAGGAGGACTGTATACGTTCGTGTGTCCATTTCTACTGCAATCTTTGCCTCATGACCAGGCAAAGAGGGGTGTGGGGAAAACTGCTCCAGAGCCCCACAATGCAAGAACGCACCAGTAGAGGCGCGAGGAATAAAGAATTTTGGATGGGCCGTGACAGAACTGGCTGGGTTTGAGTTCCGAACTCAAGTGAGTTGCATACGCACCCCTGTATGCCTGTGCACGCGCACACATGTCAACCTTTTTACATTTTCTCTGCGTTCCTCATTTCGTATGCCCCCCATTACGCAGCAGACCAGTGTCGATCTCATGCGCTCCCCATCCCACAGCAGACCCGCTGACTGCTGCTCTCCCATGGTCACACTCGCTCCCACCTGTCCCGGCAGTCTGCTACTGCGTCTCTCACCTGAGGTACGAGTGTCCCCCACTGCTACTGCTGACCGCTCACATTCTTGTCTCACTGGTGTCCACTGCATTTCGTCCCACACAGGTGGATGTCTCGCGGATTATAGAATAAATTTATTGTAGCCTAATATAAATGTTTCTGATGTTACCGCTGTGTGCACAGACATGGATTAAACCATTAACACACGGGGAGGGTGACTGCACGACCTGCATTTGCCCTGCACAAGTGACTAATATGCACCATGAGTGCACAGAGCAGGATGCACAGGTGTCTGTACAGAGCAGTGCCCATGTGCACTTTATGTCTCTTGATCCGCTGTACAAAGCTCTACTGACCACTGCAGCCAAGAGAGCAGCACATACGAGGCGTGTGTCTACTCCGCTCTGCTGTCACAGGCCTGCTGTGACAGCAGAGCGGAGCAGACGCACGCCTTAAATGAATGCACGTGCTGATCCCTGTCAGAGTTTGGCCGCTCCACACTCTGTGCAGTTATCTACGGTTCTGATGATAGCCTATTGAGCCTACTGATGACTAACTTTATAAACTAATTTGGTCACAAAATTAAAAGGAGCTGATGACAGAAAGGGTATGAGGATGTGAGGAAATCCGACATTGCAGCATTCGGACCGCAGACAGGGTAAGAAAACACACATTGGGACAGCGCTGTAAACGGCCTCATGTGAATGAGCAGCTTTTGTACAGTTCCAGATCAAACCAAACTATAGAGCAGTGCTAAACCAATACAGGAAGCGGGCGAGGGGCTGTGCTCTGCTGCGGGAGGGCATCCGGACGGCGCACAAACATCCTGCACGGCACACGAACATGCTATGAATGTTAAGCATTTATCATCCTAATATATTTCCAAATAAAAGAAGTCTTGAGCATGTTACATGTTGTTTTTCAGTGGACTAGTTTGAAATTTATTTTTACTATTCTGGCAATTCACTGAACGCGCCACACCACGCCCTCAGTCTGCTCCACTCCACCCGATATTCAGGCACGGCACACCTCTTGTTTAAAGCTCCACACCCCACACTTGTGCTAGTGCTAAGATCAGGGGCAAGATCGGACCTTTTAAGTTAAACATACACTATATAACATCAGTGGTAGGGGGTTGCCATTTGCTTGTCTCCATGAAGATGGAGACGTTGTTACTTGGAATGTTCTGCAATATTAATCATACCAGTCTTACAGAACTGAAGAAGCAGCTTGGATGAGCTGCGAAACGTATTCAACCAAATAAACTCTGTCCAGTTGACAAATTAAATTTCTCCCTTTGCTATACCAGTCGTACATTCATTTTATTTTATAATGTGTTTTTATTATTTGCAAAATACCATGAAGCCTCTCCACAGATCTGACTAGTAACTTGGCCTAATGACACTAGATAGCCAAAACAAGGCAAAGCAATAACCAGCAGGTGGCGCACACCACCACTGTAAAATAGCCCAATCATAGCCCATCACTATGGTTACCTTCTTCTCCAGGTCTGGCTCTCTGAAGGTCAGGAGGAACTTCTTGACGTGTTCTGAACGGAGGCGGTCAATGCTCCGTGCGTCGATCGCTCTGCCCAAAAACTCATCCACCTCATCCTCCGGGTTCATGTTCTCCTGAGTGTTCCTGAAGATAAAGTGTCTGGAAGATACAAAAGCACAAATACAGATAATCAGACACAGTAAGCAAACCAAAACTAGATTCATGTTTTTAAACCATATTTTAAAAGCCCTGTTCCTGATTTTTTCCAATGTATCTGAGAAAAATGTGTCTTGCCCCTGTACAGATATAGTGTATAGGCAGTTCTTAAGGTCCGCTGGGTTCTGTCTCCATCTTATTTTAGCACTAAATAGTCATTTTAGTGTATGATAACCTGGAAGTGTGTTAGCATGCTAGTTGTTGTAAGCTTTATCGACATTGCAAAACTCCTCTCTGGTCTCTGAAATTTGTGAAAAGCGCTTAAACACATTACAGTAAATAATTTAATTGTTTCAAATGCAAACGGTAAATGAGGACTACCACAAACCCTTTTTTTAAATTATTTTTTTCCCTCAAACTTTTACCGCTCTTTATAGTGTCTATATTTGCTATTTAGTTGTAAGTTCTCTCGACAAAGCCCTAACTTCTCCCTTTTCAGGACACAACAGTGCTCAACAATGTATATTAAACATCTGTGTGGTCTTTCTGCTTTGAAGATAATGCAGAAGTCTAATTAAACCAAAACAGCATCAGCAGTCTCGGGTTCATTTTACCGCAGAAATAAAAGATAATATGTTCCATTGCCTTTGGACTTGTTTTTACAGTAACTACTCCTCTGGGTGAATGCATTTTATCGAGTTTCTGAGATGGACGCTGGTTTAAAACTCCTTTGTGAGTTTATGTGAGACACAATGTCCAAATAAAGCAATAAAAGAGTACTCACTTGTCTTTAGGGTCTTCAAATCCCTGAAAACAGTAGAAAGAAGAGATAATTAGATGGAAACTTCTAAATATTAAAATAACTTTACATCCCTTGCACAATTTCTGTCTCTCTTTTGTTTTAAAGATGCACAATGTAACTTTTCTAGTAGAGGGGCCTGGTTACCTGTAATTGCCTCATGTAGAAAGTAATGTTCCACAGTATGGCATTAAACTTAATTATCTCTGTAGAACTAAAATGACATCCTTCTATTCTTTTTCTGTTCTTTTAAACTATCCACTCTAGTCCACTGTAAAATATTGGTGATTTTCAGATTTTAAAAGGTTCCAGCTTTTCTTTTTGAAACTTTCCAATAACATTACGCTGAGGGTGTTTTACATGTATGTGTATGGCAGAAATTTAGAAGTGACCATGGTGACAGAATGCAGACGTTAGCAAATACAGCCAAGACAGTTTTAAGATAGTGTAAAAACTCAAGAACAATTACAAAATGGATTTAAACAAAATTCATGGTCCTGTTTACGTGTTTGATTTTCAAAAAGGTCCAGCTAAGTCAGCTTTTTTCTGGTCAGAAAGCGTTAAATTAAAGCTCAGATTGAAGTCTAACTTGAGTATCAGCGCTTCAGACAGAGCAATGCTTATAGTTAGCATCACACCCCCAGGAAATATTGATGATATTAGCTGCAAAGCATCAGCTGATTACATTGTATTTTGCTATGAAATATCCAAAAGGTAAATCCACAAATGTTGAACCTGGTCATTTCTACTAATGACTCAAGTACCCACTGCATTACACCAAAAATCTGCATTTTAACAATATTTATTTTAGCTGCCCCCATCTGTATTAAATATAACTGCCATGTAGAATGTTGTGATGTCATCTGAAACCCAGCAATATATGTTTAATGCCATACTGTGGAACATTTGAGACCAACAAACTTTTATGTTGTTTTATTGTTGCTTTTACTTAAGTTTCAGTTTAGTCCAGTTTAATACTCTGTTATCACTACCATAAATAAGTTTGCTGTCCAGATACTAAGCAATGCATGTCATCTCTGGGACTATGGCGCCCTCTTGTGGATAAACCGAAACATGATAATTCAATCAATGCATATCTTTACAACTGCTTTACACAATATAGACTGCAAATATATACTTTTAACACATCGAACCACAAGATCTCAAACAAACAAGGAACAAAAGCAGTATTTCTTCAGTATCCCTGCCATCTTGAGTCAGTCTGTCTTTATAATGAGTTCTATAGAGATACAAGGAGACAGCGATAGCAGCTAGATATATGATGCTATGGGGAGGGGAGTAAATATATATTGCTACTGTTGCTTATAGTTTCTCAAAGTTTGACCAAAAAGTGCAAAGTCTAAGCACAAATCCATTCAGACAAATCCACTGTCAGGATCAGACATGAAGTTAATCCCAGGAAACTGCAGATAACACTACTTTAATGGGGGATAGTCTGTAAGCCTGTAATATAGAAGGTTTTACAGTCAAAATGTCACATCTCAAGGTATAAGGCTTGGAGGGTTTAGAGACTGATGGTAATAAAAACCTATAGTACTTTAAAACGTTTTCTCTTGTCTATTGCCTGGAATGTTGTACAGTATGGCATTAAATGTTTCTATTCCCATGGGGGCAGCAAGCAGATGCCACTACCAGGGCAAGTTACAGGTCAGATCTGTACCGAGGAGACCCCCCTCACAGTAGTAGAATACATGTTTTTCAAGGTATTTATGGGCCATAAAAATACCTGTAATCAAAGAAATGTGAGTTGGCTCATTTGACTCAATTTAACTTTTCTGGTTGAAGATCCACCCCCTGCTTGTCACCATAGAGATGTTACTGTCACCAGGTCAGATCTGTGGAGAGGCAACCTCGCTCACAGTAATAATGCATGTTTTTCACTCACTCAGCATGACACATTTACCCCTGATTTATGTCATGTTAAAATCACCAAAATACAAGCAGAATTACCCAAAACGGACTCCTGTGAGCTTTGTTCTAATGCTGTTACCTTGTCAAAAACAGACCTGGAGTTGTGTTTTGTTTCATTCACACATGTTTGAGTAAACCTGCATTATTATCCTCTAGTAGTTTTCAAGTTAGCTACCTTTTTACCTTTTAGTTCAATAGAGATTGGGAATTCCAGATCTGAAATCATCCAAATGATTCTAGAGGGTGAAGGTGTATGGAGTTTAAAAACGCAGTGGACACTTCCTGTATTACATGACATCACAAGGTGGAACTGAGTCTTTTCTGTTTGAGAGAAGAATTCATCCTAAATATGCAGGGTTTGTGTGTTAAACGTATATGAATAAAACAAAACACATCTATCTGGGTATGTTTTAATGAAGAAACAATATTATAACAGATCAGGAAATAGAGGAATACAGGCCCTTTAATGTAGCACTTGGATGTTAAGAGATAATACTGAGCAGTGCTTATTCTTGTGTCACCTGTCCTCTCTCACATCCCATTAGCAGCACTCAGACGCACAACAAAACCATGTGGGTGGATCTGAGCTGGTGCTACACAGACTAACACAAAACAAAATGAACACGCAGAGAAATCATGCCTTGAAATATAAATCCCTGCAGAACTGACCTGAGAACAGTGACTCAGAACAGAGAGGAATTTATATTGTTTTTATTTCAGCCAGACCACCTCCCGCTGTCTGGAATTAAACTAAATCTAGAGTAGAGGCACATTTAAAGGTGGACTTAAATGCCATATTGCGGAACATTCAAGGCGAGGCAACAGACAATCATTTGATGAATCCCACCAAATAACTTTCACTTCTTAATTAAATGACTTGACCATTATACCATTACCGTGATCAGATTGTAGTCTGCTTAATGGAGATGATTCAGTTAAAAATGAACTGTGTAACACTTCTGGTGGAGGGTCCGCCACCTTCATGTCTCCATTTCACTATACCGTGTAAAGGTGCTGATTTCATTTACTCATATAGTGTAATTGTAGACAGTACAGAGCATTAACCCAAAAGTTCAATCACTGAAGATTCATCTTGCAGCCTTAAATTTCTAGAAGCTAGAAATTTAAGACTGCAAGATGAATCCCTATCGTATCGAAATAACACTTTAAATGAACTCAATTAGCAAATCACAAAGGTTGCAATCAAAGTCAAATCAAACAAAACACCCAGTCTTATTCTGCATAAAAACCCAGTAGTTTAGATCTGTTCAAACAGTTTTGACATAACACAACAGTAACGCAATTTCTCACCATCCTCTTCATTTCTTTGGAGATCTGGTTTCCTCCGAGGTGGTTGTAGAACGGTCGGTCCGTCCAGTGTCCGCTGTTGTGGGTCACAGAGTTCGTCCTCTGCCGGTTCATTTTGGCGATCATGGCTTTCTCCTCTTTCTGCAAATGACAAAGAAAATGTATTATATCTAATCCCTAAACTAGAAAAATATTAAATTACTTCACATAGGGTGCTAACCTGTTTCAAAAAATTCTTAATCATAAGATAAATTACTTAAAACAACAGCTTGTAATTTCCTGGTGGAAGATGAAAAAAACATACTTTTACTTATTTTTTTTATTTACTAAAAGTTTACACAATTGGGCTTTAAATAGCTGGAAGGCTTTGTTTTTATGAGATAACACTGCTTTGTCTTCATTTGGGATATATCTGCATTTTTGTCTTTTCTCATGTAACTTATGGGTGTTGTGCTTTTCATCAAAACATTGTATGTTTGGGAGTGTAAATATATAGTATTCAAGTAATATTTCATGTTTTGAGGGATCCCAGAGCCACTTCAAGAAACACTGTAATAGTTTATGTGAGTATTATTTATAAATTCAATGTATTTATTTATTTATTTATTTATTTATTTATTTATATATCTTTTAAATAAAATTTAAAAAAAAGTTATTGTTATTTACAATACAAAATAATATTATTCTTTATTTTATTGGTTTGAAAAATGTAATGTAATGCATTCTGCAAGTTATCAATCAACTAGTTTATCTAAGGATTTATTTGTGTATCTAGTAAATAGCAGAGTATTTAGTGAGTACTGCTGCCCTCTAGTGGCTCACACCAATACTTGACATTGTAAATGTGTAGTTTTATGTAGTTACCCTTTTCTGGCTGCAGCCGACGATGAGGTAGGTTTCTATGTTGTGCTTTTTCAGATACGCGTTTCTCTCTCCTCCTGCTCCAGGCTCCACGTCGTAGTCACCGTTCAGATAGTTCAGAGTGGCCTTTGTGATGTGAATACGGCTGAAATACAAATATATGTAAGAAATTATGCTTAAATGTAGATTTGCATGTAGATTTACTCTGAATATGTGTTCATAGGTTTCAGTCACATTACTTTTTGGCTGTGGACGCCATTTTGAGGACCTGATTTGGTTTTGCACTGTTAATTGCTATGGGAACCATGATTTTGTTTTTCATCTGGAATTGTGCTGAATTGTGTCAAGACATCTGTGTCACGAAGCAGCTTAACTGAGGATAAAAACAAGAGCTGCTAGTCTGAAATCCACATATATTTTTCAAGTTTAAAAAAAAAAAAGGTTAAAACAAGTTAAATACAGAAATTTCAAAACACAAGCAAGAACTCCATCTACTGGCACACTGCTGAGTTGAACATATATAACAAACAAGTGCTAAAGTTACTAAAGCACTGGCAGAAGAGTGAATATATCAGACAGGTATGCACTTTTAATATTATTTTATTTTAATGAGTATTTACAGAAACGTACCCCGCTTTTCCTCCCGCCTCCATCTGATTGGCTAACGTCACGTCGTTGGACCAGACGTCAAACTGCCACTTCCTCAGTCCCAGAACTCCACAGTGCACCCTACCGCTGTGGATGCCAACGCGCATGTTCACGTTCACACCAGTCACCTCCCGCACCAGACTGGGAACAAACACAGACAAAATACAACTATAATACGACTACAAACTACAATATTCTGGGCAGCAAATTATTAGTTTATATTGTCTAAAATAGGTAGAGAACTGAGACTCATTCTGCTTTCTGACTGGACCAAACCTCCAAATTATAACATAAATATCCCATCATGCCCAATGTTTTTGTAATTAAGAACACATCAGCATTACAGTTGTTATCAGTATCAGCAAAATTTGATTTGAACATATCAACTTTGCATATGGACACAGATAATAGGTCCTGTTTATGAAATTTAAAATCTGAATCTTACTGTCCCCTTTAATTACTGACCAATCTGCAGTATGGCCAAACTACAATATGGCCAAAATCATTTCAAATCTCCAGAACATCAAGATAATACACTTTATTTGTTTGCGTAGCCTCTATTTGATGCTGAACTCACGATATGGCCTCGATCATGTCGAGCCCCATCTCCACACAGCAGTGGGCGTGGTCAGCGCGGGCCTCAGGTAAACCAGACACACAGTAGTAACAGTCCCCCAGGATCTTAATGCGCAGACAGTGGTTCTCCTGGAAGAACAAATACAGAGATCTAATAATGATCAGATGTCTACAAGATGTCTACTGGTACGAGCAATGTACACTACCGATCTGCCCTTGTGCAAGACACTTCACCCAAATTTTAAGTGTGTAAATAACTTTCCTCCAATAAATATAAATATGTAACAAGCGCATTGCATAATTTAGTTTTCTTTATGTACGTACAACAGCTTGTTTTAAACGGGTTAAAATATAAAGCAGAAAGAACAAAAGGTTATCAGGTCCTTAGAAAATAAGAACTCAAAATGGTGGAACATTTGCAGTACAGAAAGGCCCTCTTGATAAAGTTGGAGCATGAATCATTTGGCATTTAAAAGGTGGACCCTCGGGGAGCAGATCTGGTCAAGCAGCTCACTTCATTTTAAAGAAACAGCTCTGAGGAATTGACTTCGGGTTTTTAAAGGCAGATTCTATGTATAAAAATAACCAGAAGCCAATAGAAAACATAATTAATGCATATTACTCACAACTATTTATGGTTTAGCCTTTAAGGAGAGAGAATGTATTGTATTATATCTGTTTCATAATCTCTACTGCTCTTTTTCATCCATTTAAATCAATATCAAACACTAACTACAGAAATATATGAGATGTTTGTGCACTGACTTGAAAGGCTGGCAGTTTAATCCCTACTAGTGTTTAATTAATACTTGATATTAACAGTTATTGTGTCCTTTGGCAAGACACTCGCCTTGTCTCCAGTTGGGTGTTTGAAAGTGTGAAGGGTCTCTTAATATAAACTATACAAATAAAGGCCCTATACTATAATATATGATTCCAACAGAGCGTTCAAGGACCTTCCTGCGTAGCGTTTGCATGTTCTCTTTGTGTCTGTGTGGTAAAATAAAAATAAAAATAAAAAGGAAATTCACTAAATTCAGCATATTTTAACCTTAATATATTCCACCACTAAAGTCAGTTAGTGAAGGCAAGTTGAGCAACATGGAATAATCGAAACTAGTCCAGTGAAGATGAATGGACTTTAAAAACACAGAAGAGCTCTTTTGATACCACCTAATGACATCATGCAAGCGTTTTGAGCTTTTGAACAGGAATACAGCCAAACACGCTGATCACTCAATTTACCAAACACAACTCCAGGAATATACTGGCGAGGAAATATTTATTTTATTGATTTAACCTCAACTTGTCAACTTTGACTTATTGTTTCATTACTACAAGCTAAATATGTGCAAGACTATTCAAACATGTGAGAATGAATCAAAACAACTCAAAATGTAGGCACAATTTTGATCATAATCTGTATATATTATAAACATTTTGTAATTTGTTTTTTTCCATGAATACAAGACCATAACACAGTAATATCATTGCCAAAAGCGCAAAATATCCAGTTTTATTGAATCTTATAGAAAAATCTTGTTGTACCTGAAGGTTAGACCTCTTCTCTCAAACTTTGACGTTTTCTGTTCTGTTATAATGTTGTTGCCTTATCATAAACAAACCTTCTCTCAAACCGAAAACACTGTTCCACCTTGTGATGTTATATGGTAATACTGGGAGTGCTCCACTGGGTTTTTAAACTTCATACACCCTCAGTAGAATCATTTGGATAATTTCAGCTCTGGAATTGCCAATCTGAACTGAACAAAAGGTAAAAGTTAGCTGTTCACTTGCAAACTAACTCTTCATGGCATCACAGGGTGGAACAGAGCGTTCTGAGCTTTGCAGATAGCGTTTAGTGATTTGGAGCGGGTGATCCATGCTTTTATCTCTACACATTTTGACTACTGTAACGCCCTGCACACTGGTATCAGCCAAACTAACCCGTCACTCTTACAATTAGTCCAAAATTCAACCAGCACACGTCGTAGAGAACACATCACACCCATTTCCTCCTCATTGCACTGACTCCCCATTCATTTTAGAGTTGATTTTAAAATGTTATCGTTTGTTTTTATAGCAAACGATTGGCCCCAAAGTACATTTCAGACCTCATTGTTCCCTTCACTCCTTCACGCGCTCTGAGGTCTGAGGGCCAGCTCCAACTTGTCGTCCCAAAAACGAGACTCAAAAGCCGGGGTGACTGGGCCTTTGTGTGGTTGGCCCCAAACTTTGGAACTTTGGAACGCTCTCTCCCCTCACATTAAGACCGCCCGTTCAGTCGATTCTTTTAAGTCTCGTTTAAAAACACACTTTTACTCACCGGCTTTTAACACGGCGTGAGAATTGTGTGGTCCTCTGAGTGTCTTTTATTGATTTTACTTGCTATTTTATTTATAAATGTTATGCTTTATTTTATTTAATGTGTTAATTTATATTGTGCTTACTCTGTGCAGCACTTTGGAGGCTTTGTGTTGGTAAAATGTGCTATACAAATAAAGTTGGATTGGATTGGATAGACCGATTAATAACGCAGGATTACTCAAATATGTGCAAATGAAACAAAGCAGAACTCCAGGCATGTTTTTGATGAGGTAACAACATTATAACATGGCTTAAAGCTCATAAGAGTCAATTTTGCATAATATAGGAAAAAGATAGCCCTGATCAGTATTCACACATCAGAATAATTACACGTGGTTCCTAATGTGTCTGAATGACCCAGCCGTGCCCGGACTGTAAACATGCTCTGATTGGCTCTCCCACACAATGGATGTTTTGTGCAGTTTTCCTAGAATCCTTCGCTGCGCAGATACTCAGGTGGTTATCATGAGATTCCCCTTTAGAGTGAGGTTAGGTTTACAGCCAGCAAAACAAATAGACCACTTAACAACCGTCCACATGCTGCGAATAAGGGATAGCTACATAAGGGAAAATGACTCAAATTCATATAGTAAGAGTAATGATTTTTAGAATTTTTGACAATAAATACATTTGGTTAGTGGTCATTATTGTATAGTGCTTTTTCTATCTCTTTTGACCACTCAATCAGTTCATATCAGTTATATCAGATCCTCATTTGAGCAGGTATAGATACTAAAAAAGCCACATTCACAGGACAGAAATGACCTTTCCTGAACAGATTTAGAATCTTAAGCTGTATCAGAACAAGTATAAGAGCACATAGACTAGTATACGCCCATGGACATAACTGGACCAATGAGGGACAACACAGATATAAGGACACAAGGTAAAATAAAAGAAAGTACTATGATTTAATGTTGAAAACTGCATTCTATTGTCCGGAGTAATTTTTATTATCTTCATGGTATTGGTACTGGAGTCAAGGTGGGTGAAGTGTCTTGCACAATGACACTACAGCAGTATGCAGTGCAGAAAATAGTTCTCAACCAAGGGCATAGATAATTTGAAATGTTTCCAGATATTTGTGAGGTTTTTTTTGTTTTGTTTTTTTGGAGTAAATTAAACTCCCATATTTGTTACTTTAACTTCATGCAAATCAAATCATTTAGGCCTATATGTAAGTCATGATGAATACATCTACAATAGTTTAACTGAAATCAATATTTATATACTGATTATTAAAGGCCCTATACTACTACACAAAATTGACTCCTGTGAGCTTTTAGCCATGTCATAATGTTTCCTCATCAAAAACATATCCAGAGTTGTGTTTTGTTTCATTCACACATTTGAGTAACCCTAGTCTGTCTATAGCTCAGAATGCTCTGTGATGGGATGTCATGTAGTGGTAGTTTTCAAGTTAACAGCTCCTTTTACCTTTAGTTCAGTAGAGATTGACAATTCCAGGGCTGAAATCATCCAAATGATTTGAGTGAAGGTTTATGGAGTTTAAAACCACAGTGGAGCACAGTGTTTTCAATTTGAGAGAAGAACTCAGCCTAAATACGCAGGGTTTGCGCAGAGATCAGAATATAATATAATATAAACCCTTTAACATAATTCTACACATTTAATTAGGATTCTTTTAGTATATGAAACATCCCCTTAAACTAACTGGCTTTGGATACTGAGGATAATGGATAATGCAATAAAAAACAAATATGACCTTATAAAATGTAATCTAGGTTTTAATAAAGAATTTAATTTCGCTGAATCAGCCTCGGGACTTTGTTGGGGACACAGTTTAAGCCTGTGTGTTACATATTAAGCCAGTGGAGTTACTACTTATTATATTTACTCAGGTGTTAGGGCTGTGCTGTCCCGGCTCACAAAGGCTGGTGGTTCAAATCTCACTCATTAGCTAATGGGCGTATCCTCGTCTATGTCTATGTCTGCTCTTATACATCAAGATCATGCTAAAGATATTCAGGAAAGGCTCATTTCTGTCCCGTGAATGTGACTTTTTTAAAGTATCGATACCTGCTCAAATGAGTATTTAGTTTCAATACTAGTTTTAATATCGATTAGTATCTGATTTTTCATACTTTTGACAACCCTTCAATGAAAGTTTAAGAATTTGTTGGTCGTGGTTAGAGAAACTGATAGTGGCTCTGCATATATAACTCTATGAATGAATGAATGAATGAAGAAATAATAGAATGTGAAGGGATATCTTATAAGGGGTGTTACTGATACTTTACAGCTGATGTCATCAACATTCCCTGACGGTGTTTTGCTAACTACAGGCACTGGTCTGTCTGAGGCTTTGTTAGACTTTAATATGATCTTTATATTAACACAATCTGACCAAAAAGAACTCACGTAGCTGGAACTACAACAGGTGAGCTGATCCGTGCTGCTAAACAAGTCCCTCTCAAGTAATATTACAGGTACAAACTAACAAGCCTTAGCCAACAGTTTTTCAGTTAGTCACTGTCACCTTTTTTTTTGGTTTAAATCCATTTTGTACTTTTTTTTCTTGAGTATTCAGACGATCTTTAAACTTATCTGGCAGTGTTTATGTGCTTATGTGTGCATTGTGTCACTATGGTAACTTGTGAACATTCCGCCATACACATACATATAGCGCACCCCCAGCAAGATGTCCCTACAAAGTATAAATAAATCCAAGGCAATAGAATTATATTATACTGTATTGTATGGCATGGGGTGACAGGTTGGATCATTCAAGGTAATGTCAGGGTGCATTGAGTCATTCTCTGACAGATCAGGTCATGTGTCAAAGTGTGAACTGAACAGCCCAGAGGGTGATTTATCAATATGAATTTAAATCTACTGATGTGACCTCTCAATACAGACTATAGAGAATTCACATGTGTAGAAATTAAGGTCAAGGTATGTTTACACGCACACAAAAATCTGATCTTAATCTGATTTCTGGAGTTGTCATGGAAATTGTTACATCTGGTAGCCTGATTTCTTTCTGACTGTTCACATATGTGCAGGTTTTGACAAGAAAATTATGCCAAAAAGGCTAAAAACTAATGCAGTAAAGACAAAAAATAGTTATAATAAAATTAATTGTTCTTTATTGCACAGTTGCTCTGAAAATTCTTGATTCAACTTTCCCATATCACCAGGTGTGAATGAAATAAAACAACTCCAGGTACGTTTTTGAGGAGGTAACAACATTCTAACATGGCTTCAAGGTGCACTGTGTAATTTTTCTGGTAGGGGGTCCGCCACAAGCTTGTTTCCATGTAAATATTTTAGTTTTATCTGAAAAGTTTCACAGTATGGCATTGAACTCACGTATGTTCCATTGATTCAATTACAGGTGATTTACTGCTCAAAAATACTACAAAAACATGTATTCCTACAGTGAGTGAGCTCACCTCTCAACAGATCTGAACTGTAACTTGGCCTGGAGGCATTGCAGACTTGTCTCCATGGAAATAAGACACGTTTAATGCTATACTGTGGAACATTCTAGATAAAGCAATAACATCTTCATGAAGACAAGCAGGTTGCACCAGAAAGTTACACAGTGCACGTTTAAAGCTCACAAGAGTCAGTTTTTTGCATAATATCTTTAAGTATCATCAGCCAAAATGTGGAGACTGCCTTTAAAACATAAGCTAGTCAATGGAATATTTTTATCTGTTGGACTGTAAAAAATCCATTTAAATCTTACCGCTGCGAGTTTGTCAAAGCGAGCGAAGAGTTCATTGAGGGTCATGACGAGCTCCTGAGCCGTGCACTGAGAGGCCAGACTGGTGAAGCCCTCGATGTCTGCAAACAGGATACTGCAATACACAAGACAACATATCAGGACAACAGCAGTAGTAGTCGCAGTAGTAGTAGTAGTAGCAGTAGTAGCAGTAGTAGCAGTAGTAATGGTAGCAGTAGTAGCAGTAGCAGTAGAAGTAGCAGCAGTAGTATAAGAAAAGTAGCAGCAGCAGCAGTAGTATTAGTAGTAGAAACAGCAGCAGCAATTGTATTAGCAGTAGTAGCAGTAGTAGCAGTAATAGCAGTTGTATAAAAAAAGTAGCAGCAGCAGTAGTATTAGTAGTAGAAGCAGCAGCAATTGTATTAGCAGCAGTAGTAGCAGTAGTAGTAGCAGTAGTAGCAGTAGTAGTAGTAGCAGTAGTAGTAGCAGTAGTAGCAGTAGTAGTAGTAGTAGTAATGGTAGCAGTAGTAGCAGTAGCAGTAGAAGTAGCAGCAGTAGCAGCAGTAGTAGCAGTAATAGCAGTTGTATAAGAAAAGTAGCAGCAGCAGTAGTATTAGTAGTAGAAGCAGCAGCAATTGTATTAGCAGCAGTAGTAGCAGTAGTAGTAGCAGTAGTAGCAGTAGTAGTAGTAGCAGTAGTAGTAGCAGTAGCAGTTGTAGCAGTAGCAGTAGTAGTAGCAGTAGCAGTAGTAGTAGCAGCAGTAGTAGTAGTAGTAGCAGTAGCAGTTGTAGCAGTAGCAGTAGTAGCAGCAGCAGTAGTAGCAGTAGTAGCAGTAGCAGTAGTAGTAGCAGTAGCAGTAGTAGTAGCAGCAGTAGTAGTAGTAGTAGCAGTAGCAGTTGTAGCAGTAGCAGTAGTAGCAGCAGCAGTAGTAGCAGTAGTAGCAGTAGCAGTAGTAGTAGCAGTAGCAGTAGTAGTAGCAGCAGTAGTAGTAGTAGTAGCAGTAGCAGTTGTAGCAGTAGCAGTAGTAGTAGTAGTAGTAGCAGTAGTATTCCTCTCGGTCTCATACAGCTAAACATCACATACTGGTTGAGGTCAAGATGTTCCACTTGTGAGAAAATGTTGGTTCAGATTCAAAGAGCTCCTCATGTTTCAAGGAGTTTACCACAAAAACACGTCCATTACTGTGACAGTGAATCGTGACCAGATCATTATACCACATTAAGATAGGGACTAAACCTGAACTAGACCAGGATTACAATAGGACCCATTTCAGGATCCAGGATCAAACCAGGACCAAACAAGGACCAAACCTGAACCAAACCAGGAGGCAGAGAATTCACTGTTAAAATAAGCTGACCATTGGAACATAAGTCCTGGTTTTTGGCATGTTTTGCAGATAGAACCGTATATTAGACTCTATGTACAATAACGCCCGGCAGCCACACTGTACTTCCTGTCCAGTGATGTATCTATGGGTTTTCGCTGAGTGGTGCTAAAATTCATAAATAGTTTAAGGTAAGACAGTGAACAGGGAGTTAAAAAGCACACAAATAAAATGAATTCTTCACTGGAGGACACTTCTGCGTTTAAAAAGGTAGGGATTTGTTTCTCACTTTCAGAAATGTCACAAATTTGATTTTCTCAGTTTAAGTTTAAGGCGATATTTCTGCAGCTTTCCAATTTCACAGTTCATTCACTTTTTGTGCAATACCTGAGCCTCCATCAAAGCATTTCCAAACAGGTTTTAGAACATTAGTGGTGGGTTGCAAAAATACTGTCTGAAATGGAAAAATGAAAAGAATATTGAAAAATAGTGTTGTCAAAATATTGAAAATCAGATGCTAATCGATACTAAAACTAATCTAGAAATAAGATACTCATTTGAGCCGGTATTGATAATATAAAAGTCACATTAACAGGACAAGATTTGAGATTTCCTGAACAGTTTTAGTATGATTTTTAGTATCGTAATCAGTATCAGTATTGAGTGAATTCCTAATGTACTGAATTCGAGTTTGAAATTTTAGTATCGCGACAACAGTATATTGAGATACTAATTTTCAGCATTACTGTCCTCCACAGACGCATCCTACTAATTTAAAGATTGAGTATTATGCAAATGTTTTTTTTAAGCTTTCTACCATATTATAATGTTGTTCCCTCATCAAAAACATGCCCAAGGTTTTAGATGTCATCCATGCATGTTTGAGTAATTTAGAGATCTCTCCCGGGCCCTATTCGAACCCTCCTAGCTGTAAGATTCTGTCTCAGCCCATAAACCTACGTCAAAAATTCTCCATAAATAAACAAAAACGTGATACGAAACTGTACACAGCAACTTGACAAACCCGATGCTTTGCGTTGTTATAGCACTCTGAAGGGAGAGTGACTTAGCATGGGGAGCAAAGGGAGAAGAGACTCAGAAAACTAAAGTTAAACTTATTAAACATGTTAATTTTATGTGTTAGCATTTAATAGAAGATAGAAGTAAAATTCCCTCTCTTTAATGAAAAATGAATGGCACAATGTACACCACCAGCCTTTGTTTATGTTTCTACACATTCACTGTGTTATAAGAGGAAAGACAGAACTACTTTGTCTCTGAGCCTCAGGAAGTATCAGCTCTAAAAATAAACTGTACAATCTGAAAGGATGTTTACTTTATTATCATTTCCACTTGAATTTAAATATTTGCGTTATAATTTCCAATGTAAAAACTATGCATGTACATTTTGACTCATCTTTTCCATACATGATAAATACACACTGAAGAGGTTAAACGTATGGAATATTTTGTCGGAAATATATAGTTAGTACGTTGAGTTAATCAATCTGTAGTTGTTTCTCTATCATAGTACAAGAGTGAGGATAGGGTGTTCCTCACTCATGTTTGAAAACTGTGTACAAGTACTATAGTTCTGAGGTAGAATTTTCTTTATTCTTTTTTTTTTTTTTTTAACTTATCAAGTTCACCCAAAAACTAAACTATTGACAAAACTGATTCTTGTGAGCTTTAAGTCATGTTATAATGTTGTTACTGCTTCAAAAACATACCTGGAGTTGTGTTTTGTTTCACTCACACATGTTTAAGTAAAGTATTAGTCTATCTCCAAAGCTCATAATGCTCTGTTCCACCTTGTGATGTCATTTAGGGGTAATACACACAGTGCTTTCTGTTTGAATATGCCTAAATACGCAGGATTTGTGTGTTAAACATGTGTGAATGAAACAAAACACAACTCCAGGTAAGTTTTTTCCTATTAATTTATATTAGAGGAGGGCCCATGTGAGGCTTTTTGCCCAGGACCCCAAATTTCTGTTTGACGGCCCTGATACTACAACATTATTATTGATCTAAAGTTGACATTTCTGAATACTATGACACAGAGTCTGAATGTAAAAAGTAATCATAATTGTTTGTAATTAGAGAGCAGTGGGTGGAGATAGGGGCGAGGTGAAAACGAAAGAAGAAATTGTCAGCGCACTCAAACATCAAATGCAGGAATATAACATGTTGATTTAATAATACGTTCCCTCTAAGTTTGATTCAGCATACATTTTTAAACGTTATTTCTAGCCATTTCACCCCGTTTATAGATTTTTTGCCGGTACTAAATACGGTTTAACATGAGGAGAGTGGCCTTCTGGGAGCCGTTTCTAGGAAATAATGATTTGTTTCCTGTGAAATGTTGTTGTGAGGCTGAAGAGAACATACAGTGTATTTAAGAAGAGGAGAGAGAAGAAGAGAGGGAGAAAAACAGAAAGACAGACAGACAGAGAGAGAGGAGAAGAAGAAGAATAGGAGAGTATCTTTAGGAGAAGGAGACGGTAGATAGAGAGAAAGAGCAAGAGAGGGAGAAAGACAGAAAGACAGATAGAGAGAGAGGGGGAGAGAGAAAGAGACAAGGGTAGACTGAGAGAGAAAGGGCAAGAGAGAGAGAGGAGGAAGAAAAGGAGAGAATATTGAAGAGGAGGAGAGAGACGGTAGATAGAGAGGAAGAGCAAGAGAGGGAGAAAGACAGACAGAGAGAGAGAGGGAGAGAGAAAGAGACAGGGGTGGACTGAGAGAAAGAGAGAGAGAGAGAGAGAGAGAGAGAGAGAAGAAAGGCAGAGTATATTCAAGAGGAAGGGAGAGAGAGGCTGAGGAAGGGAGAGAAGGAGGGAAGGGTGGAGAGTGAGAAAGGGAGAGGGGGTGGTGATGGAGTGGAGTGAGGGAGGGCAAAAAGAGGGAGAGAAAGAGGAGGAAGAAAGAAGAGGGAGAAAGAAAGAGAAGGTCCAAGAGATAATGGTTGGGAGGCAGAAAGAGAGAGATAGAAAGAAAGAGAGAGACGCAAAAGAGAGGGGGAAAGAGCGAGAGAGAGAAACAGAGAGAGAAAGTGAGCAAGCGAGAGACAGAGCGAGGAAGGAAGAAGAAAGGGAGAAAAAGAGGGAGAGAGAGTGAGTGGTGGTGGAGTAAGGGAGTGAAAAGGAGGGTGATAAGAGAGATAGAGATTAAGAAAGTGAGAGAAAGACAGAGCATGAGAGTACTGAACAGAAAATATAGAACGCTTTTTTTTACCAAAACAAAGGAGTTCTGCCACCTGTTTGTCTCCACGGAGATGGTATTGTTTTGCCTGGAATATTCCACATTATGACTTTAACTTCACATGTGTTTGAAAGAAAACTTGACCCAATTGTCTCCTTGGAGTGGATCTGCACAAAAGTGGATTATTCTAGGGCAAAGCAATAACATCTCCATGGAAACAAGCAGGTGGCGGTGAGGTTACACAGTGCAACTTTAAGCGGCTTTTGATAAGGATTGATTGACTAAATGGTGAAATTCTAATCTTCCAGGGAGCATAAAAGAAACCAGTTTTACAAATTGTCACTATATCTCGTTTTTTTTTAAGAAAACATATTGTGCTTCATATTGTGCTTCGATCTACAACGACTTAATAAAAGAAACACGTCTGCTTATTTCTGCATATCACTGATTTAGAAAATAAAATCAAAGAACGATGTAAGTACAGAGCAGTGGGCGTGTACCAGTGGTGGTGAAAATGGAGGCTGACTGGAGCAATGACATCTTGAATGCAGGAGAATAAAGATTACTCAAACAAGCATGAATCACAACTTCGAGATCTTAAAGGTGCATTGTGTAACTTTTCTGGTGGAGAATGCCTGTTTTTCTAGGTATTTTTGAGCTTTAAAACCACCTGTAATTGAATCAATGTAAAGTAGAGCTGTTTAATGTCACACTGTGGAACATTCCAGGCAGAGCAATGACATATCCACAAAAACAACCAAGTGACGGACCCTCCACCAGAAAAGTTAGAAGACCAAGCAGGATTGGGAAAAAGGACTATATTTTATTTCGTTACAAAAATATTACAATGTACAGAATAATAATCCACCTTTAAATCCAGACTAGCGCCACTTTGATATTTGGTTCCCTCTGTGATCACTCTGACATTTAAATGGCATTTTACCAAAGCAGTGACTGTTCTGGATTTCATAGAGCGACCAAAATGCACTTAACTGGCCATTAATAAAGGACAAAGAGATGATGGAACACACTGTACTATGTGAGACTCTGAACGGGACTAAAATGACTAAAATACCAAAAATAGCATTACAATTCTTTCTTTTCCATTTAATACGTCAACCAACCACAGGGGGCAGCAATAGTTTAGGCATTTACAATCTGATCAGTTTGGATTTAGGGGATGCAATGTAAAAAGTATTTCAAGTACTAGTAATCTTTAGGATGTAAAAGGTACTGCAAATCCATATCTCTACCTCAAAACGAACAAAATGATCCAACTAGACTGTAGTTTAGTCATAGTCTATTCTACTAACTAACTGACTGTCTAAATCAATTGTAAATTCTATTGATGTATACTTTTCAAATTAAAATGAAAATATTCCCAATTACATTTTGAAATCAATCCAATTAAAACATCTCAACTCGTCTCAATGTGCTTTACTGTCTTATTATTACATCAACAGCAGTTAAGTTGTTATGTTGTTTCCTCTTCAAAAACATACCTAGAGTTGTGCTTTGTTGTGTCATTCACAAAGATATCAATTGAAAACTACCACTTAGTGACATCACAAGGTGGAACAGAGCATTTAGCGCTTTGGGGATGTAGACAGATTAACAATAAAGAGTTACTCAAACTGTCTGAATGTCTGAAATGAAATAAAACACAACTGCAGGTATGTTTTTGATGAGGTAACATGACTTAACATTGTATTGGCCTTTGTATTGACCTTTACTCCACAACTGAAATGCAAACAGCAAAATGCAAAGGCTGCAGTTAGCTAGCATAACGTCAAAACATACCGTCTCCTTTAAGTCTTATTCTGTATAAAAACCTGCTAACCTTGTTTTGATTTTAAAGCATTTATTACAAGGAAATCTAAATAACTGAAAAAGGTTAGGAGTTAGCTATAATTCAAAACTGTTCTGTCCATAATCGTCTTTAAACACTAAAATTGGATCTAATTCTTCACCTCATCTGCACTTTAACCTTTGACCCCTCCGTGTCCTCTGTTTTGAGACTGTTGTTCTTTATTGGCCACACTGGGGCATGTCACGTCTGTTTAAGTCTGTGTTACTCTCGTCTCGCCCTGTTACTCGTCAATTATCCACACGTTAAGCCAAGCGGAATCTGGTTCCTCCTCGCAATAAAAACTGCACCGAGATGGATCATGTACAGAAAAAAATACTTTTGATTCTGACTATAGCTGCATTCACAATCCCAAATCACATCAAAATAGGGACTGGGACTGGGCCAGGGCTAGACCAGGACTAGGCCAAGACTAGACCAAACCAGGAAGACTTAAAAAGTGCCAAACCACATCGAATCCGGGTCTAGATCAGGACTAAACCAGGACTAGAGCCAAACCAGGACTAGAGCAAGTTGAAACCAAGACTAAACAAGAACAAAACCAGGACTAGAGTAGGACTAAATCAGGACTAAACCAGGACTAGACCAACAGTAGATCAGGACTAGACCAGGACTAAACCAGGACCAAACCAGGACAAGACAAGGACTTCATCAGGACTAGACCAGAACTAAATGAGAACTAAACCAGGACCTACCACAACTAAACCAGGGCCAAAACGAGATTTAACTAGAACCAAACCAGAACTGGACCAGGACTAAACCAAGAGTAGACCAGGACAAGACCGGGACACAAGAACTAAATCTGAACCTAGAGCAAGACTAAACCAGAACTAGACCAGAATTAAACCAGGACTGGAACAGGACTAAACCCCGACCAAACCAGGACTAGACCAGGACCAGAGACACAAAGACAGAGCTCATATTTTATCAGTGCAATACAGACACATGCATCAAAGTTCTTGTCAATGATTCCTTTGCTCCAGTCCAGCCGTTAACACAGCTACAGACAGACTGAAATTAATCTGAAATTCAATATTGTGATTACACACAAGATTAACCGATTTATATGAATGAAAATAAGAGATAAGTTTGATTCACACAGCTGCGTATCAAGATAACTACGGAATTTATGCTCAATCTGGAAATCAAAACATCTAAAATGAGCTGTACAAATAATCCACTAATAATCAGAACAAATCCAGGTCTGAACCAAGACTAAACCTGGATTTAAACTGGTCTAAGTGGACTTAAGTATAATGTAACTTGGTCTAAATCAAAACTGAACTATGTGTAAAACAAACCAAAACAAGACACTGGACAAGAATATTAAAGATGCACTGTGTAACTTTTCTAGTGTAGAGTCCTGACCTATAACTTGGCCTGGTGGTGCCAAGTGCTTGTCTCCATGGAGATATGGCATACTGTGGAAATTCCAGGCAAAGCAACATCAACAACATCTCACAATAAAGCCTGGTAGTAGCCCTCCAACAGAAAAGTTACACAGTGCAGCTTTAAGGATCTAGATCTCAGCATGTTTGTCCAAAAAGTTTACACATTTTTATGACACTCTGAGCATAATTTCAACAAAAATAAAGGTGTTTTCTTGTATTTTTATTTGTCAAATAAAAATGTGTAGATTAGAGGAGTTGTGGCCGATCATGGTTGCTAGGTAACAGTAATGGACTTCCCTAGTGTGATATCATGATTTCCAACCAGGAAGTAAAATTTAAAACCCACAAACTGGCCAAATTGGGGGAAAAAATAGTGAAATTTTATCTTAAATCTTAAATATAATGATCTTACCTGTGTTTTGGTGAAATGAGTGGTCTAATCTGTCATGGGCCCTTTAATGTTAATGTGTTAAAATTGCTGTAATGTGTCAATAATATTCTTGTACCTGACATTATCGTGTTTTTGGATGTAGATCTTGTGGAACATCATGTCTTCCTGCTTGGCGTTGATGTCCGCTTTCATCTCCATGGCAACATGACGTGGAAGCACTGACAGCAGCAGGCGTTCCTGAGGGAGAAATGAAATCATGTATAATAATATGTCATAACAGTATTATCTCATGCTGCAAGATTAATTCACACAATATTTTTGAATTCACAAACTTATGAGAATCCATTTTGTACCACTCCGGTGTTTGGGTTTAGGCTTGAGCCAGTGGATGACGAGTCCAATTCGTATGGTAAGTATGGGTAAACGTTTTGGTTACTCGTCTCAATGTGAGGAAGTCTGCTACTAATTATAAAGTGTGTCCTCTGTGAACCAGGAAGTGTGCTGTTAGTATGCTAGTTGTTGTTAGCATTACTGTGCCAGAAAAACTCATCTCTGACCTCTGAAAATTGTGAAAAGCGCTTATAAATTAATCGCTGTGAACGATTAGGACGACTCTTGTGAGCTTTAAGACATGTTATGTTACCTCCTCAAAAACAGACCTGGAGTTGTGTTTTGTTTCATTCACACATGTTTGAGTAACACTTTATATTAGTCTCTCTACATCTCCAAAGCTCAAAATACTCTGTTCCATTTTGTGATGTCATGTAGTGGCAGTTTTCAAATTAACAACTACATTTTACCTTTTGTTCAGTAGAGATTGGCAATTCCAGAGCAGACATTATCTAAATGATTCTAGTGAAGGTATATGGGGTTTAAAAACACAGTGGAGCACTTCCTGTATTGCCACATAACATCACAAAGTGGAAAGCAGTGTTTTCTGTTTGAAAGAAGAACTAAATATGCAACACACTCCAGGCATGTTTTTGATGAGGAAACAAAATTATAACATAGGTCAGAAAATAACGCCCTTAAAAAAAGTAATTAAAAAAAAGTTCCATAAAAATCGCCTTAAAGCTGCATTGTATAACTTTTCTGGTGGAGGGTCCATCAAATGCTTTTCTCCATGGAGATGTTCTTGCTTTGTCTGGAATGTTTCACAGTACGGCATTAAACTTTTCTACCTTCATGCAGACCAATCCAGACCAAGTTACATGTCAGATCTCTGGAGAGGCAACCCCACACAATCAGTTTTTCTAGGTATGTTTGAGCTGTAAAACCACCTGTAATCTAAATAATATAAGGTAGAGCTGTTTAACGTCATACTGTGGAACATTCCAGGCAGAGCAATGACATACCCATAGAAACAAGCAGATGATGAACCCCCAACCAAAAAGTTACATAGTGCTCCATGATCCTCACATTCCTCAGCCACCGCTCTCCCCCGTACCTGTTGCTGGTTCTCCCTCTGTGAGTGGAGTCGTGCCTGGATACACTCTCTGGTCTCCTGGAAGGCCTGTCTCTGGGAGCCCTCGGCGGGGTAGTGAGTGCACACGCCCACGATGTTTGTGCAGGAGAAGATCAGCACGTTTGACACTATCTGGAAATTCACAAGATACAAGAGTCAATGAAATACACTGAAATACACCGTCAACTCTTGGTATACAGTTCATTTATGGAGGCTAAATATTCATAGGTTTTAAGATGAAAAAATAGCAGCATTGCCATAGTGATTCAAAACAAATATATCTAGAGAGGTGCACGCGAGTGTAGGCCTGTCACAATAACACATTTTGAAGCACGATAGAAAAACAATAATATTTAAACTACTTTATGCCACTGACACAAAGCAGGAGAATGCCAGTAAAACAAATTTTAAATAGACAGTATCATTAAATTAAATATCAAAATTAAGCAATAATTAAAGCGTAACGCAACGTAATTATTTATTTATTCAACCCTCTAGAGCTCAAATCTTATTGTATTACGTAAAACAACAAAAATGTCACCACTATTACAAAGAAATTGTACAGATGATAAATATTGAGCCTAAAAATACATCATTGATATAATGAACGATAAGTGGGTATGGTAATTAATCTATAAAGGTTCTTTAAAGAATAGGACAAAGTAACATTAAGAGAGCAAAAAAGCATGTGGACTGAGTTTCTATGACAAGTCCACATGCCATATTAGATTTGCAAGTCATCTTGACTCTTAAAATATGATGTGTTTTGAATGATACAAAGTGTTCAAAATGGCTCCTACAGTCCCTGACAAAAGTCTTGTCGCTTATCCATTTTGTAGAAACAAAAGCTTATAACCTGACTTTAAATTAATCGATTGGTTTTAGAAATGTCTCATATGAAAGCTAAAACCCTCCCAAATTATGCTCAATATACTAAAATAAATTTGCTTCACTGAAGAAAGATTGATCATTTAATGAACACAGAAAGGTCAGATTTTGGCAAGACAAAAGTCTTGTCGCCTACAGAAAATTGAGCAAATAATTTACTTCAAATACAAAAATATGTTGCATAACATCAGTGAATTAAGTAGTGGTGCTGTGAGATCCATATTTAATATCTTGTATGACTTCCATGAGCTTGAAGGACTGCATCCATGCGGTTCGACAATGATTCATGCAATTTGTTGATGAAGTCATCAGGAATAGCAAAGAAAGCAGTCTTACATGCCTCCCAGAGTTCATCAAGATTCTTTGGTTTTGCCTTCCATGCTTCCTCTTTCATTCTACCCCAGACATGCTCAATGATGTTCATGTCTGGTGACTGGGCTGGCCAGTCCTGGAGCACTTTGATCTTCTTTGCCTTGAGGAACTTTGATGTAGAGATAGAAGTATGCGATGGAGCACCATCCTGCTGCAAAATTTGACCCCTTTTATGGTTGGGAATGTAAGAGGTAGCTAATACTTCTTGATATTTTAGGCTATTGATATTGCCTTCCACCCTGCAAATGTCTCGCACACCCCCATACTGGATGTAACCCCAGACCATGATTTTTCCGCCACCAAACTTAACTGTTTTCTGGGTGAATCTTGAATCCATGCGGGCTCCAGTAGGTCTCCTGCAATATTTGCGGCAGCTGTGATGTAATTCAACCGAGGATTCATCTGAGAAATCCACCTTCTGCCACTTTTCCAGTGTCCATCCTTTTAGCAGGCTGTGGGCCTTGGCAAATGCCACACGGTTTTTTAATTGCCTTTTGTTTAGTGCTGGTTTCTGTGCACTGATTCGACCATGGAGGCCATTTCGAGACAGAATTCTACAAACTGTTCTGGTTGACACAGGGACTTGAGGTGACCAGGCCTGGTGGAGCTCTGCTGCAGTGGAAAAGGGGCTGGCCTTGGATCTTCGAATCAACAAACGGTCCTCCCGAGCAGTTGTCTTGCGGGGTCTGCCGGACCTGGGCTTGTCAAAAACATCTCCAGTCTTTTCAGATCTTTTTCTTATTCTTTGTACTTGACGCTGAGACACATTGAAGGTGTCAGCCACCTCAGCAGTGGATCTGGTCTTCAGCCTCTTGATAATTAACGCTTTGGTCTCAGGGTGGATCTTAGGCATGTTGTCAGAGGTCAAGTTGCAGTTGATGTGAAGGTCTGGTGTGCTGGGGTTCTTTTTATACACACCCACTAATTGATTGATCAGTAACTGATCACAGGTGAGGCTGTAATCTAGGATTGGGTGCATCATATGACAAGGCGACAAGACTTTTGTCTTGCCAAAATCTGACCTTTCTGTGTTCATTAAATGATCAATCTTTCTTCAGTGAAGCAAATTTATTTTAGTATATTGAGCATAATTTGGGAGGGTTTTAGCTTTCATATGAGACATTTCTAAAACCAATCGATTAATTTAAAGTCAGGTTATAAGCTTTTGTTTCTACAAAATGGATAAGCGACAAGACTTTTGTCAGGGACTGTATAAACAGGAGGTGAATCCTGTGAATATATTATACTGTATATCTGCAACACCATTTCATATCCATTCCCTGCATGAATACAGAATACAGTCAAAGTGTTCCCAACAAATAACACTCTTTTTAGGTGCTGTCCTATCTGGAAATATGGTCAAAGTTTACCTTGTCTATTGAGTTAGTTATCGTAGAATAATCAGCGATGCACTGATTCAACATGTTTTGAAAGACATCTAAAAAATATGAAATGTATGATTTGAAAACAAATTGTATGCCTGTCACCTAAGGGCTTATTGCAGAGTTGTTGAAGCAAATAGCATTTCCTGTGGATAAATTAAGTATATTTTATCATCTTATAAAGTATTTCAATTAAAATCATTCCTTTTACAGCCTTCATTACACAGGCAAAGGGTAATGAGTTGCCTCAGGGCTGTCTTGAACCATTTGATGAAGTTATTTGAAAATACTGACAGGGTTCATTCAGCTAAAAGGTCATTTCTAATTTCCACTGTGAAATCCCATAGCGCAATATATGCAAATTAAAGGATTCCATGGAAATAGAAAGTTAAAACCATTCGGAACACTCCATAGAAATAGATGATACGTTTTAGTGTGGAGTATTACAGCCATCCATTCATACATGGCATTTTCTTCCACTTATCCGGGGCTGGGCTGTGGGGGCAACAGTCTAAGCAGGGACTCCCAGACTTCTTCACCCCGGACACTTCCTCCAGCTCCTCCAGGGGGACCCCAAGGCGTTCCCAGGCCAGCCGAGAGACATAGTCTCTCCATAGTCCCTCCAGGGTGTCCTAGAGGGACTATGGAGAGCTCCTCCCGTGTGACTGAGCTCCTAACCCTATCTCTAAGGGAGCACCCAGCCACTCTGCGGAGGAAACTCATTTCAGCTGCTTGTATCCACAATCTCGTCCTTTCGGTCATTACCCAAAGCTCATGACCATAGGTGAGGGTAGGAACGTAGATTGACGGTAAATCAAGAGCTTTGCCTTTTGGCTCAGCTCCCTCTTCACCAATGGTCCAGTACAGCGACCACATCACTGCCGACGCTGCACCGATCCGCCTGTCAATCTCACGCTCCATCCTCCCCTCACTCGTGAACAAGACCCCGAGATACTTGAACTCCTCGACTTGAGGCAAGGACTCTCCACCCACCCGGAGAGGGCAAGACACCTTTTTCCAGTTGAGAACCATGGCCTCGGATTTGAAGGAGCTGATCCTCATCCCAGCCGCTTCACACTCGGCTGCAAACCGCCCCAGTGCACGTTGGAGGTCCCGGTCCGATGAAGCCATCAGGACAACATCATCTGCAAACAGCAGAGATGTGGTCCCCAAACCGGGTCCCCTCTGGCCTCTAACTGCGCCTAGAAATTCTGTCCATAAATACAATGAATTGAACCGGTGACTAAGGGCAGCCCTGGCACAGTCCAACATGCACCGGAAACAGGTACCAGCAATGCGAACACAGCTCCTGCTCCGGTCATACAGGGACTGGACAGCCCTTAGCAAAGGGCTCCGGACCCCATACTCCCAAATCACTCCCCATGGGACCCCACGAGGGACACGGTCGAATACCTTCTCCAGATCCACAAAACACATGTGGACTGGTTGGGCAAACTCCCATGAACCCTCGAGTACCCGATGGAGAGTATAGAGCTGGTCCAATGTTCCGCGGCTGGGACGAAAACCACACTGCTCCTCCTTAATCGGAGGTTCGACCATCGGTCGAATTCTCCTCTCCAGTACCCTGGAATAGACCTTACCGGGGAGACTGAGGAGTGTGATTCCCCTGTAGTTGGAACACACTCTCCGTTCCCCCTTCTTAAACAGAGGGACCACCACCCCAGTGTGCCAGTCCAGAGGTACTGTCCCCAATCGCCACGCGATGTTGCAGAGACGTATCAGCCAAGACAGCCCCACAACATCCAGAGACTTAAGATACTCAGGATGGATCTCATCCACCCCCGGAGCCCACCCCGGAGCCCATCCCTTGCCACCGAGGAGCTTGCCAACCACCTCAATGACTTCAGCCAGGGTGTTGGACGAGTCGGCCTCCGAGTCCCCAGCCTTTGCTTCCTCCTCAGAAGACGAAACGGTGGGATTGATGAGATGCTCAAAGTATTCCTTCCACTGTCTAACAACAGCCCCTGTCAAAGTCAGCAGATCTCCACCCGCACTGCTTCCCCCTCCTGAAGCGTTGGACAGTTTGCCAAAACTCCCAGGGACTCCAAGAAGGCTGGGTACTCTGCACTGCTCTTCGGCCCGTAAGCCGACACAACAGTGAGAGACCTGTCCCCGACCCGAAGGGGCAGGGACGTGACCTTCTCATTCCCCCTCCTTGGAGGGGTATGAGTGCCCAAATGATCCCAGGACCTATGTTGTGGGGGGCTCCATGCCCCTGATAGGGTCACCCAAGGCAAACAGGTCCTGGGGGAAGGGTCAGACTAAGAGCAGGCCTGGCTCCACCCTGGAGCCAGGCCTGGGGTGGGTGCTCAACAGCGAGCGTTTGGTGGCCGGGGCGTCTTCCATGGGGCCAGGCACAGCCCAAAGGAGCAACATGGGGCTGTCCTCCCGTGGACCCACCACCCACAGGAGGATCCATAAGGGGCCGGTGCAGGGAGATCTGGGCGGCAGTCAAAGGCAGGGGCCTCGATGACCGGATTTCCAGACATGAAGACTAGCTGTGGGGAGTATTACAACCAAAGGAACAAATTCCATTTCCATAGAAATAAGCTAGAGGAGGCCCTCCTCCACGCCAAATAAGTCAGGTTTGTGGAGATGCAAGCCTACTCAATGAGGAGATGTTTTCCTACTTTTCAGTGCCATAAACAACCAAAATTAAGGGGAAAAAAGAGCTTTTTGTGTATTTTTAGCTAAAAAGTTACATTCTGTGGCTTCAAGTATGAAACTGTAGTTTTAAGGTAAATTGTTCATCCATAGAAAGAAGAATGCCATCTTTAATTGAATCTTTTAGAGTGTAGATTTTGCTAACTGTTGCTAACACGATGTGAAAGTTCAATTTTCCTGTGTGTAATTGTAGCCTGGTGTTCATGTAACAACTGTGACTGATAAAAGCAGAGGCAGAGCTTAGGGGCAGAACATGGTCAGTGTGTGTTTGATAAGAGCGGACATTCCCACTGTATCCACACACACTATTAAACAAACAGCACATGTGAGCAGCAGCTACAGGGCTTTGGGGACACTGTCTAGTCTACCTGAGAGAACATACACCTGCCAACATTGAAAACTAGAGCCTGTTCCGTTGTATGTATGGACTGTATGTGGTGCAAATCTGTAGTCTGTTTTGTCTTGTACTTTGTGCTGTGTATATTGTGTCCTATGTTTGTAATGTACAGTCTGTTTTGTCCTGAATGTTATTTTGCATTGCTCCTCTAACATCAGGTCCAGGGGACAATAGATGAAAAATTCCTCTTGGTTAATTCTGATGTTTTCACTCATGTTTAATCATGTGTTTTATGAAATTACACTGCCCTCTTTCAAATAATCTAATCTAGTCTTTATGTCCAGGCAAATATTGCTTTTAAATTAATGGGAAACAAGGAAGACAGCTTTTTCTTTGAATACGGCAGAATATGAAGAAAATTGACATTATCCGGTTCTTGGAAGCCATGCAAGACCTGATTTTGGATTCATAAGTTTTACTCAAAAATGACTGCCAGAAAACAGTACTGGCAGTAGCTGTGAGTGCTACAGATTTCCATACATATAGAAAGTTGGATTATCTTTTAGTAATTAAGCTCCTTGACTTGCTTGTCTCCATGGAGATGTTACTGCTTTGCCAACAATGTTCAACAGTATGACTTTTAACTTGTCTAGCAATTTTGCTATAACCTGGTACAAACACCTTTTTGTGTAGGTCAATGTTTTATGTGCACCTTTAAAGGGCTCACATTTTTGTTTCATTCACATGTTTAACACACAAATCCTGCATATTTAGACTGAGTTCTTCTCTCAAACAGAAAACACTGTGTTCCAACTTATGATGTCATGTAGTTATACAGGAAGTGCTCCGCTATGTTTTTAAACTCCATTCACCATCACTAGAATCACTGGGATGATTTCAGCCCAGGAATTGCCGATCTCTACTGAACTAAAGGTAAAAGCTGCCAACCTGAAAACTACTGACATCACAAGGTGGAACAGAGCATTTTGAGCTTTGGAAATGTAGACAGACAAATTATTAAAGATTACTCAAACATGTGTGAATGAATGAGGTATGTTTTTGATGAGGTAACAACATTATAACATGTCTTAAAGCTCACAAGAGTCAATGTTGTGTAATATAGGACCTTTAAGCCCTGTTTGGATGATACTCAAAAGTAAAAACTTGTATAGCTGTTTTGACGACATATAATTTATGTCCATGAACGCACTCTGTCATAACCACATTTCAAACTATCTTTAGTAATTCTGAGTAAATATTACACATTTAAAACCTTTCACACAAAATCCCCTAATTGAATCCACTCTCTTCATTTGCTTCACTGGCTGCAGCTCTGTCCAAGTTTCCAGCTCTGTGCCTCCTGTTGGCTCAGAGGACACAAGTTTCCGTTGAGGGCCAGGCATGCCAGTGGACTATTCTTTTACCCTGAGTCACAGAATGGGCAGAGAGAGGCGCTCAGGGCTCATTCACACCACAGGAGCACTGCTGTCCAAACCAAATGGACACACAGCACGGCTTTATCAGGTTAGGGCCGGCTGCCAGAGTGGAAGCAGCTCAGACGGGACTCAATGTTGGCTAATATTACAAGAGGAAATTGGATTGTGTGGTGTGAGGCAGGGCTGGATGTGTAGCAATATATTTTAAAAAAGAAAAAAAAGTTGTCTTTATCAAGTGCAATTTGTGATTAGATTTTTTTTTCTATTTTGAAATAAATTCAATAATCAAAGGGTCTATACCTGTTTTGCCTATACCTATACCTGTCTCAGAGAACAAACCAGGGCAAGTTACAGGTCAGATCTGTGGAGAGGCAACCCCGCTCACACTCACAATGCCCGTTTTTCTAGGTATTTTTGAGCTATAAAATAATCTATAATGAATAAATAGAGCTGTTTAATGTCGTACTGTGGAACATTCCAGGCAGAGCAATGACATATCTATAGAAACAAGCAGGTGATGGACCTTCAACCAAAAAGTTTAAAGGTCTCTTATTCCTCTATTTTCCGATCTGTTATAATGTGGTTTCCTCATCAAAATTAGACCTGGGGTTGTGTTTTGTTTCATTCACACATCTTTAACACGTAAACCCTTTTAGGCTTATTTCTTCTCTCAAACAGAACACTCAATTCCATCTTACGATGTCATGTGGTAATACAGGAAGTGCTCCAATGTGTTTTTAAACTCCAAACACCTGCACTAGAATCATTTGAATGATTTCAGCTCTGGAATTTCCCATCTCTACTGAACCAAAGGTAAAAAGTAGCCATTAACTTCAAAACAGCAGCATGATGACATCACAAGGTGGAACACAGCATTTTGAACTTTGGTGATATAGACAGATAAACAATGCAGAATTGCTCAAACATGTGTGAATGAAACAAAACATAACTCCAGCTCACACGAGTCAATTTTGCATAATAAAGGACCTTTAAGCAAAAGGTATCTTGTCTCAGCACAAATAAAAAACAAGCATGCATGTTGTTGTGAGCTTTACTGTGCTGTTAAACTCTGCATTTGTCTCTGGGTGCTGTGGAAAGCACTTATGAAACTCATCATGGTAAATAATTGATGCTCAGAATGCACAAGGTTTCATGTTTTAAAACAGTAAAAATCATGTACAGCGCCTTTAAAAGCTCAAAAAAGTCAATTGCACAATCCTATTCAGTATTGCAATGAAAAACAGAAACCATAACCACTCTGCTCCTAAACCCTACAACATTTCCACTTGTTTTTTCCTATCTGTCATTGAAGCTGGCTCCAGAGCAGCCGCTATAAAGTTCCCACCTACATGTTACCACAGCAACAGCATGCATCAAAAATGTCCTTGAATCAGGTCAATACAAATGCATTTCTCGACCAAGTCTTATTCTATTAATACTATCATTCCTCTTGCACTGGAGTGCCTTATTTGGAAACCTCTGGGGGATGCAAGACGGACAGCTACAATTATATGCAAAATACTGCCAAGTTAAATGTTAAAAGATTAATGGGGGTATTGGATGGATTACAAAAATAATTCAGGGAAAAGTTTGATAAGACTGTGGAATGAATAAAAATAATTATCCGAACATTAAAAGAGTTTTGACACCTGAGAGAGGCTGAAATAGTGGGAGGCTGGGTCTGGTGTGGGGACAAAGATTTAATGGAAAACTCAACTTTTCCCCTGGAGGATTATGTGTATTTTTGCACTAGTTTTAAGTTAAGTAAAAATTTAGTCATCGACAGACATTGTTGACATTGCATAACAGAGTGGTCTGTTGATGTTAATGTAACTTTTTTTTCCCAAAAATAGACAATAAAAACATGTTTTTAGAGCTGGTGAGGAAGGGAGGATCTGTGGTGGGTGCAGAGTTTGACTCACTCATATCTGTGGCTGAGAAGAGGGCCCTAAAACAGCTCCTGTCTATCCTGGATAACCCCAGCACCCCCTGCACAGCACCATCACCGGACAGGAGAGCACCTTTGGGGACAGGCTGTTGTCCCTGCCTTGCTCTATGGACCTACGCTGGAAATCGCTTGTACCACACGCCATAGGGCTATTCAACGCTTCACTATAATTTGATACATTTATAGAAATTGATGTTATATTTTGTTTGTTTGCCTGAAATACAAATGTCCTTCAGAATAATAAAGTATCTCTCTGTCTATTTATCTGTCTATGAGCAACAAAACTATAGTGTGGTCACAAAAAAATTGCTAAACGACATCAAAAAACACTCTTGGTATCTATATCTATCTATTTTGTTACAGCAGCCCATGATAGAGATACTGTATCACCAAATTTAATCACGATATATAAAAATTTTGATATTTTTGCACACCCCTAGTTCTTACTGTGACCTGACTCTTATTTTGCCAGGAGGAGGGCTAACATTGTGGCAGCATGTAGAACGCAGGCAGCTACTGTTAGCTTTCTTGGATATTTATACAAATTTGGACAGTTGGACCACTTTATTATTCTCCATGTCTGTGTATTTGACAAATATATCTCTCAAAGTCTGAATGGGCTGTTTCCCCACGGAGGTGTTTGAATCTTCTTAGTGACCGTGTCCTCATATTTCAACTGTATCAGAACCAAATTTACACATCTACACATTGTATAAGAACTGTGAAACACAGAAGCACTTTTATTTTTACAAAACAGTCCTGATTTCTGGTTTAACCCCCTGAGATATTCCTTTCTCTGCTTTTGAGCAAAGAGGTTACAAGTTTGAATCCTCGCTTTGACCAGGAAAGTAAGTAAGTAAGTTTGTAGTGAAGGATCCGTTGCCTGCTTGTTACCTAGAAAAACAGGCAAAAACAGGGTCGCCTCTCCACAGATCTGACCTGTAACTTGGTCTGGTTTAATCTCCATGATGACAGAAAGGTGTAATGAAACGTTCCAGACAAAGCAATAATATTTTCACAGACAAAAGCATTTGACGGACCCTCTTCCAGAAAAGTTGCACAATGCACCTTTAAAACTATCTCTAGCTAAATGCATTAACTGCATTCGTTGTGAAACATTGCTTATACATTAGATTCTTAAAATATTACACTGTTTTACATTGTTTGTTACTTGTTGTTCCCGGAGATTGAAAACACGAGTTAAGACCACATTAGCAAATTACTTCCTGTATGCCTTTAATTAGCCTCTTATATCCATTAGCTACTACTTCAGTGCAGATGGAGTCATGCACTACACTATTGTCATAGAAACACGGGATCTCTTATTATGGCTTTCTTCATCCAGAGCAAATACAATGGCATTTTATCTAGCCTTTTAAAGCATGTATGCTATAATGATCCAAATGCATCAGTTTTATTCTTCCGCAATGCCACCAGTGTGCGCGATTCCAAGGTCTAGTGCTATTATTATTTAACAAATGGAATTTTTACATCTCCTGGTTTAGTCGAGGTCCAAAAGCTTTAAGTCCTGGTTTGGTTCTGGTTTTAGGCTGATATAGACTTGGTTTTGTCCTGTTCTAGTCCAGGTTTAGCTCTGGTTTAGTCCAGGTATAGTCTGAAGTCAAATGTGGTGTTGTACCCTTATTTCTAAACCAGGTCTAAACCAGGTCTAAACCAGGTCTAAACCAGGAATAAATCAGGTCAAACCAAAACCAAACAATGCACCCTTAATTTAGTTTACCTCTGCGTACACCTAAAGAGCAGTTTTAATATAATATAATAAAATAAATTATTAAAATCAACTTAAAATCATACTAATTAGTTTTGAGTCTTAAAATGTCTTGTAATTGTTCAAATCTGTGGTTAAACTGCATGTATGTCCACAAATGTACAACTGTACCATTCCTAGTACTGTATGATTACAACTGTACTGTGATACATATGCCATAAATCTGACCATTACTTTTTGAGTTGATCTAACCTGACTGAAAAAAATCTGCACAAACTTCAGGGAAAATGAGCTTTTTCACTGGTAATCCTTTCCCTTCTGAATAAATTGCATGTCAGGTTTGACATTATAGAGCAAGTCATTCACAATTACCAGACAAAGCCATAAAATCAAAGCATTTCCAATATTTACTTAGCTGTTTTTAGCCTTTAATAGTGAATGGGGCCAAATTTAAAATGTCAAAGGTTTTCCAAATCTATAAATAGCTGCCACTTTGAATTCAGATAAGCTTTTTCCAATATAATGTATAGATTGTGTTCATTTGGAAAACTCCTCAATAATTCCTCAATTCCCATATGAAATAACAATGGGATTAACTATAGACTGACAACTCAGTGCTATTGAGTTTAGTTTAGTAATAATTTTCGGATGCAGATGTTATTGACAACCACAGGTGAAATCAGGGGAAAAGGTTTTAATCTGTAAAAAAAACGAAACAAAACAAAACTCAAAATTGACTTAAACAACCAGTGATCACTGAATGTTCCACAGAAGAGCATTCAACTAATTACAGGTGTTTTTATTGCACAAAATATCTTAAAAAGTATTATTACTGTGAATGGGGTTGCCTCTCCACAGCTCTGACCTGTCATTTGGCCTTTTGGCATCTTCATTGGTATACAGAAGATACATTTAATGCCACACTGTGCAATCTTAGAGGCAAGTAATGTCATCTCCATGGAGACAAGCAGGTGGCAGACCCTCCATCATAAAAGTTATACATTACACTACAACCATTAAAACTATCATGGGTTTTACAGTGATGAAAATAATCCTGTTACCTTAAAGTCCTCAAAATGTCGCCATAAACAGGACGCTGAAAATCATGAAGAGTATCGATACTTGGTCTTTGATCACGCTGCGGGTGTTCTACATGTATGTGTATATCGGAATCTTCAGCAGGTACCATGGAGACACAATGGACATATTAGCAAACTCGATATACTCAAATACGAGTGTTCACTGTCCTGTTTACGTGTTTGATTTTCGACAAAAAGGTAAGAATGACTAACTGAAAAACTTTATTGTGACTGAAATGTTATTTGAGAGGGGCTTGTTTAGCAGTACAAATCATCTCACCTGTTATAGCTCCAACTAAGTCAGTACTTTCTGGTGAGATTGTGTTAAATTAAAGCTCATATCAAAGTCTATCAAAGCCTCAGACACAGAAGTGCTTACAGTTAGCACCACACCCCCGAGGAATGTTGATGTCGTCCGCTGCGAAGTATCAATTAACAGTATTACTCCATTCCAAACATTAAGGCACTAAACATATGTGCTATGACCCATCCTGCACCGCAGAGGCACCCATCACTTTGAACTCGCCCTAACCACAGCACCCAAAGGTCAGTGGGTGATTCAGGGCTTTGAAGAAGAAAGCCTCCAGCCCACCGCTCCGGGCAGAACAGAAACACACTGAATATTTCATCCTGCGCCTAAAGAGTTGTGTCCAAATATAGACCTGTGTTTTATACAAGACAAGGACGGCTTTGTTGTCTATTTAGGAAACTGCGCATAAACGGGATATGATGCATTTAGCCTTTTAAATAAACCCAATAGTACGGCTGGTTTTTAAGGTTGTCCACAGCATCAAAAATCAGATACTACTTGATACTAAAACTAATATCGAAAGTAGATACTCATTTGAGCAGGTATCGATACTAAAAAAGTCACATTCACAGGACTAAATGTGAGCTTTTTTAAGTGTCATTTTGAGCTTCATCAGAATGGACAGAAGTTCTCGTGGTAACATAAAGAAGTACTGTTATTTTGTATATGAATATTACATTCTGTTACTAAAAAGTATCAAGTATTAAGTGAATTCCTTAGTATCGAAATAGAGTTTGAAATTTTAGTATCGTGACAGCACTTTTTTTACAATCAGATTTTGTTTTTTTAAGAAATATAGGATTACTTTAAAGGTACAGTAACTTTTATATTGAAACAAGCAGTTGCCCCAGACCAAATATGAGTCAGGTTTGTGGAGGTGCAAGCCCGCTCAGAGTATGATACATGTTTTTGTAGCTCTTTCAGTGCAATAAACAACACAACAACTATGAAAAACACTGTCTATTTTTTTAAGCTATATACTCTGGCTTTAACTACAATTTTGGCAGGAGTACATGTACTTGTAATTGAGTACATTTTTAGCCACGGACTTTTACTTGAGTACAAATTTGCAGTACTTTCCATCAGTACACATTGTTACACATGTTTTTATTTTGTGCACTCATTCCATATGATGCCCCTGTCAGGAGCATGGTCTGGGGTTGATTCACTTTTGTTTTTTCTCCTCCCCCCCCCTGTCCTCATGTGATGCTGTATTTCATTTCTACTGGAATTTCCCCACTGTGGGACTAATAAAGGCATATCAATCAATCAATGTTGAAATCTCCTTTTTTATATTGAATTGACCTGTTATTGTGCAGATAGTCTGTGCTACAGGACAGTGTGAAGGAGGCGTCCTGCAGTCTGCTGTGAATATAACACAGCTCCAGATAATGGGACATATACATTACTATAGCTGATAAACCATGGACAAAACAACACAACTACTCCTACACAGTGGAGAGCATCAGTAGTGTTATATGCACAGCTTGGCAAATGGCTTTATTATTGTAAGATTTATATGAAAACAGAACTCACATTGTGTACTTTTCGTGTGTAGTTCGCATGTTCTCCCTGTGTCTAAACAGGATTCCCTCATCAACTTATAACATGTGATTTAGGCACATACTCCAGCTGGGTATTCCAAGCACTTTCACCTCACAACAAGAAGGTTCCAGGTATTTCTGTGTGGTTTTTGTATATTCCTCCATGTGTCTGTGTGGGTTGCTTACCTGTACAGCCAGAACCACACGCTTTGACAAAAAATAAAGATGTAATGTGTTTAAATACTAAAATTTTTACTTAAACTCAATTTCGATACTAAGGAATACTCAATACTGATTACGATTCCACAATTAAAATAAAGAAATGCTCCTTTTTTAGTAATAGAATCTAAATTTCATACAAAATAATAATACTTTCTTTATCGGTTACCGGCCATATTTTTGTTCTGATAAAGCTCAGAATTATACTAAAATACTCAACCCTCAACCTACTCCATGGCGACAGAAAAAGTTACATAGTGCACCCTTGCAACCTTTGCAAAAAAAAAAACAAATCACACTACTTGAACCAGCTTTGCTCCTAATCTGGCTATAAGTTCACAGGAAACTGCATATACTTCCAACAACAACAATAACCTTAAATGCAGAAAAACCCAGCGTATCCACCGTCCTGACCAAACCTGGATGCCCTAACGTACAGAGGGATATCATAGAGTCCAATGTAAACATGAGGAGAATACGTGAAGTAACACGCAGTGAGGAGTGGGGGCTGTGTTTCAGAAAATATGTGAGAATACTGTATAGTGAGACATGAGTACAACATACCAAGCATGCCTTTTTTGACCCAGAGAGGATAATCAGATTTACTACAGAAGGTCAAAGTTTCCAACAGGCAAAGTCCATGTGAGGCCATAACATCTGAAAGAGACCACAGTTTAAAATAGACTACTAGCATAAGAATTCAAAAATGTATTGCTATGCTGATTTTTGGTTAATATTTCTGCAGTGATGATAGGCATGTCAGTATTTTCTTAACAAATGGGAGAAATCTTAACATTTCTCAGCCAAAAAATTGAAAAGTAAATACACTGGGGGTAGGCCTGCCATGATAATTACTATATAGACTCATCGTTCAATATGTAATGAGAGATGGAACCGTATTTTTTGGAGCTCAATATTCATTATGTAAACAATTTTTTCACAATGGTGGGGAAATTTGTATTATTTTATTATTTATTTTGTATTAGTTTCGGTATTATGATAAAATTTCGGCTGTTCAGGGTTGAGTAAGTAGTTTGTGTGTCAATGTTGATATTAACTGACTTTCATTATGCCGTTTATTTGTTGCAACTTGTGGTTTAATGATATTGTTTATTAATAAAAGTTTAGTCATCCTGCATTAGGGTTACTGTCAGTAGCATAAAGGAGTTTTAAAATAATCGCTGAAGATCGACAGTAGCTCAGTTGGTAGACGTTGGTGGTTTGAATCCCACTCTCAATATAAACACCATTGGTAAAGTAGTGTGATTCCAGCTCCCACTGATGAATACTGTTGTTGTGTCCTTGGGCAAAGACACTTGTCCACAGTGTCTGCGTACACTGGTGTATGTGAATAAGTGACTGGTTCTTTGATGTAAAGAGCTTTGAGTGGTTTCAAGGTGGAAAACTGTGACAAGTCTAACTGAGGTTGGTTTTATTTAATCACAAATCATGTTATGTAAAAAAACATTTTCCTTCTACTCGAGTAATTTACTTTTAGTAATAAATTATTTTAAAGTACAGTAGTTTTGCTGAGCACAACCTCTGCCTTTTTGGTTAGTCATTTTTCAGTTCTGCCAAAAGTGCATGTTGCCTTACTTCTTCTGTTCCTCTTTCTAAGTAATTTCTTTGCATAATTTTCTTGAGAATTCTGACAAATATGACATTTCAAAACATTAGCTTGAATATTCAGTCCTCTAGTCCAGTGTCCAGTCTCTGAAGACAAACGTGTGTTTGCACTTGTTCCACAGTTTACCCATCGACTGCTGAGACGTCTGCTCCTCCACACTGAGAACAGAGCTGCGGCCATTACACTTCTTCATCACTCCTCCCACATGAACACAGACTGCAGATACGGCGTTCACACTTGCTCTGGTTTAAATTTTAGTGTGACGATAATTTTGAGAATAGTGATTACACTATGTAACTTTCCTGCTCGTCTCCATGAAGATGATTTGTCTGGAATGTTTCACACCAAGTGTTAAACTTATTGGTCTTCCTTTTGTTTTATTGCACAAAAATACTATGTTTCTTACTGTGAGTGCACTTGCATCTCAACAGATCTGATCTGTAACTTAGCCTAATGTTATCATCTGGTGGTCTCTATGGAGATAGATAAGTTAAACCAATGCCACACTTTGGTACATTCCAGGTAAAGCAATCATCAAAGCATCAGCATAGAGACAAGCAGAGAGCAGATCATCCACTGGAAAGTAACACTGTGCAACCGTAAATCTTTAAGGCAATAGAACTGAACTATTGAACTGAACTGATTTCTGAAACAGTGAGCATATCTACAAGAAAACAGTGATTTACCCTCCCAGCAGGGCCTTGCTACACAAGTCCTCTTTACAGATACTTCACACCTCCGAGAGAATGACCCGTGTTGTCAGGCCTCTGCTGTTTGTCATGTCCACTCGTCACTTCAGGAGCCACCCTGCAACGGGACCTGCACTTAAAACTTCTGTACTAATAATATGGTGAGGCCTTACAAGATGGCAAGATGTTCTGGTTAAATCATTTTAAGAACTAATAAAAGAAAGGGAAAAAAATCTATCTTCAAAGTGCACTATGAAACTTTTCCGCTACAGTGGAGAGGTTATTGCTTTGCCTGAATGTTCCACAGTATGGCAAACTTAGAGAACATGCACATGCACCATGAGTTTTATTACTCAAAAACAACATGCACTCTCTCAGTTAGCTGGGTCACCTCTGCACAGAGGACCTGGAACATGTCCTGATGGTACATTCATCCATTTTCTTGTGTTTTATCTGGGGCTGGGTCACGGGGGCAGCAGTCAGAGCTGGGAGGCCCAGACTTCCCTCTCATCACACACTTCCTCCAGCTCTTCCAGGGGGATCCCGAGGCATTCTCAGGCCTCCTCCCGGTTTGTATCCGTGATCCAAACCGGACCCCCTCCGGCCCCTGACTGCACCTAGAAATTCTGTCTATAAATACAATGAACAGAACCAGTGACAAAAGACAGCCCTGGAGTCCAACATGCAGCAGGAACAGCTCTGATTTACTACCGGCAATGAACACAGCTCCTGCTCCGCTCTTACAGGGACCGGACAGCCCTCAGCAATGACCTGATGGCACCATCTGCTATTCTCCATAAAGAAAAAGTCTCTGTGGAGCACTCCAAGCTAAGAATTAAAATCTCCATGGAGTCAAGCATTGTCAAATCCTCAAATAGAAAAGTTACATGGTGTAGCTTTAAAGTGAAAGTCTGATTTCATAAAGCTGGGTACATACTAGAGGAATGGTGATCTAATTTGACAATGTGAATTAAAGTCAATTAAGGATTTCCCTGTTGTTTGGTCATGGTGTCAATAATCTTTGATAAATGATCAAATATTTTCTTTTCACAATCTTCATTTGGTATTGTAACATCCCTAATTACCAGCGATAGAAAAACATAGCCACATGTTACACCGGTTCCATTAACATCAGACAATATGGTGATAACAATATTCCTGCCATGTTGTTAGCAGCGTGCTAAAGTGGTTTGGTGTAGCCATAGCAACCGCTTCTGTGATCTGTGGTGAAGTCGTCCCTGGGTTTCCTGTGTTGTGACAATGATGGTTTAATCACCTGTTTAACCACCTCAGGCTATTTGGTGTTTTAAGTCAGAATAAATTAACACACTGAGATATTTGGTTGTATTGGAGAACTGAAAATACAACTTTGACACCGCTGCAGTGAATAAAAAGTAGGCTTGTCGGCATTCCTGTTATACATGTTATTAGCCTGGGATCCATAATACACACTTCTTCAATACTTTAGAAAGATGTGAGTCTAGTAACCGATGAATGTCCCCGAGTTCAGACGGGTGTGATTGACAGTTGGATTAGCCAGTCAGAGACATGCAGGGTAAAAAAGAAAGGAAGAAAATATCTGTTAATCTGAAGTGAGAGAAGACTTAGTTTGTAAATGATGGGTGACCAATAAGCTCCTTCGTTTCACATGGGTCACTGAAATAAACAGATCTGATTGGACGGTTGTGTTTGGCTCCAGCTCGAGACTCGACAGACGGAGTGGTGACCAGACTAATATCTATTATATGAACTTTTTTATGTTGCATTCCTGGGGGATTTTCTTCACTGACAATTGGAATAAAAGATTTGATTCTTATTTTTCTTATTACTATTGGTGATCTGCAGATAAAACAGACATTTAAAGCATCCATCGTGTTGTGCTAAAGACTTCTGAAGAGATTATTCAGTAAATAGAAAGGAATACATTTGGCTATTTTGGTTTAAAGGCGCACTGTGTAACTTTCCGGGTGAAGATATTGTTGCTTTGCCTATGATATGATATTAAACTTACCTATTTCCATGGAGACAAGCACCATGTCAATTTACAGGTCCGGTTTGTGGAAAGGTGAGCCCGCTTACAGTAGGATGCATATTTTTCAAGGTATTGCTTTATTGTACAAAACACTTATAGTTAAATAATAAGCAAGTTTAATGCCATACGGTGGAACATTCCAGGGAATTCAAACCAGAGAAGTTACATAGTGCACCTTTAAAGATCTGTCTCATTTATGTCAGTGAAATAAATACTTAAAGCCATTTTTAATTTTGAAAAACAACTGAATTGAAAAGAGAGATGCATCAAAACGACAAGAAAAAAACACTGATTTATTATTTTTTTGCCATATTTTTTTGCCAGCCCTATTTTTAAACTTCAAAACCCTTTCAAGTTCTCAGCCTTTCAAGTTCTCAAACCATCGCACTCTTCTCCTCCCTCCTCCGTGATTTAGACCCGGAATAGAACCATCCATCAGGAAAGTGCAACAGGGACGCCACAAAAGACCAAAGCTGACCTGAGCGCGTGTGTCCTAAGATCTGTGTCCATATAAGGCCATGTATCTGGAGTCCACCTTATCACTCACGGCATTACCATAACACATGTATGAGAGGTGCACCGCCATCTGAAAGCCCACTATGACAGCTCACACAAGAGTTACGATAAGACAGAGAGAGGGAGACACAGGGAGGAGGGGAGAAGTGAAGAGAAAGAGGGAGACAGAGGAAGAGAAAGGGGGAGAGAGAAAGAGAGGGAGGGAGAGAAAGAGAGAGAGATAGAAGGAGAGGTTTATGACAGCTCATAGAGTAATGATAAGAGGGGGAGAGAGGGGAGTAGAGAGAGAAGGATAAAGAGGGGAAGAGAGAGGGGCTGAGAGAGAAATGAGAGGGAGGAGAGAGGGACAGATAAGTAGAGGGAGACAGACATACAGAGGTGAGAAGAGAGGGAGGAGAAAGAGAGGGAAAAGATGGAGGGAGGGAGGGAGGCAGGGGGAGAAAGTTTATGATAGCTCACAGAGTAATATAATAAGGAGGAAGAGAGGGGGAGAGAGAGGGGCTGAAAGAGGGGGGTAAGAAGAGAGAGAGGAGAAAGAGGAAGACAGGAAAAAAGGTAAACGGAGGTAGAGAGAGAGGAAAAAATTATAGCTCACAGAGGGGGGAGAGAGAGGGAGGAAGAGGGCTGAAAGGGTATCACACCTCACATAATAATGACATGGGAGAGAGAGGAGAAGAGAAAGAGGGAAGGAGGGAGGGAGGAGGAAGAATAAGAGAGACAAACTGAGGAGGACAGAGAGAGGGAGGGAGAGAGAGATTTGGAAGAGTATGAGAGCTCACTTAGTAAGGATAAGAGGGAGAGGAAGGAGAGAGATATGAGAGAGAGAGAGAGAGAGAGTGATAGAAACAGAAAGAGTGAGGGAGTGAGATAAAGGGAGAGAGAGAAAGAGAGGGATGAGAAAGAGGAGTGATAAATAAAATAATAATAATAAAAGAAACAAGACCAGTGGGAGCTCACGTCGCCGTTAATGTCACCACAACAAAGATTCGTCCACACGCTAGCGAGTCGATTTTTTTTTCCATTCCTTTCTTGGACGAGTATGAAAAATGATCCTAGATAAACGCTCAAAATAAACAAAATCGTCATCAAAGAGAGATAGATGGATAGATGGAGCAAATCAGAAGAGGGAAGGAGAGTGAGAGTGACACTGAAGAGGAAGAGGAGGAAAAAGTGGAGAGAGGAAGAAGAAAAAGAGAATTGAAAAGCTACTATACAGAGGGAGAGAGAGTGGCAGGAAATAAGGATAGAGACAGTCTGGGAGGGAGAGAAGAGGAAGAGAGGAGGAGAGAGGGATAGAGGCATCAATGTAGAGAATCAATGTGTAGTCATTAAATTGTTTTTGTAAGTTACATGTCAGATCTGTCAGTTTTTCATTATTTTTGATATTTTTTCATCAATAAAAACAACAATAATTGAACTGAATAAATGATTGAATAATTGAATAAATGTAAGATAGATTTTTTTTCATGCCCTAATGTAGAACGAGGTTTCGCAGTATTGACCAAAAATATATATAGATATTTTTTATATACTGTGATTTTCAATCCATTTCAGTTGAGGTTAAACAAAAACAAATTCCACTTATTGTCTCTATTATTTTGTCATATTTTCTTTTTAGGGAACATTCAAGACAAAGCAATAACATCTAAGGACCTTACACCAGAAAAGTTACACAGTAAAGAGCACTAAGGTCTGTCACGATAACAAATTTTGAAGTGCAATAGATGATAATTGATTCTTAATGTACAGTATTGTAAAAAAATATATATATATTAACTGCAATACATCAATAAGAGAACGCAACACTTAAGTAGTTAGTTTGTATAATGAGTCATAGAAGTCATTTATTCAGCCCTTTACAGCTCAAATCTTATCATGGTACAGAAAAATAACATTATTGATAATTATTGACACCCAAAAATGATCGTTCCATGTGTCAGGTATCGAACAAGTCCTTAGTCATTATCGTGACAGGCCTACAGTGCACCTTTAATTATCTCGTCCAACATTAATTCTCACTTGATGGCGATGTTGGAAAATGAGATGTGCTGAAAGCAACACAGGGCCTCCTCTGGGCCAGATGCGGCGCAGTGACGTGGTTCTGTCTGAGAATAGACTTGAGGCTCTGGATCATTATCACAGTTTGGGGCCTTCTCACTGTGGTCTCTGTCTGACTCATCTCCACGGACAAGGGCCATAGGACAGGACACGGCTGCGTACGGACGTCACCATATCAGATGTTTGTGTTATGAATATTGTAAGAAAAAACAACGCGATTTCATGATAGTTTACCTTTCATTTCTGTTATTTAGCATGTTAGAGTAAATATGACCTGTTTTTTGAAACTGAATGACAAATGTGTAATATTTCTAGTGGAGAGTCCATCACCTGCTTGTCTCCATGGAAATGTTGTTGCTTTGTCTAGAATGTTCCACAGTATAGATTAAACCTATCACAAGGGAGACAAGCAGGTTACAGCACTACGCTACATTACAATTCAGATCTGTGGAATCTGAAGGAATTCATGTATTTTTGAGCAATAGAAACACACATAAAGAACTAGAAAAGCACTCAGAGCGCAGACCTCCGCCAAGCAGCTCAGTTTTCAAAGTGATCCAGAATCCAGGATTTCTTCTGGATCATCACCAAAATTTTATCATCTGTTGGATTTACCATTAGGAACATTTCCTGAAAATTTCATCAAGATCCGTCCATAACTTTTTGAGTTATCTTGCTAACAAACAAACAAACAAACAAACAAACAAACAAACAGACAGACAGACAGACAGACTCAGGCGAAAACATTACCTCCTTGGCGGAGGTAATAAAAGCTAGATGGAAATGTTTAATGTCATACCATGGAACATTCCAGGCTAAGCAAGAACATCTCCATGGAGACAAACAGGTAGCAGGCCCTCCACCAGAAAAGCTGCGCAGTGCACCTTTAAGTTGAGCTGACAAAAACAGCCAAATAAAAAAGCAATTGTAATTTTATTGACAAGCATTGCGATTGCGATTAGATTAGCGATTCATGTTTTAAGAATAAGGTCATATTTTAAATGGGCCCAAACAAAAAGACTGAAATATGAACTGACAAACTAATACAAGAATCACATTTTATCTAAACTACAGCACTTTCTAAGCACAATAAGAATTTGTTGTTTGTGGAGGAAAATATGGTACTTCAAAAATTGCAACCTTTGCTTTTTGCTAATTCAAATTACAATTTAGATTCCTGGATTATTCCATAGAAATAGAAAGTTAAAACCATACTTCTGAACTTTCTCCATGACAATAGAAGAGACAGGCTAAGTAGGAGTCGGGTTTGTGGAGATGCAAGCATGCTCACAGTAAGGTAAGGTTTTCAGTGCTATAAGTTGAGTCTATAAAAACATCTGTAATTGAATAAAGGGAAGATAAAAAATATATATATATTATGCCATACTCTTGAACGTTCCAAGTAAAATAATAGCATCTCCATGGCGTCAAGCAAACGGCAGACACCCTCCAGAAAAGTTCCATAGTGCGTCTTTAAAATCCCATGCACAGACTGGTGTTTACCCTGGTCGCTCTGAGGTTAAACCAGGACTGAGTCTAAATTTAAACAGTGAGTTCACACCTCTGTCTCCACAGACCTCACATGCTCAGTGGGAGTATGTGATTTAGTGGAGTCGTATTATTATTGGGCTATTTTTAATTGTTTTGTGCTTTAGGTGACGAAACACAAAGGGAATACGAAGGGACAATAACACAGATTTTGTTTTTGCATGTGACCAACGATTCATTCAGTCTTCTGCATTAAAAAACAGAAAGAAAAAAAAAGAAAGAAAGAGATGTTCACCCGAGTAAAGGTACACTATCAAGGTGTTTTTGTTTTTTTTTTTCTGGTGGGGAGTTCACTGCCTGCTTGTCTCATGAAGGCAGTGAATTGATAATTTTGCATTTATAATTGCGGCACGGTGGCTGAGTGGCAACACTCATGCCTCACAGCAAGAAGGTTACGGGTTCGATCCTTTCTGTGTGGAGTTTGCTTGTTTCCTCCCCGTGTCTGGATGGGTTTCCTCCAGGTACTCCGGTTTCCCCCCATCAACCAAAAACATGCAACACCCCTATGAACAGTTTACAATCAAGGACCGTCGAGGAATTCCTCCCTCCTGTGGGCTCACCACCTGCAGAGGGGTTCATAGGGGTCTGGTGCACAGAGTAATGGGCAGCGTGCTGCCCCCGCGACCCAGCCGGATTAAGCGGGAGAAAATGGATGGATGGATGGCATTTATAATTTATATTGCTTAAAATACAGACTTGGAATTTGATAGCAAAAAAAATGATTCTGTATGTTTCGTCAAATTTTGTTGGAAAGATTGGAAAGTCTGATGTATTTATGTCCCTTTGTTCTTATGTCTGATTGGTCCTTATGTCCCTATGGGGGGAAAATGCATGTTGAGAAAACGGCTTTTGAAATTACAAAGTACCATGTAACTCTATGCAAGTTGATTGAGTTAAATATTAAATCATATTTCAGTGCAAAGTGGACAGTTTTGTTGTTCGTACATGAAAGCGTATAAACACGCTGAGACCAAACTGACCAAAAACTGAGATTTCTATTTTAGAGATTTCTATATTGACTTCACACTAGGTAGAATTCTATTTAAAAGTTTGTCACAATTTACACATAGAAACTTGATACTGATACTTTAAACATTATTTCAACAAAATAAAGATGTTTTCTTCTATTTTTATTTGTTAAAAAAAATAGGGATGGGACAAGATTTCGTGCCACAAGATCTAACAGAGATAAAATTGCCTCAAGATTGTGCACACATGAGGAAATTGGTATTGTAAGATTGTTTTCCATTTAGTTTACATCTGGACTGGACAAAAAGAGTTAAGGATTGGTAAATGACATCTCTTGCAGAGCTGTGGTTCTACTACTACAACAAAAATAGTAAATTAGAAAATGTTAAATTATTTCAAAATCTCGTCTTGTCTCATTTTTGTTTTTTCTTGTGGAAATTGTGTCTCGTCCCACCCCTATTAAAAAGTAATTTCTGTGTACATGAAGGAGTTTTAGGCCGCTGTATGTGCTAGGTAACAGTTATGGAATTCCCTGATGTCATGATTTCCAACCTGAAAGTAAAATATTAAGCTTAAAAAAAAAAAAAAATAGCCAAAGTGGGAAAAGAATTACACAACTTTTAGCTGGAGCTTAAATATAATAATCTTAAGTGTGTTTTAATACTATGAGTACGCCAACGTGTCACATTTTCTGTATAAATACTTGTGTTTGCATGAGATAATGAATAGTTTGAGAGCTTTTTGCCACACCCCCCTCTTAGATCAACAAATTGCGTTTAGTCGACCAAGAATTTCTTTAGTCGATGGCGATGACAGCCCCGCTATCAACCAGATTATTTATTGATCCATTTTCAGGGTGAAGCAGAGCAAAGGATCATACAAGGTCAAACGGACTTTTAGTGTTCTAGTCAATGAATTGATCTAACACCAACAGCTGCTATTGGTTTGAATGTCAGCACAATCACAACAAGACCTGGGATGCAAAACGCTGCAAAACATACTGAGAACACATCGTTATAGAGATCCCTTTTTCTGATCTGGCAACCCAAAGAAATTGCTTTAGTAATTGTGGATAAATCAGTATTACAATTCTTATAATGTCAGTATGTCTTCTTACCTGAGGACTGAAGTTATGTTAATGAAATGTCTAATGAAATACTATACTTAAAGGTGCAAAGGTCAGATCTGTGGAAAGGCGACCCCACTCATAGTAAGAATGTATGTTTTTCTGAGCAATTGAAACACCTGTAAATCAATAGAAGCAAGATAGGCTCATTGAATACCATGCCGTGGAACACTCACAGACTGTATAAAGAAGTGGACTAAGGGAGTGTGACGTTACCCATAGCGTTCGGCTCCAGTCAAAAGAAGCTCACCGAGGGTAGCAGAGATTGGGGCAAATTTGGAGCAGAGTTCCATATTAAGAATTGGAATTGATTTACGGACAAAATGGCGAAATAAAAACAACAGGATCATGTACAGCCTGACCGCAGCAGTTACGGAGAGCGTGGCGACGTTTTTTCAATACAAAGTTAGTTGGAGCCAGAGTCGATAGAGCCAGAAGCGTGCCCATGCTCACTTCCTATTTGGAACACTGTGGCTAGGGGGTTAGCTATGATCATTTATATATATAGTAGCATATAGTGTGCCCCTAACCAGAAAAGTTACATAGTGCATCTTTAATAACAAAACATACATATTCTAGCCATGGAGACAAACAGCTAGAGGCCCTCCATAAGGCCAAGTAGGAGTCAGGTTTGTGGAGATGCAAGCCCGCTCACAGTAAGGAGTTTTTCAGTGTAATAATCACAATCAAAATGAAACAAAGCTTTTGTTTTTGTGTATCTTTTGGCTAAAAAAGTTACATACTGTGGCTTTAAAAGAACAAGACATAACAGTGATTTATAGGTATAGATATGGTGGGAAAAAACAGCAGAAGTGAGTACGTATTGCTTTGATTTTGTGGTTAGTGTTCAGTGTACCTTTCCCAGCCTCTTATGTACAAAGTGAGATAAATTGATTGAAATGCCTCTCGTCTTGTTTCCCAAGCTCCTGTTACACAGAGCTGTGAGGGGCAGGTGTAGTGGGCAGGTGCAATGGACAGTCCCTGTATTTAACCTGTCTCTATAGAGATGATCATGGTTTAAACATGTGCTAGTTAGGGCAACAGGATTATTCAAAATCTAATCAAAATGGCAATTTGAATGGACACAATTAGCAAATCAGAAGGCTGCAATTTTTGAAGTACCATCATTTTCTCCACAAACAACAAAAGATGCTGTGTTATTCTGCATAAAAACGGCTAACCCTGTAATTCTGAAATGTGATTATGTTAGTTTGACACATCATATTTTTGTCTTTTTGCAATTTTTCTGGGGGTGTTTAAAATGTGAACTTTGAACAGAATAAAACATAAATTGCAGTTCTAATCTCAAACACAATGCTTGCTAGGGATGTCAACATTTTTCATAATGTCATGTTACATAACAATGACTTTGAATTGGACAAATGTAAAATGGCTTCTATGAGCTTTCAGCCATAGAAGCCAACGGTATTTCCTCATGATTAGCTTTTTCAGAGTTGTATTTTAATTGATTCATGCATGTTTGATTATATATCCTACATTTGAGGCTTAAGTTCTTAGAAAATGTCAGTTTTCACCTATCCCTTATCTCCGCCTGCTGCTACAAAATGTCATGTAGCCATTCCTCAACAAAACCACACAAATGAAAATCCATTGCTTGCTATGCAGAACGGCCAAAGAAAGAAAGAGCCAGGGTATATATGTAGTGCAGTTTTGAACGGGAAGTCAATTGATCTATCTACTTAAATAATGATCAACATGTGTTATAGTTCAAGCACACAGCATAGCTTAGACCTGACCTGGTGGCATCAGCTACTTATATCCATGAAATGTAATACTGTGGAACATGGAGACACGGGATACTATGTAAGTTTCGATTCTAGTTTTAGGGCCAATAAGTACCTAGACAGTAGAGTTTTTTTTAGCTGTGAATTCAATAAAGCTGAAAAAGGAGTCTCAAATAGAACGTATAGGTTTAGTAAAAGCTTGTCGTGTTACCTATGTGAGATCGGAGCAGGAGGTCAGTGAAAATGTATAGTTTTACGGTGACGCAGTGACAGTGAGAAATGATCCTGCAGAATACAACATGTGCCTCCCAGATTTAGAGCCTCTTCAGTCAATATGTGATTTATAAAGACAGAGACAAATAAGGCAGAAACAAGTGTCATACATACATATATATATACATACACATACACTATTGTTGATTCTATTGTCCCATAGATATATGTATCCTCTCATTCTTCATAGGGCTGAAAGAAAGAACGGCAATCAAAACTGCATTTTGAAATGAAATTAGCAAATCACAAAGGCTACAATAAGTGTACCATAATTTCTTCCACAAACAACAAAACATTCTGTTTCATTTTGCATAAAAACTGCCATCCCTGTAGTTTAAATCTGAAATGTGATTCTTGTATTAGTTTTTATATTTCAGTCTTTCTGTCAATTCTTCTGGGCGTGTTAAAATGTGAACTTAGAACACAATCATATTATTAAAACATAAATTGCAAAAAAAGTTGTATATGTTATAATTTGAAGTTTTGGTTCTCTAGACAACTATCCAATTAGCTAAAATCCAGTTGGTTGAAACCTAAAATGGCTTTTTCTGATCTGAATCCTCAGTACTTACTGAATAAAACTTATATATGTTCTCTATCTGTTAACTCCCTCCCCTTTTTATAGATACGGTATGAAGCACGTCTCATCCGCGCGGCTTTCCTGATGAAATGTGAGCGCAACAATCTGAGCCACGGCAACAGAAAGCATCAATATTTCATGTAAACCTCTGTACAACCTACAAAAAGTGATTTCTTATATCTAATGATCTGATCTGTGTGCAGCTGCTTATACACTGTTAAGACATAGACAAATATGACTATGAGTTAAGCACTGTGTACCAAGGTAATGCATTAGGAAGAGATGTTATTGTTCCAAAGTTAGTGAATATAAAAATATGACAAAGTTCAAGTCTTAGGATGATGATATATGCTGTAAAAGTGACAATATTTAGACAGTTAATTCAAGTTTAAAGGTTCCATGTTGCGTCGTTTTCTGATCTGTTATAATGTTGTTTCCTCATCAAAACAGACCCGGAGTTGTGCTTTGTTTTGTTTTTTTTATTCACACATGTTTAACAACACAAATCTTGCATATTTACGCCATGTTCTTCTCTCAAACACTTGCTTTTTTACTCAATTTTTTACTCAAACATGTGTGAATGAAACAAAACACAACTCCAGGTCTGTTTTTGAGGAGGTAACAGCATTCTAACCTGATTTAAATCGCACAAGATTCAATTTTGTGTAATACAGGACCTTTGACATTTATTTGTCAAAGATGCTAAGACACATAGAGTATATAATTCACAATTAAATGTAAAACTATAGGGCGAATCACTGCACCAAGGCAAGCTGCATATTTACTAAAATAATTTAACTTTTCCTATATATCTCGCGGGGATACTTAGCATATGAAGAGAAGACATATGGCCCCAGTGTGCTCTCCTCCTCCCTCACACTTGGTTCTATGGAAACAGCTCACACGTACAACAGGCACACACTACAGAGGAGGCTGCATGCTGTTTGAGTGAGAACATGGGAGAGGCTATAATTATATGATGTACACATAATTGGCAAGCCTGAAAAAGATGTTTGCAAAGTAGGGCTGCACAAACTATCGCAATCTAATCAAAATCACATTCTGAGTAGGCACAATTATCAAAACACAAAGGCAGTTACAGTGTTTAGCTAATATAATGTTGTCTGCAGAAAACAATGTATGTATTTTGTATTAGTTTATCAGTGAATTATATGTGCAGGTTTGAAATGAATATTCTACTCAACTAAAGTTCAGATTTGACTCAGTTAATGCACTTAAAATAGAATCCTTTTTAAACATATTATAAATCTAATAGGGATGTAACAATAACCGAAATATCGTGCTATCGTATCGTCAAAAGTCTCAATAATATCGTGGGCCGTCAAAATGTATCAAATTACAAGTCTTTCTGCTTAAATTAATAGTTACGGTGCAGCAAAATAGCTCTAACTGTTTTTAAGGACTTTTAAATCGTAATTCTTTAGATTATGACAGAACCAAAGACATTTTAAAAGGAAAAAGTAGCATATTCACAATTTTGTTAGCCTCACAAAATATCGCAATAAATATTGTACTGTGAGATGCATACCATGAAAGTATCGTACCGAGAAATGTGAATATCGTTATATCCCTATCACAATACTCTTTGTGATTGTCTTTTTTTTTTTTCAAAATCGTGCAGCCCTAGTGCAAAGAAGAAAGAAGATAAAAAAAAATAATAATAAAAATATATATATATAATAATAATAATAATAATAATAATAATAATAATAATAATAATAATAATAATAATTTTTATTTTAAAATGTGCAAAATCCATTTTCTGTAACAAAAGATGTGATCATAAAGCAATCTCCAAAATAGTACATACCATAAATGGCATTAAGAGCAAAATACAGGGAAAAAAGTAAATGTCAAAAATGCTCAAAAATGACTTAAAACCGAGGAAATGAATTAAATAAAATGAAATCTGGTTAATATCTCAGGACAGGACGTTTGAGATAAGCTGTACCCAGACAAGAAGCAGGTAAATGACCTAATGGAAAAACAGACATGTATCACAAATAAGCCATTTTATATGTTTCACTCATATTGGCCAGATTTTACATAAGAGTCCATGTTAACGATTGATACTTCGCAGTGACATCACACTGGGGGGTACTGAATGCATGTCTATGGCAGCATGTTCAGCAGTTACCATGCATAAGACAATGCATACATTAGCAAACACAGAGCGTTTTTTAGTTTTTAGAAAACTCACGAAAAAATACGAAAAAGATGAACCGATTTTCATGAGCCTGTGATCAAGTTCATGGTCTTGTGTTAAAACCAAGATCAGATTAAAGCCTATCTTGAGTAACAGAGCTTCAGACAGAGCAGTGCTTCTAGTTAGCCCCCCTCCAGGGAACGTTAATGACATAAGCTGCAAAGGATCAATATGATTTGCTAACCTCACATTAGTATTTCTTTCTGCAACATATCCATGCATACACAAACCTTTTCCAACCCTTAACTTTATAACAAATGATATACTTGGCAGGTGGCTTGATTCTTGTCGAGTTGTGAACATTGCACGACGACTTGGCCTCCATTCAAAGCTGCCTTGTCTTCTGACTGCTGCTAATCTTTCAAAATGTACTTAAATATTTCCAGTTTTTCCCACGAGGTTTTTGCAGACATCGTGTCTTTAATCAGGGCTAGAATGGAAACTCATTTACAACATTGTTCTTGGAGAGAGTCCTGGGGTTTAAACTGTTTTAGTTTCACATTGACCAAACCAAAAACATGACAATTATCAGCACATAAAACAGTGTTAGATCAAAATGGGACATTTTAACTCCTCCTATTACATAATCGTTGATAATAGGCTCTGTAAACGGTAATGCCATGAGAGTGAAGTATTGTATAGTGCAATCTGACCCAATTAAATCGCAAAGGCTGCAATTTTTACAGTGATTTTCTCCACAAACAACAAAATATCCTGTCTTATTCTGCATAAAAACTGCTAACCCTGTAGTTTAGATCTGTACAAACATGTAATGAAATGTAGTGCTGGAAGAGGTACTTGTTACTTAAGTAAAAGTACAGATACTGGAAAAATAAAATACTCACGTAAAAGTATCAGGTGAAAAATCTACTCAGGTAAAAGTGCTGAAGTAACTGTTTAAAAATGTACTTAAGCCATTTTCACACACAGTGCCACACGACTCTTTTGCAGACGTTCTACTGTTTGTGTGAATGCGTGAAGCCTACCATTAAACCTGCTGAAATTTCCCCAAATTACTGAACTTTTTAAAATGATCCACTTTACACAGTGCTGATTGTGAATGTGTAGGTCCTACATATACCCGATGTTTAATAAGCCCCACGCACATCATCACATTTCATCAGCGGATCGAGGCGCACTAATGGTCCAAGAGAAACAGGCTAAACTTTCACCTGTACCTGCTGCCGAGTCCCGGACAGACTCGGACTACTTGAAGCAGAATTTGAAGAGGGAAAACAGAAGCAGGAGACGAACAAAGACACAACATGCATGGTGCATTGTAATTATTGGAACCAGCTCTGCGCGGGAATAGAAGGTCATCCATGGCCTGCAGCAGGCGTACGTACTCCCATAAGCCAAGTGGAGCCCTCCATTTCTGCTGTCAGGATTCTAAGAACGTGTGACTAATGCGTGAAAGCCCAGTTTGATGGACATCTGCTGCTCTGAAATGCTCCAGTTCTGTGGAATACAAGGGTCAGGGCCAAAAGTAACTGCTGTTTTAATGGTTTTATGGTTCAGTTTGTGCAGAGAATGGTGCATCAAAAGCTTCAAACTAATAATGGCTGTGGAGCAATAATACCTGTATCTATCTGTGTGAGCCTCTGTTACAGCGTGGCCAGTTACGTTTTTGATTCCGCCCCAAGCGGCTCATTTCCTCAGGTGTGTGAACAACAGCCTGCTATTCCGGCATGTGTGAATGAAATTGTCGGGACATGATCCTGCTAGGATTCTCCGCACCTGAAAATGGCTTTAGAGAGTAAAAAGTAAAAGTATTTCACACTGATTTGAAGATCTAATAAAGCTTCAAATGTAGTGATTTGGATAAAAATTTGAGCTGAATTTTGTTCAACAGAAACAACTGAATTGATAGTTCTTTCAAGTTGTTTTATTTGTATGTTTTTGTTTGCTCAAATTATTAACTTGATAAAATTTAAACCCCCTCAGCCTTTTCAGCAGGTCTCATAGTATAATATAAAATAGTTTTCAGTCCAGTTTCAAAAATGTACTGGAGTAGAGAGTACAGATACCTTCACTCAAATGCACTGAAGTAAAAGTAAAAAGTACCCACTTTCAAATGTATGTAAAGTGCAGATACCTAAAATTTCTAAGTAAGTACAGTACTACTTTTACTTTGTAACGTTCCACCAAATGTGATTCATGTACCGTAATTTCCGGACTATTGAGCGCACCTGAATATGAGCCGCATCGTTGTATAAGCCGCAGGGTTCAAAGTGTGAGAAAAAAGTAGCGGCTTATAGTCCGGAAAATAGGGTATTCGTTTATCACTTAATATTTCAGTCTTTTTGTCAATTTTTCTGGGTGTGTTTAAAATGTGAACTTTTGAGTCCTATTATTTAAACATAAATCACAAATCAAATCGTAAAAATCACAATTTTGCTAGTATTAGTAAAAAAAATTAAAAATAAAAATACTAGAATACAAGTTACAGGTCAGATCTGTGGAGACACAAACTGGCTCATAGTAAGAATGTATGTTTTTCAAAGTACATAGGTTTTGCACAATAAAACCTGTATTTGTACAAAATGCAAGATCAATGTTTAATGCCATATTGAGGTACATTTCAGGCAAAGCAATACAAGAAGTGGACTCCCCTTAAAGTTACAAAGACTAAAAAGGCTAAAAATCTGCAGAAACATACTTTGCAACATTTTCATTCTTAATTCAAATCTAGGCTCTACTGCAACATATTACAGCCCCAGTGGGTGGGTGAACTGTCTTGCCTAAGGACACAACATAATACATTTATTTATTTATAGAATATTTTGCCTTCAAATACGGGTTTTGCCCACTGTTTTTGTCTGGTCTGTGTGGATTAGCTGTACTTTTCTGATGAAGTGAATAATGTTGGTCTATTTATACAGCGTGTGCATGTTCTGTTTTCAATGACAGAAGCCGGAGCCTGGAAGTCCAAACTCTGGGCCAACACTCACCTAGAGACAGATAAAGCTAAACAGAAACAGTTGTAGCTCTAACAACAAAATAAACTTACAATAACCACACATACAGTAATGGTGACTAATTGTCTTCTATTTAATCTCAAAGATGCAACTGTTCCAGGAATCAAGAACATGCCCAATTTGGGGCAGCAGCACCAGGTCTTATGGTCATTGTGTCCTTGGGCAAGACCTTGCCCCCACTAACCAATAGAAACATTCTTAAAAGCAGAACTATTATGCAAATAGATTTTTCAGAGCTTTTAACCATATTACATTTGTTTCCCCTCACCATTTTGTCACTCTGAGTTGTATTTGGAGTCATTTGTGCATGTTTGAACAATCTTTAATCACTTATTTTCAAGACTCCGTTTTGCCAATCAACTCCTGTTTTCACCCACACCAGCATACACCCACTGCTCTGTACTAACTTTATTCTCCAGTTTCTAGTTTCTTAATCCGCGATATGCGTATGATTCGGCACCATTGTGTAGTCAATTTGGTACAAATGAAAAAAAATCTGCTACTCGCTAGCATGATCTGCAGCTATCCATCAGTGGAGCCAAAAACTTCACAGCTCCTTGTTGTGATGACAACGTCAGCTCCTACTGGGCACTGCTGTTTTCTTACGTGGAAGTCAGCAGACTTGTTTCTTTTATGAAATTGTTTAAATCAATACTGCAATTTAAAATGTACAAATTCTAACATAATGATCCATGGGTGTTATAGATTATAATTATATAGCAAACACAAGCAGAACAGGTCTTCTTTAAAAATGCCACATTGTTATTAATATTTTCCCATATTTTCCTTGCATTAAAACAGGTTTTCTCGTTTAGAGTTAACAAGCAATGTGTTCAATTATAAGTGCTGCATTTGCTAAAAAGGACCTTGAAAAACATACATTGTTACTGTGAGCGGACAAGCCTCTGAACAGATCTGAACATAACCTTGTGGCATCACCTGCTTATCTCCATGGAGATAGACAAGTTTAATTCAACACTGTGGAACCTTTTAGGCAATGTAATAAAATATCCAAAGAGACAACCAGGTGTTCACCAGAAAAGTTACACAGGGTGGAAATTTTGTATAATATATGTCCTTTAAAAGTGCATTCAAACACTATTAAAAGATAAATAAAGGGAAAATACTATTCAAACCTCTTCACCCTATGACCTTTCTAACACTTGTTGATTTTGTTAACACGTGCAAAAGGTTCAAAAGCTGCTCATTTAAAAGCAATACTGTCTGCCATTTTAGCTTATACACAATACTCCAAATATGAGACACCTGCTCTGGCTTATTCTGTCTTATTTTATTTTGTCCACACTTCAACATGCGGACCTTTTATCAATATTAAAGCAACATGTTTCAAAGATCACACTTAATTTCCTCAATTTTAGACACATTAATGATAAAAAAAACAACAACAAAAAAAAAAATCACTTCATGGCACGCTGTCGATTACAAAAAGGAATAAGGAAAAATTAATTATTAAATCTGAGCTTTATTTTAACACAATCTAACCAGAAAGAGCTGACTACATCAAGAACCATGAATGCTCGTACTGGTGACAAGCTCCTGAAAATGTGTTGTTTAAATCCAATTTGCATTTTTTCTTAAAACCTTTTTGAGTGTCTGCTAATGTGTGCATTGTGTCTCCATCGTAACTGCTGAATATTCCAACACAGACATACGTGTAGACCATCCCCAGCATGATGAAGTATCAATAGACCAGTCTGCCATATGTTACTGAAATTATAATAATATATATATATATATATATATATATATATATATATATATATATATATATATATATATATATATATATATATATATATATATATAACATTTTTTTTTTAAAATACTGTATGCTTTGCCAATCATTCTCATAATTTTGCCTTGTCCTAACTTTCAAAGCAATGTGATTAGCCAATATACAATAAAGACCATTTGTTCCAAGCGTAGAAAAAACAGGCACATGTTCTGACAAAGAGCATCTTCAGGTAATTTAAACAAATCTAACACTGATTTAAAGAGAGTGAAGTTTGTAGAAATACTGTGGTAAAAAAAAAAGGGTTCATAAAGTATTCAGTCCCTGTAAGCTGAAGAGAGAGATGTGCTACAGATCAAACTTGTGAGAAAAGAAAGGAAGGGGTGATAAGTGGAGAGAGAGACAGAGAGAGACAGAGAGAGCGAGAGAGAGTAACAAAGGGTGAAGATGAGAGAGAGATGAGAAGAGAGGGCTGATACAGGGGGTGAGAGGGCTGTATAGGGAGAGAGATGGAGGGAGTAGAGAGACAGACAGAAATGTAGGGGTATACAGTAGAGAGACAGAGAAGAGAGTACGATGGACAGAGAGAAATAGTAGAGAAGGTTACAAGTAGGGAGTAAGAAGAGAAAAAGGGAAAGGCTAGTGACAGAATGAAAGAATGGAGGGACAGACAGAGACCCGGAGAAAGAGAGAAAGAGAAAGAAAGAGAGAGGAGAGGACAGAGAATGAAAGGGAGAGCGAAAGAGAAGGGAGAATGACTGAAGAGGGGATGAGAGAGAAAATAAGGGAGAGTGATAGATAGATTGATAGATAGGGGAGTGAGAGTGACAGAGAGTGAGAGAGAAGGTAGAAAGAAGGATAGAAAGGGACTGAAAAAAGTACAGCAATACTTAGGAGAATTAAGGGGAAAGACATGGAAAGAGAGAAGGTCACGGGAAACAGGAGAGGTAAAAGAAAAAAGAGAGCGTGAGAGGTGTGAATGTAAGGTGTAAGAGAATGGAAAATGGCTGACGAAATGAGGGGGTGGGCAACAGAGTAAGAAAGAGAGGATGACAGGGAGAAGTGAGGGAGAAAGAGTGGATAGAGCCAAGAGGGATGACTTAGAGAAGGGGAAGAGGAAGACATGGAAATAGAGAAGGTCAGGGGAAACAGAAGAGTTGAAAGGAAAGACTGAGAGAGACAGAGACAGAAAGAGAGAGAGCGGGAGAGAGACAGAGATACAGAGAGAGTCAGAGAGACGTAGAGAGAGAAAGAGACAGACAGAGCGAGAGGGAGAGACCGACAGAGACAGAGAGAGAAAGAGAGAGAGACAGACAGACAGAGCGAGAGGGAGAGACAGACAGAGAGGGAGAGAAAGAGAGAGACAGAGAGAGAGGGAGAGACAGACAGAGAGAGAGAAAGAGAGAGAGACAGAGACACAGAGAGAGACAGACAGACAGACAGACCAAGAGGGAGAGACAGACGAGAGAGAGAGAGAGAGACAGAGACACAGAGAGAGTCAGACAGACAGATAGAGTGTGAGGGAGAGACAGCGAGAGAGAGAGAGAAAGAAAGAGAGAGAGAGACACACAGAGAGAGACAGACAGACAGACAGAGAGAGAGAGAAAGAGACAGACAAGAGAGAGAGAAAAAGAAAGAGACAGAGACACAGAGAGAGAGAGACAGACAGACAGAGCAAGAGGGAGAGACAGATGAGAGAGAGAGAGAAAGAGGGAGAGACAGACAAGAGAGAGAGAAAAAGAGAGAGAGACAGAGACACAGAGAGAGTCAGACAGACAGAGTGTGAGGGAGAGACAGAGAGAGAGAGAAAGAAAGAGAGAGAGACACACAGAGAGAGACAGACAGAGGCAGATAGAGAGAGAGAGACACACACACACACAGAGAGAGACAGACAGACAGAAAGAGAGAGAAACAGAGAAGAGAGAGAGAAAAAGAAAGAGACAGAGACAGAGAGAGAGACAGACAGACAAAGCAAGAGGGAGAGACAGACGAGAGAGAGAGAAAAAGAGAGAGAGACAGATAGAGAGACAGAAAGAGAGACAGAGAGACAGGAACAGAGAGAGCGAGAGACAGAGAGATATTAATTTTGCCCTTTGAGGATCCAATTTCCTTCATAAGAAATAATTAAAATGTTCCCTTCAAACATAAGTGCTTTCAGATACTTCCTATTCAAAGAGTTATGGCTATAAAATATGAAAGAGCTGTTTAGATCTTTAGGCCTGCATTAAATTCACTCCACAGAAAGCCCACATCCTGAAGAACACATATTAACATTCAAAACACGTCAAAATCAGATCAGTGCAAGACAAAAGAGCTTTAGGTAAACACACTGGACACATCTGCTCGCAATTCAATTAAGAGAGGAAGAAAACCTGGTTGCACTGAAGCATAGCCAAGTGGGACCAGTCTATTTACCGCTGTCCTCAGGAGACTTCTGCTATTGGAAACACAAGAAAGGGTTATTGCCAGGGACTAGACTGCCCCCAGGAAAGAGACATGAGCAGGAAATAAATATAACGATTGGGAATAGCTTACAGACAGGAATTTGGGGATTTTGTTAAGGACATTTTCAGATTCACATCACACATATGTTATGGAAGGTATGGAACAGAGTCCATTAGTAGTCCTTATGTTGGTTGGCTGATATATCAACTGCCTAAAGAAGATGCATAATATTTGAACATGTAAGTGCGAAGGGGTCACTGCACAAAAACATGACTACATAGCTCTCTACATAGGTTTGTGGTAAAAAAAATACAAAAAAGACTGTGGGCGAGGTTTTAGTCAATTTAAATTGCATAATTTGGGGAAAAATCATAAAATTCTGCCATACACATTGCCTTATCAGCAATCAGTTGCTCTGGATTCTAAAGAATGGGCATCAGGCATGGAAAAATCCATAGCGATTGATCTCTAGTTGATAGCATCTTAGTTGACCAAAATTTGTATTGGTCGACTAATCAGGGATTTAGGTTATAAGGATTTACATGGGACAACAGCAGTGAGTGGGTTAGCTCAGGATTATATATTTGTTGGTATTTATGTGTAAAAAGGCAGATTAAATTTATGAATCACAAATTGAATCTGTCTTTATATGAATACAATGTAATGTTTCCTATATTTTTTCATTTAAATAGCTGTTTTGCATGAATTTTTGCAGAAATAGTCTTGTGAGTGCAGTTTGGCACTAAGAAACAGAGCCTTGTATCTTATAATACTCATGTGCATGCCAATAAATGATTAATTGATTCCATAGTTAATGTGGAGCTTTGTAATTAATTATATTTTAATCAAATGGAGAATATCTTGGTTCTTTTTAATGATGTGCCAATCTTCCAACAGCCAATCCTCTGTCAATGAAAATATATGGTTTGGAGCAGAGTTCAAACTTTGGAGAAAGAATATGTGCCCTTACTGTGAGTGGGCTTGCAAGTATTATTAACTTGAGTTAAAAATGTCATATATTTTTATTTAAATTATTTCTGAAGTAAAAAAAAAAAAAAAAAAAATTGCAATATTATTACAAACCAACCATTTTTTATGATAATTTCTATAAACAATAGGCCTCATCTTGAAACACTGCTACAACAACTTAAATACAGTTGAAGAAATAGTGCTGGGGCCAACTGATACAACTCATTTACCAGATATTCAGACTTTGTATTTGACCGTATGGGAATATCAAGATTAGATTATTGAATGAAAAACAGCCCCCATGAGAAAAGGCAAGCTATATCAAGCTGCAACATTTTAATACCCAATATGGAGCAGTCTGCTTTCTGTCCTCCTCTGGCAGTCCTCTCACACATGCAAATGTCCTACTATTACTTATCATTTTAAAACTAAGATTTGCCTTTTCCTGGCTCCATTTTGCAGCATGGCATTAAAATTATCTATCGCCATGGAAACAAGCAGGAGACGACACCATTCTAACCTACAGGTCATATCTGTGGAGCAGCAACCCCACTCACAATAATGCATGTTTTTAAAGCTATTTGAGAAATTAAAATACATGTAAACGGATCAAATGCGAGACAGACAAGTTTAATGCCATACTGGGGAACACTCCAAGCAAAGCTGCAACATTCTCCATGGTGACAAACAGGCACGGTCACCAAGCCTGGCTACAGGTCAGCTCTGTGGAGAGGCGACCCCACTCAAATAAGATTGCATGTTTTTCAAGGTATTTTTGAAAAATTAAAACACCTGTCATTGAACAAATGTAAGAAAGAGGTTTAACGCCATACTGGGGAACATTCCAGGCAAAGCAATCACATCTCCGTGGAGACCAGCATGCAACACAAACATTCAAAGTTACATGTCAGATCTATGGATAGGTGACCACACTCCCAGTAAGTACATTTTTCAAGCTAGAAAGGTTTAATGCTGTACTGGGGAACATTCCAGAGTGACAAAGCAGTAATATCTCCATGGAAACAAACAGTAGGCAGACCACCCCGCTAGAAAACTTGCAAAACTACAGATAAAAAGACTCATTATAACAATATTCTAATAGATCTGAAGAAAATAGCTGGATGTCAAATAATAAACATTGCTCCCATTGGATATTGGATCCATGTAGACCACAGCGCTAAGTTACTTTTAAAACAATATTTCCACCAAGGAATGATCAACAAATACAAAAATAGTTCCCACACTATAATTCAACACCCAAATGACAATAGATACACATATAGACGCAAGGGTCAGAGAAAAGTAAACTAGACAGTTTTCTTGCTTCGTTTAACAGAAAGAAAAGAAACAAAGATGAAAATTTGTCGGGAGCCGGTTGAAAAATATTAAGGTCATTTCCGGGGTCAGCACATTCTTAACATGTCAGCAGGGATTCATATGTTTGTGTAATGTAGATGAAAAGACTATAAGTCAAGTCTATGAATGGGAGACTAAAATGGTCCAATGAAGTTAATATGAGTGAGCTGTAATAGGAGACTACAGTTTAGGGTTGCCGAAAGTATCAGAAATCAGATACTAATCGATGCTTAAACTAGTATCAAAACTGGATACTCATTTGAGCAGGTATCGGTACTAAAATGTCACATTCACAGGACATAAATGAACCTTTCCTGAATAGTTTAACAATAATCTTGAGCTGTATCATAAGTATAAGAGCACATAACACAAGTTTTTTATCACTGTGTGCTCTGAATCAGTATTGAATATCGAGTTCCTATCTGTTCCTTAGTATTGAAATTTTTTATCGTGACTATGGCAACTAGAGCTGTAGTCGACTAAAGAAATTCTTGTTGGACTAAAGACATGTCCTGCCGATGGATTGGCTGGCTAAAAAGGGCTCTCACCAGACTACTACTGCACAGAATTTCATGCAAAAACAACCATTTATGCAGAAAAAACGTACTAGGAAACAATGTATTTGTATAAAGACAGATTGAACTTGTGAATCCTGAGTTGAATCTGCTTTTTTTTTTTTTTTTTTTAGATCTACGTAAGTAAATACCAAGAAATTCTACATCTCACTTACTCACTCACTAACTTGATGAGTGGAAATCAAATCATAATTGTAATTTGTATGGTCACAGTTTATAAGGTGTAATTATTTAGGTATTTTCTCTGTAAACAACAAAAAAATCATATAATGGGAAAATATGTTAATCTTGTAGGTCAGACTTCCACGAACGTGTTCTGATATGCGCGGGATTCTTGCATGCATAGTTAAGCAGTTTTTTTCATTTCAGGCTAGGTTCAAATATGAATGCTATGAGATTATAATGTGTGCTATGAATGGAATCCTGATTTGAATGACATTTGCAACACTACAGAAACCTGCTGCTTGTTCATCACTGTTCATATACCGACCACTGCAGCCCGGGAATACGCAATAAGAGCTCCACTAAACCAGGTCTAACCCAGGACTAAACCAGGTATAACCCAGGTCTAAAACAGATCTAACCCAGGACTAAAACAGAGCTAACCTAGGACTAAAACAGATCTAACCCGGGACTAAAACAGATCTAACCCGGGACTAAAACAGATCTAACCCGGGACTAAAACAGATCTAACCCAGAACTAAAACAGATCTAACCCAGGACTAAGACAGAGCTAACCTAGGACTAAAACAGATCTAACCCGGGACTAAAACAGATCTAACCCGGGACTAAAACAGATCTAACCCAGAACTAAAACAGATCTAACCCAGAACTAAAACAGATCTAACCTAGGACTAAAACAGATCTAACCCAGGACTAAAACAGATCTAACCTAGGACTAAGACAGATCTAACCCAGGACTAAAACAGATCCAACCCAGGACTAAAACAGATCCAACCCAGGACTAAAACAGATCCAACCCAGGACTAAAACAGATCTAATCCAGGACTAAGACAGAGCTAACCTAGAACTAAAACAGATCTAACCCGGGACTAAAACAGATCTAACCTAGGACTAAAACTGATCTAATCCAGGACTAAAACAGATCTAACCCAGGACTAAAACAGATCTAACCTAGGACTAAAACAGATCTAACCCGGGACTAAAGCAGATCTAACCCGGGACTAAAGCAGATCTAACCCAGGACTAAACCAGGTCTAAAGAATCTCTGATACTGACCACTGGAGACTGAGAACACTTTGGTACAACTGGTAAATACAGGCTGAGATCTCTCTGTATTTTTATAGGGATGCACCGATACTGATACTGATACTGGTATTGAGTATCGGCACCGATGCTAGAAGGGGTATCGGTTCCATGACATTGGTTCAGCAGATATCCTGGTTGGGCCTTTAATTCAAAATAATAAAACTATTTACAGGTGCAATTCGATTTGTCTGTTTCAGTGACACAAGTAAAACAAAGAAACTCACTGATCACTTTTCAATTGAACTCTAGTGCTTTGCTCATTGATTCTGCAGAAATCTGTGATGTCTTTCAGTCCGCGGTGATATTTTTTGTCCATTCTTTCACCCATCTGAACTCAGGGAGATTCACCGATGACGAGTATCGGATCAAGTACTGAACAAGTGTGTATTCTGGAACACACCCCAAGTTAAGAGCTGCTTTGACCGAGTCGCCTAGACATAACAATTTTCAAAACTCGCTCAAATTACTGCACATATTTCTACATCCAACGCATCAACTTTGAAGACAAAATGTTCCGTGCTCCTTTTATAACCATAACAGGTGCTATTTTAAGTTTTCCAAAAGGTCTACATCAACATAGGTGGAACAGTCAGAACCTGCCAATCTACATCACTCACACCTTGAGATGTGAAAACCCCATTCATTGCAACCTCCACTTAACACTTAGCAATGTCTCTAGAAGCAATACAAATAATATTACTTGCTAACTTAAGTGCCACTTAAAAATATGAAGCAAACCTAACCAAAATACTGAACTTGTCCAAGGAAAAATGTATTCAACGTAGACTTCATCATTTATTTTATTGGGCAAAAATGAACCCGAAAGTTGACGTTTCCATGTTTGACAGGTATTTCAGAGAGCGTCACTGCTGGTCTAGGCTATGCAAAGTTAAATAAGGTGAAAATGGACACAAAGCTTGCTCAGTGTGTCTAGTTTTAACAAATAGCATGATGCAATTAAATGTAGCTTTAAATAACATTGGAAAATCGCAGTCATTTTTGTAAGTACCTGGGTAACAAAGCCAGGAGCAGAGGTGCTGTAAAGTAAAGGGAAATTTGTACTTTAATGAGTTGCTTAGCCTCAACAGTGCACTAAAAACAATATCCACTAAAACCAATGACGTCAGGTTAAGCCCTATTAAAATAATGCAGCCATTTTACTCAATACGACTTCTATTTATAGACCAAGATCGATGAGGAAAGTAACTTTAGACATTTATGGACTGTAAATACTACTTAACTGATGGCCTGATGTGCTAAAAAGTAAATAGACTAAATTATTGATTCTTGAAGCTTGAAGCCATGTTAGAATGTTTTTACCTCATCAAATATATACTCAGAGTTATGTTTTGTTTCATTCACACATGTTTGAGTAATCACTAATGCATTATTAGTCTGTCTACATCTCCAAAGCTCAAAATGCTCTGTTCCACCTTGTGATGTCATTTAGTGTTAGTTTTCAGGTTAACAGCTACCTTTCTTGAAATTAAAGGGCTGAAATCATTCAAATTATTCTAGCGATGGTGTGTGGAGTTTAAAGACACAGGGGAGCACTTCCTGTATTACAACATGACATCACAAGGTGGAACGGGGTGTTTTCTGGGAGAAGAACTCAGCCTAAATATGCAGGGTCTGTGTGTTAAACATGTGTGAATAAATCAAACTCAACTCCAGGTCTGTTTGTGAAGAGGAAACAACATTAAAACACAGATCAGAAAATAGCGTAATATTGGCCCCTTTATATATTAGTCTATCCCTAATAGCATAATAACAATAAAGTTCTAAATATCCATCCATTTCAATTTTCTTGTCACACACAGAATTATTGAAATGTCAAAATCATTATCTTAAAAATAAACAGTAATTTCACTGAACAGGGAGGGCATCTGATATCTGCCAATTTACTCAAAACTATACACATAATACTGGTTTGCTGTGGCTACCTTATAATATTGCTACTACTTATAATAGAAATATTACTTATAATATTAGAAGCAATATCTTGGTAGGCCATAATAATAATAGTAACAGTAGTAGTAGTAAATATATTTCCGTCATATCTACTCTATGCATTAATCAAATACTCAATGTAATATTTTATTTCAGGTACCAGTTTGGACGAGTACTTTCTTTAATATTCCATCCAGACATAGATACAAATTAATACAAAATAAGATCAAATTGAAAATACAAGTTTACTCAAATAGCAATAATATGGGAAAAGTTTCTTTAAAGCAAAAGTACATATGTTAAAAGTATGCATGTTAATAGTATATGAGTGAACTAGTTAGCTCCAGTCAAATTATGCCTGAGGAGAATATGAGAAATCACATGTCTGGAAACAGCTATAACTTGCATAAAAGGATAAAAGGAGTGAAGTCTATTACCTAGTTAGTTCTCAGTTACACAAAGCTTTATTCAGAATCTAAAAGAACTTTATTTCAACTATTCTACTGCAATTACTGGAACTTGAAGAACAGAACTTATTCCAACTGGACAATGTATTGCTTAACAAAAACATTTGCTATCCCATAAACTTTTCTTATGATAAGAAGATACAAAAAATAGATTTAAATTCCTTATTTCAAGTAATGTAAGGTTCATGTTTTAGAAAGGATTGTACTCCTCTTTTTAAAGTTAAATGCCCTGTACTTGATTTTCTTCCATGTCTTGCCCCAGGACATATACTGTATATTGTATAAGCAGATCTTCAAGTCACGTTAACTGAGCTGTGTACTACTGTTTAATTATTCAGAAATCAGGAAGTGCACGGTTAGCCTGCTAGTTGTTGTTGTTTGCTTTACCGTGACGAACTACCCTCTGGTCTTAAGAGAGGATAAGTGCTTATAAACTTGTCATGGTGAATAATTAAGACGCTCAAAATGCATTGAGGAACAGCTCTGTTTTTCACATTTTTAAGACAGTTTTATTATTTGTTTGTATTGTGATTTTAATGTTTGTTCTGTAAAAGACTTTGTGTACAAATTCTGCTCTACCAATAAACTTGCCACAGTTTCAGTGCTTCCCATTAAATAAATGAAATCTTTTAACAGACAGTGAATCCCAATCTTTTTCATTGCATCTTGGTGTGTGGCCCTGGTTTTATTTGGCGCTGTGATCCAGACTTTACTGCTAAGAATAAATAATCCTGAAGTCATTATCCACTAAAGTATGCAGGCTATGTCCTTTCATTAAGAAACCTAATACAGGCCAATAAGTCCTATGTGCTTTAGAGCTACATGCAACAACATACTTATTCAATTACATGTTCCCTGTGTCAGCTTTATACAGAAAAAGCAGTCCATATTAACCTAATACCATGAAAGACTGAAAAAAGTTTAAGTTAAAGCCACAGTATGTAACCTTTTAGCAAGAACAAAAAAACAAACAAAACATGCGTCCATACTCTGAGCAGGCTTGCCTCTCCACTAACCTGACTCTTATTTGGCCATGGATTGTCCTGTCATGATAAATACTATATCGACTTATCTTTGGATATATGTTGGATGAAACAATAGTTTTGGGGGGTCAGTATTTATCGTGTGTACATATTTTCTAATTAAATACTTAAGTGTTGCATTCTCCTATTTATTTATTTATTTATTGCAGTACATTTTTTAAACAGTATTGTAGAATTGTAGACTACATTTTGAGATAATTGTACTTTATGGTTTGGTTTCAATCAATTATCATTTATCATCTATATTTACTTCAGCAACATATTGCACTTCAAAATGTCTTATTTTGACAGGCCTAGCCATAGAAATGTAGTTCCTTTGGCTATAATCTTCTCTAATAAAGGTCTATTTTCAACTCTATCTCCAGGAAGAATGTTCTGAAGTGGAGTTTTAACTTTGTATTTATTTCTGTGGAATCATGCATGTGACAAACCACCTCCAGAATATTGCTACTGTTTCTTTAAAAGTCGCTAAATACAGGCATAATGAAATGTTAATTTAATTTGGACATGGGGGGATTTTAAAAAAGAACAAGAAAACAAAGTCATGAGTCTTGACGGTAAACTAAACAGTACAAGCATCGCCAAGTACAGTCCAATTAATTAGCATGTCCAGAACAATTCAATATTTTTGTGTAACTAATATCAGCTAATTCAAGCATTGCAAAGACTTGTTACTAAGATCAATTATGTCTTATAAGCAAAAAGCAATATGATATGGAAAATCAGGCTCGCGATCTAATGGCAGTTGAAAAAATGCTTTGATAAAATTAGGCACACATTTGAAAATCTTACTTCTGTTAACCAATATGTGCAAAAATAGTAATAAACAAACACTATACTTTTTTAGTAGCAAAAAGGAGTGAGAAAAAAGTATTCAAAAGCTCCAAGTACTTATACACCTGTTAACTAATTGTAACAAATAAGACCCACAAGCCACAAATTGGTGTTCCAGCAACTACCATGTAAGCTATTTAGAAATCACCCAAGTTTGCAAAAACACTTAAAATATTTAACTTTAGAAAGAATTTTGAGTCAGTGAATCATTAATATTGTACAAGTACTAGAATAGAAGCATTTTTGGTATTTTCCACCTGTTGCCATAGTAAATAATTCGTGCGTAAAAGCCGTGCGTAAAAGTTCCAATTAGGCCCAACAAACGCACCTGCTCCGATTTCACACCACATTACCGCCTCCATCCCAGTGTCTTTAACATAAACCCACAAATCTTAGTATGTCTTACCTGTTTCCACACGAAGCTGTCTGTAGCGTTGAGCATCCACGACACGGCCACGTGGATGGTGGACAGCACGAGCCCCGTGATCACCGCGGCGCGCATCCTCACCGGTAACAACGTGTAGATAACGTGAATGAAGAACACCGTCCACCAAACTCCCTCCGTAGCACTTCTGGGCTGCACCAACAAGACTCCAATCACTTGTACCACCAGAACTAGAAGTATGAGCGCGTAACATACTATCCACATATGGTCCTGGTGAAATGCGTTGCGATTACACACCACCATCAGAACTAATATAAGGAAGATAGCAATGGAAAACACCACAACGTAAGTGATATTGGCTCCTCCAGCGCAGTGGAAGCCCAACATGACCGTAAAAAGCAGTACCAAAACGGCCATAAGCATAGTCAAGCTGCTCTGGTTCAGACGAAAAAAGTAGCGCTGGTATAACCTCTCCAACTTCTCTGACTGGAACTTCTTGGACTTGAAAACGTGCAGAACACTAGCGCAGCACGCCACCAGAGACACCCTCACTTCGGGCATCGCGTCCTGCTCGGGCTCGCTCTTGGTGGATATGGGGGGTAGCTTATTGGCGACTCCCCTGCGCTCTTGTAGCCCGAGCTCCACGGACTTGTTGGCTCTCAGCTCGCGTTTAGGAGACTGGCTCTGGTTCTGTTGATTCTGCGATTGGTGCTTCTCTCCATGGTCCTGCCAAGCGGCCCGGGAGCGAAAGCTGACCCGGCTGACAGTGGTGGTGGAGGACCGAGCTGGCGGGGGGTGTCGGTGCTCCGGGTCCGCCTCATGGTCCTCTCTCCAGCGGCTGTTGTTGTTGGTGGAGCGTGCTGGTGCCGGAGGAGCTCTGGAGGTGTATGGGCAGCCGTTTGACACCGACTCAGACTCGGCCCAGGCGGACTTGTGCTCGGTCCCTCCCCTCAGGCCAGGATGCCCCACTCCGGGAGGGCTCACGCTATTGGACCGGGACATTGTAATGAGAGCCAGAAGTAACTAAACTCTACTTAGAAAAAACGTTTGGAAACAGAAGGGCTCCATGCAAAATTTTGGTTGGAAAAATGATGAAATATTGAGCGAAGTAGACCAAAGTGCCTACTTCAAATTAAATGATGTTACATGCGATTATATGAGTGTCATTCTGTGTCACTAGAGGGAGTCAAAAGGTGCTGCAGTTTTCTGCCCAACAACAACAACAAAAAAACTTTTTGTGAACATTTTCGATAGTAATCACAGAACGAATTTACAAATGCATTCAATTTGGTGTTAACTGCATGCGCTCACTTGGTTAAAAACGACACTGGTTTTATAATAACCATTGTGCTTGCAAGATTTAGTGGAGATACGTATAGCCTACGTTGGTGCAAATTACATTACAAGTAAGCCTTGTGTAAATACTATGAATGGAAATTAGAAATACAGGTTGTTTAAAAATGTGCCAAATATAAGTATAGGGTTTTACCACTACATTAACTTAATAGTGGTGTTCCCCAATTGCTTTAACTTGCATTATTTGTTACCTTAATAAAATACATGTCACATTTTAACATTACACCTACTGCAGCACTTCATATATGGTAATTGTTAAGGGACTTTGCTCTCACTACTCCCTCTGCTGACCAGATTTTGAGCAAACTTTCCGCAACTAAAAATAGATCCCTTTAAACAACTAGAAGTCTCCCAGATAAGATTGTCTGGTGTGTTTCCCATCGGTAGTTTTATAACGTCCAGTAAGCGGCAGGCGCAGCATCCTTTTAACAACAGAAATAGGGTTAATCCAATTTGGGAATACAAAAACAATTAAAGACGCAAATCACAGGGGAGCACTTGGTCCAATGGAGGAGAGAGCAAGATATCCGGGCGGAGTTGGCACTACATTATAGGGCCCAATTAGCAGCTGTCCGCGGAGAGATAATGCAAGGATTCGCTTGAGAGGGAATAAAACCAGTGCACAACGCGAGATATGGTCCCAGGTGTAAGATCCATCAATGCAACAACGATAAGCACTTACGCGAGGAGATGCAGATGCGATGGCAAGTCCTTGGTTATCCGTTTGGGACGAACAGAAAAATATACCACTATATTTGAATAAATCCAGCTTTGGTGTGAGATTGAAGCATGCAAAATAACGCAGTGAGGATTGGAGAGGTGGAGAGCGAGGAGGTGGAAAGGACCTCAGCCGCTTCTCCTCCTTCCTCCCCGGCCACAGAAGCACGCAACATCCCCCTGCTGACCCTCCATAGCGTGGTCGTTTCAGTCGCCTAGATACATCATTATGGACGTCAACCTAAGCATTGAAATCAGCAGCTGTCTGTTACCAAGTACACTCCCCCACGTCTTGTTGTTTAGGAGCGATAGGGAGCCCACGCGTTCACAGTGCACGTCCAGCGAGTAGCAGCATCATCCCACGCCAAGCCTCGCCTCCCTCCCTGCCCCGGCTATAAAGCTCCAGGACAGTGCGCCTCTCCGCTCCGCTGTAGCATCATAACCAGTTTTTACAGTGATTAGCGCTCTAATGGGCAAACCCAACCAAGTGTGCTTCCTCGTGCCCGCCTCGCGCTGCAGTTTCCATTGGGGACACCGCAGACTGGCTCACGGACACGCGGGCGCTGATTAGTCAAAAGGCACGTCAGTCAAAAGAGGACAGGAGGGAGGGGGTTCGCAGGAGAGACCCTTGGAGGCAGCGCGGGAGAGATGGGCGGGTCCGTGCGCACAGCTGGACGCACACACCCACGCCTCTGACAATACTAGGCATGTGTTATAACTTTAATTATTGTTCAGTCATAGGGGACAAAGGGAGAAAAAAAAAAACCTGTAGGGCTTTTACCAAAGCCATGAGCTTTAAACCATGTTAAAATGTTGTTACCTCATCAAAGCCATAGTTGTAGTGCTGCTGATTTACAATTTAATTTTCTGGGGAATCCATAGCCTCAGAGGGAAACCTGGTGTATATGTTTGACAGAGGGGAGAACCTGCAAACTCCACACAGAAAGGCTCCATGCCACCCAAGAGTCAAACCCAGGACTTTCTTGCTGAGAGTCTGATGCACCAATCACCATCACCATGATATCTTAAGATGGAATGGACACACCTTAACTGAAAGATTAGAAGCGTTTCCAAAACGTAGCAAAAAAGACGAAAACATGAGTAGGAGTGTACATCGACTTTGATATTTGTAGCTTTCATTGGCTTTTGGTAAATACATATTGATGGGCTTTATAGTCTACAGTCTACACAATACATGACATGTGTCAGTGAAGTTCACTGATACAGCATTTATTCCCTACCTGGGAGGTTGCTGGTTCGTTTCCTGCTTGGATTTACATAGCACGAGATAGACTACTCAAACTGGCTGTAAATCACAATGGAGCTTAACAGTAACTGTCCATTCCTTGTTTCCGGAAGTAAATTTGTCATTCATTTTTCCCATAGACTGAAAAAAAAATTGTATTAAAAGACTGAAAGTTTGTCAGGGCTAATCAGCTATGTGGTAACTAATGACCACAAGACCTACAACTTTATGTAAACTCTGTCTCTCTTGAGTTTTAAATGTGCTTTTTTGACTTAAAACAGCTGCATTAGCTACAACATAACTGGTTAGCCTGAGTCTATGGGAAAAATTAATAGAAAATTGACTTCCAGAATCAGAGCAAACTTCAAAGTGGGCGGGACTGTCCAGCTCCGTTACAAATCAGAGATAATGCGGTTGACGTGTCTTGCCCAAGGACAAAATGGCAAGCTGAATTTGAACTACCAACCTTATGTAAAGTTCACCACTCGATCTAAACCACTGTTGCCCTGCTAAATTTGACCCATGTGACCCCTTCCCCGTGTGTTTTTCTTTTTACAGATTGGCTTGTGCCCTTTCAGGAATCCAAGTATGAAACCGGGTTAGCAGAGAGTACAGACCTCTCCTTTCACCGCTGCTGCTCAAATACAAAAACAGTCAGATTAAAATCACTGCTGCAGTTATCTGAATCCAACTTTAGCTCATCTCATGATCAGCTCTTTGAATGTACTCCTCTATAGCTCTCACACAACTCAGAAAGTCAACTTCATTTAAGCTATAAGAACATTAAGCTACTCAAAGATTTATAGTAGAATTGTACAGTCATTTCTTGTAGCTTGTATTGCTCCTATTGTCTATTGTGACATTTTGAATTATATCATTTGTTTTTAATCAAAGACGACACATTAAAAAAATCTTAAAATATGTCAGAATGGACAAGTCAAGGCAATAAATGAGCTGCATTTTGTTTGTATAATGTATACAATGTATTTTCTAATAAACTCATGCTCATCCTAGTGTAGACTGGTAGTGGGTGAAGTGTCTCGCCCAGTGACACAACAACAGCATGTGTCTGGTCTGATCTGGGCTGGGACCAAACTGCTTACCTTCTGGTTGATGGGCAAACCCTCTAACCACTATCACATACAGATAAATAGAGGGCTTATGTACAATAGCACATCCATAACCATCCATCCATCCATCTTCTTCCGCTTATCCTGGGCCGGGTCGCGAGGGCAACAGTCTAAGCAGGGACTCCCAGACTTCCTTCACCCCGGACACTTTCTCCAGCTCCTCCAGGGGGACCCCAAGGTGTTCCCAGGCCAGCCGAGAGACATAGTCCCTCCAGCGTGTCCTGGGTCTTCCCCGGGGCCTCCTCCCGGTGGAACATGCCCGGAACACCTCCCGAGGGAGGCGTCCAGGAGGCATCCAGAACAGATGCCCGAGCCACCTCAGCTGGCTCCTCTCGACGTGGAGGAGCAGCGGCTCTACTCCGAGCTCCTCCCGTGTGACTGAGCTCCTCACCCTATCTCTAAGGGAGCGCCCAGCCACTCTACGGAGGAAACTCACTTCGGCTGCTTGTATCCGCGATCTTGTCCTTTCGGTCATTACCCAAAGCTCATGACCATAGGTGAGGGTAGGAACGTAGATTGACGGTAAATCGAGAGCTTAGCCTTTTGGCTCAGCTCCCTCTTCACCACAACGGTCCAATACAGCGACCACATCACTGCTGACGCTGCACCGATCTGCCTGTCAATCTCACGCTCCATCCTCCCCTCACTCGTGAACAAGACCCCGAGATACTTGAACTCCTCCACTTGAGGCAAGGACTCTCCACCCACCCGGAGAGGGCAAGCCACCTTTTTCCAGTCGATCCGGCTGGTATCTGTATATTTGAGCCTTATTTAATACAATTCTTTGCTATTTTTACTGCATTCATTATTTTGAAATGTATTTGTATTTCTTCTCATTAATTTTATTTTATTATTTTCATTATTGCTTTTCGCTGTTTTATTGAAATACGCTGCTCTCTAACCACTAAGCCACTATATTCTCCTATACACAAGTCTTTCTGTCTTCCATTTGTGTTACTGAAGTACACTTTCTTGGTTCTTACCTTGATGTATAGAGCTCCTTGGATGTTTTATAATGTTTTGTCTGAGTCCACCTCCCCCTGTGGTTATAAAGGGCCTACAGGCTACTGTTAATTATGACCCTGAGTGAATGGAGAGAGTGGTCCACCTCCACGTATGAGTCAGAGCCCATACATATGTCACAACTGTCTGCTTCTTCTTAACAAGGACAAGACACAAGACTGTTAACAGCCACCAGTGCTCCAGATATCTATGATTACTTTAAAGAAAAATTCTACAACTAATTCAGTTCTATAACTTAAAGGTCCTATGTTATGCAAAATTGAATCTTGTGAACTTGAAGCCATGTTATAACGTGGTGTGTTTGTGATGAGGAAACAACATTATGACAGAGATCAGAAAACAGTGTAATATGGGCCCTTTAAACAAAACTTGTGGATAGTATTTACTGCAGTACTCTTGCGTGTGTACTCCCACTTGTACTGGAGAGAGTGAACTGCAACGGACCAAGAATACATGAAGTAAACTATGGATACTTTATTTATATTTACTTCATCCACTGGAATTTGATAACTTGTTCTCTGTATTTGACCACTGCAGCATTGTTTTAGGTTGATGGGGGAAACAAGAGGATTCTCAATAAAATCAGTACCCAGATACTACTTGATATTAAAACTAGTATAGAAACGAGATGCTAATTTGAGCCAGGTATTGGTGGATCAAATTTTGACCTAGAAAGTATTTAATATGATTGAACTGAAGAATATGATAAACTGAAATCTATTTTTCTTAAAGGGCCCATATTATGCTATTTTCTATATCTAGATGTATCTATATGTTACAGTGTTGTTTCTTCATCAAAAACATAATCGGAGACATGTTTAATACACAAATCCTGCATATTTGAAAACACACGTTTCACCTTGTGATGTCATACAGGAAGTGCTCTGCTGTGTTTTTTTTTTTTTTCTCCATACACCTTCACTAGAATCATTTGGATAGTTTGAGCCCTGGAATTGCCAATCTCTTCTAAACAAAAGGTAAAAGGAGCTGTTAAGCTGAAACCCTGCGTATTAAGGCTCGAACTGAAAACACTCTGTTCCACCTTGTGATGTCATGCGTTAATACAGGAAGTGCTCCACTGTGTTTTATTAAATTCCACACACCTTCACTAAAATCATTTGGATGATCCTGGAACTGCCAATGGCTAATGAACTAAAGGTAAACCCTAACCCTGTACCCACTTGAAAAGTACCACTACATGACATCACAAGGTGGAACAGGGGATTTTGAGCTTTGGAGATGTAGACAGACATGTGTGAATGTAACAGTACTCAACTCCAGGTATGTTTTTGATGAGGTAACAACATCATAACATGGCTTAAAGCTCACAAGAGTCAATTTGTGCAACATAGGACCTAAAGCTTGAAATTTTAGCTTCATTTTTGGCTTCAGTCCTGCTATACAAATACTCTTCTCTTGTCAGTATGAGACCTTAGTTTATATATCTGTACTAGATATCAAATAATGGTTACATAATGTATGTGTTAAAGCTTTCAAACCAAGGCCACGTCCCATTATAATTATAGCATGTTGACCCTGTAAATGCACATTTCAGCATCCATTTGAAGTATTATCTAATTGTAAGCAGCTAATGTGCCAATGTTTGGTATTAAACTGTGAATGCATATTGTACAATTCAGACACTTTGTTAGCCTACGCAATGCAAAATAAAATGAGTCACAGCAACAGGAGAAAGATGGTCTATTTTGTGGCGATTATGAAGGGGGATAGTGAATATATGGTACAGAGGAGGGACAGTGAATATACAGTACAGAGGACAGTGAATAAATGGTACAGAGGAAGGACAGTGAATACATGCTACAGAGGAGGGACAGAGATGCAGAGGAGGAAGTTAGCAAGAAAGAAATGAAGACTCTCCATAATTGATATTTATTGTAAATATATAGATTCATCGTCCATACCAAAGTCCACTGGCCCCATGCAAAACACTTGTATCAAAACCTTTATTAATTCACATGTTTTGAAGTAACCATGCTTTTCTCATTGTGAATAAGTTGAAGTCATTTCACTCCAGGCATCTCCGTTGTGTCCATGCTGTTTTACATGTACTGCCCTTGAAACCCCCCAGAATCACCAAAAAATAAATCACCCCAAAATTCATGCTTGACCATTGGAAAGTTAAAGGGAAATAAGAAAGGACCACGAATCTTCCACTTACAGCCACCGCTTTAAGTTGCTACAAAAGACAGAGTTGCGGATGAAAGCTACAGCATCACATAGCCACGATGTACACACTAATTAGATAACATTATTAATAACAACACTTTAATTAGCCTTAATAAAGCATGAACAGACTTAATTAAAGGATCTATACCCATTCTTTCCCATGTATTTGAGCGTTTACATTGTATAAGCAGCTCTCGAGGTCAAGATTTAATTATAAAGCGTTTTAGTGTCCAGTAATCAGGATGTGTCTGTTAGCATGCTAGTTGTTGTTAGCATTACTGTCACTACAAACTGCTTATAAATATACTGAAGGGAATACTAGAAATACTAGGAATGTATAATGTAAGTGAGGAATAACTTCGGACCACTGCAAATTGCTTAAAATGATCTAGTTTTATGTTTTTACAAAATAATGATGTAAAAATCAGGTACAGAGCCTTTAAATAGACACTAAACATGAATTAATCTTTATAAACTACATTTTTGTTCATGCTTTATTAACGCTAATTAAGCTGTAATTATTAAGGGGTACCAAAAATTATAATAAGCAAGTGAATGAGTGATAAGTAGGCCTAATAGTAGACATCTTATATTAACTTAACAAAGATAACGTCATCTGTATAAATAAAGGCAGAATTATTTTTTGAAAAACTGTTATTTTTCATTGTGCATTGTGTTTGTAAAGTAAAATTTGAAATTAAAAAGTCAAGCTTGGTAAGATATGTTTTACAAATGTATATCATGTTTTGTCTGATAGTTTAAAAAAAAAAAAAGCAATGTTTTCAAATAAAGAGGTAAAAAAAAAAATTCTATGTGGATATGAGGCAAAACAACAAAAATCAATGCCGACTATAGCAGAAATGTCTCCCTCTAGTGTCCACTGTCGTAATTACAGTTAAAACTAGCAACATAAATTATATTAAAAGTTGAAAAACCAAAAACATACATGAATTTGTATACAATTTAAAAAGAAAATTACGTTCCAAACTTACAACTCAAACTGTAATGTACTGTGCATGTTGTTTGATTTTAAAGACATTTTAAACGCATCTACTGCTACTGTATATTGTGCTGTCTGGAGTTTTTTTTTTTTTTTTTGCTTTTCTTTAATACAATAAACCTTTTCCCTACCCGTTTTTCAGTAATTGTGTTTACGTTAAGTCAAAAATGTCCATACGCACTTAAAACTCAAATGCAAAACAATAAACTTGTAATGTTCTTAAATACGCTACATTCACTTTCCATCAAAAGCTACATCAATTTCATTAAAACCATTGACACGCTAAACAATGACAAGCACACCACTCGTAACCCACTGATATGAAACAAAATGAATCATGATTTAAAGGTGCAGCGTATAGCCCTTTGGCAACCTCTAATGTTGAGATAGGTTTAATTTCAATAGCCTTTTCTGCGTACATTGTTTATGATGTACTGTTGAGATTTGTCTAGTAAAAATGGCATTATATCAAGTATAAAGTGTAATCTATATTCTGTGGTAAATTGACTAATACGTGTAGTCATACAATAGTTTAACAGTCGCAATATAGTTTTTAGGAGTTTAATGCTAAATGGGTTAATCAGAAAGTTGTGGTGACACTGAAGTAAAATTGAACATTTATATATTTAGGCTTTGTTTTTCAACTGCTGTGCAAAGCTTGTCCTCTTCAGGGTGTTGTAGGGACTGAAATGAATGTCTGTTGTAGTGCTACAAAATGCATACAAATACAACTGAATCAAACTGGCCAACCGTCTGCGAATTGCTATTGCCGCTACTAATCAGGGAATATTTTGGTCTCCGTGTTGTCTTATTCTGTGTAAAACCTGATAACCCTGTCGCTGAAATACATTCTTGATTCTTGTATTAGCTCGGCAGTTTATAATTCAGCCTTCTCTCCAATAAAAAAACTAAAGATTTCAAAATAATACTTAACTTGCAATTAAATATTTCCCAAAACAGTTCAGTCTTTTAGCCTCAATTGTTTTTGCAGAGCATTTCCGGAGTTGAGTGAATTTGTTTATAGTATTTTAAAATACTATACTTAATTATGATTGAGTATAAAGATGAGTAACAAATGTAACACACGTTTTTCTGACTTTTGAGTCAATTTCGTTAAATATGACTAAGAATGGCGTAATGTGACTACGCTTTTACATCCAACGCTAAAATTTCTCACTGAGCACCTTTCACATTAAAAGCACAAAAACACAATGGGGAAAAAAGGAAACAAAAGAATAAATAATGGATTGAAGCCATGCAAGTATGTTACAAAACAGGTTTATTTAACTAAATTTGGAATGGTTTTAAATGAAAATGAGACAACACAAATCACGAACTTAAACAGTGTATCGACAAATCTAGATTCAAGTCTATGACGCCATCTGGACCTGAGCCTTTTAAAAGAATCCGACTACAGATCACTGCACTCAAATGAACGCCTTGAATTCAAAATTACTAAAAGCTGGATTTCAGTAGTTTCACTGATCTGACTTAGATTTATTTAGTTTATTTAATAGTAGGTGTACATTTTTTGACTTTTTAGGGGTAACTGGTTTTTAATATTCAAGAAAAAATATAGATGAAGTTGCACAACAGATGCACTCAGAGGATGGATAATTCTGCTTGAAAAAATGAAAAAAGTAATAATATGCACTAACACTTCTGGTATAGGGTCTGCTACCTCCTTGTTTCCATGGAGATATAAAAGTGTGACGCCACGAAGCCAAGTTAGAGGTCAGATCTGTGGAGAGGCAAACCTGTTCACAATAAGAATGCACTTTTTCAGCTATACCAACACCTGTAATTAAATAAATGCAAGATGAATGACATACTGTGGAACATTGCACGCATAGAAAGAGCATCTCCATGGACACCAGCAGTTGGCAGATGCACCAGAAAAGTTGCATAGTGCACCTTTAATACTAATAAAATCCAGATAAGCATTTTGAATTCAAGTTGATTCAATTTTTGTACAGGTATCATTTTTTTTGCTGTGTGTATTCTGTCTTAAATAAAATGCTCTTCGCCTACATATACTGCTACTAACCACCGGCATCTGCAATTTGATCATAAATAAAACAATAAAAATGTAGATTTGGTGAGCACCCGGTTGATAACTTGAATAAATTACTTTTCCCTTCAGTTCTGGCAGTTTTGTTCGGGCTTGTGGGGTTTTCCATAAACTTGTTGGTAGTGTTGTAAATGCTTCTTATTTTTTGGTTGATTTCTTTTTGGAATTTGATGTTTTGTTTTCGCTCACTCCACTTTGCTGTAGTCCTCAACATGCCCCAAAACCTTCTTCCTCTGTCGGATCATGTGGAAATACAGCTGAGGGAACACTGGGGAAGAATAAATATAGAATTAATTTGAGAAAAATTTATAAATTTAAGGTTTACAATTCAATTTACAATGGCAAGCATTAGAATGTTATAGATTTTGTAGTTTCTTCACCCATATAACGTGCATATTTGAATAAAAATACATTACGTTTATAGGATCTTCCACTTGCTTGTCTCTATGGAGATGTATTGTTTTGCCTGAACTGTTCCACAGTAAAGCATTAAACCTCTCTATAACCATGGAGAGAGACAAACAGGTGGCCGGAGTAAATTATAGTTCAGATCTGTGGAGAGGTGGAGAATGTTTTTCAAGATATTTTGTTTTAGCAATGTAGCAAGCAGCCACGCATATTGAATAAATGCTAGATATATTTATATAGATATATTTAATGCCATACAGTGGAACATTCAAGGCAACGTAAAAATATCCACATGAGACAAGAAGATGGCGGACACCCTACCTGACGCTCTAGTACAGACGAGGGAGAGTGAATACACATTGCCAGACACCAGATATAGCTCCAATTAAAGTTGATAATTATAGGAACTTCTGCAGCTCTGTCGGTTTAACACTTCCCAGGTGTGAGCGAGAGAAAAAACAGCGTGGCATTTCCGTCAGAATGTGAGAGAGGATCATTATTTTCCATCCCACGTTTACATGTTCAGGTGTGATTGACTGATCCACACCTTTGAAAGTCGGGCGGCATAATTAATACATTCTTGATATTCACTTCAGACATTTCTTTATTCTCAATCATCAGCGTGACCCTTTAGAAGTCTACAGCCAATGTTCTGTTAGTAAAAGCATGTGGTTTAGAGCAGAGTTCAGGCTTTGACTCTTACATATTGTTCAGGTGAATATACATTTTATATTGATTCTTAATAAGACAAACAGAAAAACAAGAATTGTGATGGATCGATATGAGAGAAAAAGCATGACACATTTTTTCTCACATCACCAGATATTTGAGGCTGTTAACATTAATTACATGTTACAACATTCTGCTGACATACATTACTTTAAAGAGTATACTAAACCCCAAATACATTTCACTTTCATTTTGTCTATGGCTCTGGAAAAATCATTTTAAAAGATCCTGTATTACGCAAAAGTGACTCTCACACGTGTTTGAGTCATGCTGCATTATTAGGCCGTCTACATGTGAAAACAACATTATAACATAGATCATAGATTGTAGTATGCTGTTGCTAGATACATTTCAGCCGCTGGAAACAGAATACAGTGGGTAGTAGTTGCCATTACTCACGTGGGATGTAGGAGAGCATGACGAGGATGAGGAAGGTGTAGTAGTCGAAGGAGAAGTTGTACTTGTTTGGCAGCGTGACGGAGTAGAGGCCTGTTTTCTGCACAAACGGCAGTGCGGCGTAGATGGTAAGAAGCTCCCCGGTCACTCCCATTGGGTACAGCACAATGAAGAACGTGTACCTGCGGAGAAGAGAAGACATTTTAATTTAAAAGTGCACCGTGTTGTCTCCAGGGAGATTAGGGCTGCAGGTTTAATCAAAATCTAATTGAAATCACAATTTGAATGGACACAATCAGCAAATCGCAAAAGCTCCAGGTTTTAAAGTACCATAATGTCATCCACAAACAAAATATCTCAAGTCTTATTCTGCCTAAAAACTGCAAACCCTGTTGTAATTAAGTTCTAAAACACTACTACTCAGATCTAAGTGCAATACTTATCAGAAAAATTGCAATTAGATATTTTCCCCAAAATGTTCGGGGCTGATAAAGAACTTATTAGTTTGCCTGGAATGTTTATGGCATTAAACTCCTCTGTCTCCATGGAGAAAAGTAGGTGATGTGACCAGACCACTTACAAATTAGCTCTGCGGAGAGGTGACCCTGCTCACAGTAAGAAAGTATGAGCATGTTTTTCAATGTATTTCAATGTATTTTTTCAACATCTGTAATTGAAAAAATAGCTTACAAACTGAGAAAAATATAGTGATTAGACTTGCTGTTTTTTTTTTTTTAAATCAAGATTGAGGGCATATTTGATACACAATGGAATAACTTCTGTACAATGTTACTCAAGCCTAAGTGAGATCCAAGCTGATCTGTATTTATTTACATTTTTTAGTCAATTAATGTCTCCTGAATTATCACAATCATCGATTCACCAAATAATCTTGACGTGCCAATTTATACCAAACGCCTAAAAATGTCTAGTTTTCAGGCAGAGAATGAAGTCTTGAGACTCTAAATGGTAAAAACAGCAGCTCTCGTCTGCTCCTTAGCAACAAGCCACGGGGAGACTGCCACTTAGCGACGGCTGCTACACAAAACCATTAGTGAAGCTGAGAGTCAGGTTCACAGGAGCAGAAAAAAACATGAATAGTTTTCCTTTAAATGTTTTGGTGTGATTAGCAATTTTATCTTCATTTATGACAGCATCTCATTGGTAATATATATGTTAGTAACTTTAATTGACTGAAATGAAGTCTATAATACTTTGATTTAACAAATGGTTTAAATTAAGCTAATAATACATGTATCAAAGTAAGGCAGACAGGCAATTGGAGTTGACTGACTGTTGGAAGGCTTAGTACGAGTCTGGTGTTGAGTTATGGACTTAAAAACTGGATTTCTACCTGTGATGTAACAATCTGGGAAAAATGAAATTGATTTCTGAGGCTCAGAGCAAAAAAACAAAAAACAAAACAACAACTCATAAACAGGGTTAATTAAAGAAGAGTTTTGTTTGTTTTTTATCTTTCTACCATGTTATAATTTAGTTCCTTCATCAAAAACATGCCTGAAGAAGTTTTAGATGTCATCCATGCATGTTCATGTAATCTAGCGATCTCTCCCAGGCCCTATTAGAACCCTTCGTAAGGTTAACTATAAGATTCTGTTCAAGCCTACATCACCCATGCTCCTGCACAACAAATTTTTCATAAATATACAAAAGCATGATTCAAAAGTGTACACAATAACCTGACAAACTTGATGCCATGTGCAGTAGGTTCATTAGTGTAATGCACGGTGATTGCGTTGTGATAGCGCTCTGAAGGGGGAGTGGAACAAAAAAGGGAGCAAGGGGGGACTCAGAATGTCACACCGAAAAAGAAACTTTAAATATTAAATATGTTAAAATGTTGTTTTCGGCAAATATAGCATTTTTTAAACAGTAAAGATAACAGGGTGATCTAAACATGACATGACATGACAAGCAGTTAATAGCTCATACAAGGTTAAACAAGCGTGAATGAAGCAAAATACAACTAAATAACATGGTTTAAAGTCAAAGTCCATTTTGCATGGTATGTGTCCTTTAATATGAACAGTACCTGGCCCATTTGATGAGGTAGGGCAGGTGGTTGAGGAGGCTGAAGGTGTAGAAGGAGTAACGGATAATCTCAGTCACGGTCCACGCAGTGACAAACAGCAGAACACTGTCCTCACTCTGCACCTGCCGAACATACGCAAAGCATTATGGGGAGGAATACTCAAGTTCGGACAAAAATACACTCTCGCAAGCATGCCAGTTGGTTTGGATGCTACAGTCCACACACTACAAGACAGAGAATTTCATCAGTCAATGGTTAGAAATAAAGACAAATTCAACAATACAGACAGCATTCACATATGGATTAGATTTATTCTAACAGCTTGAAAACATAATCGCTGTAATCATGTAGCTTTTTGGCAGGTAATGGACCCTCCATCAGAAAATTGACATAGTGCACCTTTAATAACAACTAAGATGTTTAAATTTTGATTTGCAAAAGGCACAGTAGTTAAAGGAAGATTTGTTTTATAATGTCATTCCTATGTTGGCAATTTACAAATCACAACATACGCAATTATTTAGGTGATATAAAGTCATTTTTAAACAATTCTGTCAGTTTTTAGACGTTGCATTAAACCTAATTAACCTAAACATTTTAAATTTTCAAATATGCATTTCTAGTACTTGAATGCAAATATGTTTCAGTTAAGTTTTGTAGGTAAAGGAATACTGATACTCTGAACTTTCAAATGCACTATTTTGCCCGAAATGCAAATTTTAGTATGTAGAAATATTTGTCAGTATCAAGAAAAACAATACAGTTCAATGCATGTTATTCATTTCTATCTAAATAAATAGTAGCATCCCTATAGAACAACCACATGTCTTTACTTACTCTTGTCCTCCTCTTCCATCTGTCAACATGGAAAACAGTAACTGGTCATTTTAACACTCTTTAAATTTGACTTTTTCCCCTTTTCTTACAGATTAGATCAAATAGATTATGTTCTAATTTTGCAAATCTTCAATACATCTTCAATTTTAGCACCTCTCATTATAGTAATAAATCATTGTAACCAACTATATGATTATGATATAAAACGACATAGTAAAATGATAGTAAAACCAGAGCAGGAGTATTTGTACCTCTCTGACGCTGTGAGTAACGGCCCAGGTGAGAAAGACTCGAGACATGACCTGAAATCCTGTCAGCACCACAGAGGAGGGCACGATACCTGGGAAAAAACCTCACAAGTTACACCTGTACAGTGCTAACATAAAGAACTAAGCATTATAGTATAATAGATAATAATAATAAATTCTTCTCAACGTTTTTTTGCAAACTACCACTTAACTGATCAATGTGGTGAAATGAGTACCTCTATACTGTCAAAATTAACCTGTACAGTATAAAACAAATATATTTTATCGGCAATTTTATGTGACACTTTTGTGTTCAAAGCTGCTCTCAATTATCTTGGTATTGCTCAAGGTTTTGCAGGATAGAACAAGTGTGCATTTAATTCAGAACAGAAAGTAATTAACTGCATTTTTGATTACAATGTTGTTGTCTCTGAATAGCGCGATAGTTTAAATCCTGATTATACATTTTATGAATTACACAGCCCTAGCAATGAGTCTCATGTTTTTAGCTTTTTATGTGTACAGGGGTGAGATGAGGCACTTGTTATTTATTATGTTACTTGTTATATATACATTTTATAATAGAAGTGAGAATGACGACTCACCGACAGCACAGTGCAAGATCTGTAAGAGAAAAGACAAAAAAATATTACCCACAATGCAACAGGCTTGGCAGAGAGAAGATTTTCTTCAAAAACACGCAGCATAGTATTGCTATCACAGATCCATTTCTTATCATTATTATCAAGTGGGTTCCCACGACCCCACTTCAGAAAAATCAACTACTTCTTATTCTGTGCACAGTTCAGCTCGGATCTTATTTAAACTTTAGATCTGACAGAAGCACAAAGCAGCTGTACAGAAGAAGGGCTCTACAGATACAATATGACTGGAGCAAAACCAACAGGTGACATCATGTGTTAGTTCATTGTGCATTTTAGAGAAACTTGTATTTGGAAGACAAAGTTTAAAATTTTTAAATAACTCAATCTGTAACATTTTCTCATTAGTTTGCCCTTTTTTGCATACTTTTTTATATCTGGTGTGAACAATCAATCAGAAAGAAATTAGATTACTCACATCAAATGTAACTGGCTGCGGTTAGATGCACACTCAAGTTCTGATTAATATATATATTTTTTGAGTTACAAAATTATCAAAATGACACGGAAAAGACAAAATCATCTCATTTCTTTTCTGATCATGGACTCTCAGATTACTCGCATTTCGATTTTGCAGTTTAAATGTCATTTATGTCATGTAAAGGTCAGATTATAATCAGATTTTGGTGTGCATGTGAACAAAGCCAATGTTTACATGACATTTCAGTAATCTGATAACTCCAGAAATCTGATAAGAAGCAGATTTTTAGTGTGCATGTAATAACAGCCAGAGATAAATGAAATGATGACTAATGAGCTCGTTGGCACCCCTGTAATTCCAATACAGAGGATTTCAGTCTGGTGGTCGCTGGTCAGGCGACTCAAGAGACAACAACATATGATTTTGGGGGAAATAAAGCAATTAGAAGCTGGTTGATGTTATCTTTACCTCGAGGAGAGCCCCGGTCTGAAAGAACTTGAGAGGTTTCTCGATGGAGTAGTAAAGGCCGTGGTAGCTGCCTCTCGCCAAATATGCTCGCACCAAACCCACCGCGATCACCAACCACCTGCACACACAAAAGATTCATTATCAATTCATTCTCATTGTTTGTCATTATTTGCCAAAAAAGACACAGTACTTTTGAATAGAGGATTATGATTAAGGTGGATTTTAAACGCTTTTAGAGTTTCAAAAACATGAAAAACACAACTAGTTCATAAGTTTATAAGTGCTTTTCACAGCTTTCAGAGGTCAAAGTAGAGTTTTGCTGTGACGCTAAAGCAGTAAAACAGTAAATTCCTGATTCACGGACAATAAAACTCTTTATAATTAGCATATTTATTTGACATCAAGAGCTGAGAATACAATATATCTGTACTGGTGCAAGACATATCAAACACATGGGAAAAAAATGGCTAAATGTTGAAGAGTTTAAAAATATAACATAAAAGAGAGGCAATTTTTCAGACTAATGTCGCGAGATTAGATTTGCAATTTATATTTTCAACTGGTTCAAATTTTAAACACCTCCAGGAGCATTAACATTTGAGAGAAGACTGAGTTAAGAACCCGAGCATCCAGGGACCCTCTTGCTGTGAGGCAGGTTTGCTAACCACTCAGCCACCTTGCCACAGGGTTGCAATTCTGCTTAATAAGACCAAACTACACACTACATGAGAGAGGACAAAAGTGAGTGAGGAGTTTTTTGTTGGTTTTTTTTTTTACTTTTTGACCCACTTTCTCAAAGTTTGTTTATAAACAGCATGTCCCTCCAGGGCTGCCATAGATGCAGAAGGAGGTGGGAGGGCTAAAGTTAGTACCTCTAACTTTGCAATTCACTAGATGCCAGCAAACTATTTAAAGACTGAAGAAATAACCACATTCTTTTCCCATTTTATATTGTTCAAATTTGTACATGACATGCCATAGCTATTTCCAGTTTAATTTCAACGTTTAATGGATTCATTCTAATGATATTATCGTTTAATGTATCAGACCTATCATTTTATTTCATTTATATGTGCCATGTATTATTTAAAGCAACACTGCACTCACAAGGAGGCCAGTGGGTCGACTCCAGGACATGAGGTAGAAAGCTGTGTCAATTTGGTAATAATAAATTCTAAATAAGTAGCAAAAAAGATAGTGTCAAATAAGGCATAATTATATAAGTGTATATGTACAAGTCAAAATAAAATAAAAAGTAAGTAATAAAAATAAAATAATTTGTTTTAACAATGAGATTTTGCTCAAAGTTCACATTTTAAATTTGTCCAGGTGAATTTACAAATCAAAAATACATTTCAGAACATATTTGTACTTATCTAAACTACAGGGTCAGCAGTTTTCATACAGAATAAGACAATAATGAGTTATTTTGTAGTTTGTGGAGGAAATTACGGTACTTTAAAAATTGCAGCCTTTACGATTCGCTAACAAACTGCATTTTTGACTGGGATGAATCTTGCACACTTTTTGGAAATAGACAAAGATTAGAATAGTCACAATTTGAATGAGCAAATTACAATTATTGAGGTATAGTCCTACGAAAAACATTTCTTTGGATACTTAATAATATTCATGGCATCTCTTGTACTGTTTAGTGGACATTAACTAGACAGGCTTGTTTCTATCTGCTGAACCGGCGTCTTGAAGAAAAAAGGGGGAGTATGCAAAAGTGTGTGAGTTTCTATACAGCCCAGCACAAAGCTCCATCTATCCATCAGGAGAGAGCCACAATGTGATCTAACTGGTTGAACAGTGAGCAAACAACACCCACCATCGAGTTGTGCAATATTCAAGAAACTAATGCAATAAAACTCTCTGATTTAGGCCAGAGTTCAAGATAAGTAACATTATCAACACTGTCCAGATTGTGTGCAATCACTTTATCACTTTTTGTATTTTGCATCTTGTAAAAGTGCTACATAAATAAAGTGTCTTCTTACTCTCATGTTTGGAAAGATATCAAGTTATCAAGCCATAACATGAATGCAATACCTGTACGCAAACCCTGCTACCAGCCAAGTTGTAAACACATTTTTCAGTCACAAAATACACCAAGAAGATATATTACAATTGATGGATATTAGATACAGCAGCATTTATGAAACAGAAAATACAAACAATAATTTAATTGGTCTGCTACATGCATGTTATGTTGATAGAGTAGATTTATATTGCATCTTTAGATTAACAATTAGTTCACCATTATTTATTCACTCCAAACAGGGACAGACGAACATAAACCTATCTGAAATTCCGTGCCGATGGCCTCTCCAACAACCACTACAAATCTCACCATCAGTTAACACAGGGCTGGTGAAGTGTTTTGAGCACAACACTGTACCAGCATCCACAAGCATTGCAATGGTTGTAGCACTCACCTAAAGGCAAATTTTAAGCATTGCCATTGAGTTTTGTTATAATAATTTAATTTCCATAGTGTCCACATGATTTGGTTATTTGGGGTTTAAATCTGAGCCCCAGCAATCTGTCAAAATCCTTAATAAAACCTTTCAGTAAGACATTAACACAATAAAACAATTTGCTTTGGAACTTAACTGAGCAATACAAGCTACAAGGATTTTAATCGCAACACTCGGGTGCTAAATTTGCAGAGTTGTTACATTAATTAGTATTTAAACTACTAGTGGAGCTAAACCACCATTCATCCACCATATGTGGCCCTAGAGTATAGACAATGAAAAATATGCTTCATTTGTTCTTCTGTCTGCGCTGGGGGCCAGTCAAATACAATTAAGTGCACATATGGCAGGAGGCTCAGTGGATCATCTCATCTTAAATAATCTAAACTACAGTGCAACACCAAAGATTTAAAAACGTGTGTGCACATGATAATAAATCTATGTGTAAGTGAATTAATGTGCAGGGAAGTAGGATTTCAGTAACAGTTATAATTTGAATAGGTAAATCACTCTTCTGCTATCTAATCTTGTTCATTCATTGGAACAGAGCATGCTCCATAGAAAAATAAGCAACGCAAACATATCCATATTACAATTTAGTCAGTATATGTTGTTAAAAGTGTAGACTACAACCATTAAAACAACATAGATATTTGCATTATAAGCAAATCTTTCAACAGCTACAAAAACGCTGTATATCGATTTCACTGCATATATTTTATAATCTTTACGCGGAAATTATTAAATATTGCGAGAAAATATTTGAACAGTTAAATCTCTTCTGCTGCTTTTCACGATCCGTTCTTGCTGTGTGGTCCATTGAGTCCAAGGCTAGCTCCATATAGAGAAACACGCTACTTACCCTGCTGTCATAACCACGTTGTAAATGACCAGGTAAGCCGTGGCCAGAGCCCCCGGTCCTTTGCGCTTCTTCTGGGCCACATCGGGGCCGTGAGCCGCTTTGCTGGTCCCCGCCGCAGCTGCCGACATGTCTGCTACAGCCCTCTGAACGCGGTCCGTGCTCCTCGGTGATCCTGGATGGATGACAGAGACTCCCAATCCGGAAACGAAGAGGGAAACCTAATCCGGAAATAGAGATGCAATGCGAGCGAGATGATATAATGTACTTCCGGTTTAGTTAAGTTTAGTTTATATTAACTTTTATCCATTTATGTTATTTTATTTTATTTTATTTTAGTTCATATTTAGTTCACAATTAAACAATTAAATAAACACCAATATTACCCAAAAATATATTCCTTTTATATCCATATAAAGGGATTACATCTTTGGGGATTATATAGGCCATCCCTTTTTAATTTAAAATTCTCAATTTAATGAACTTGTGAAGGCCTGTTATTATGGCAGGATTTGCAGGCAACATGCTCTCTCTTCTTCCATATTTTTAGGCTTGAAGTTGGCGCAGTGAGCTGAGTTTGTTTTGGTTTTGCGTTTGCATTTCAATTGTTTAACACTACAAGTCATAATTTCACTAAATAATTAGTGAGTTAGCAAACCCATAACGTAAAACAATACAAATGAAAAAAGTACATTTATTTTTCCATCACTGAATGTATAAACTTTTATTATAAAATGTGTACTTTTTATTATTATTTTTTGCCACTAGATGTCAGCATTTCACCAATAATTGCTCAATTAAAAGCAATTCATGAAAAACTATGCAAAATAAACTACGTGAAATATTTTTACATTCAATTTGGTGTTGTTGACGGGAACTAAACATGCAGAATTCAAGTTTTCATTAATTTTTATCGATTTACAAAAAATATTCAGGCGATATCCAAGGCAACCAATTTTCCGGAAGTGTAACTGGTGTTCAACACGGAAGAGTCATTTGTTTAGGTTTTAGTTTTGTCAAGACGCTTCGATTTTTTTCTTGCTAACAGTTGGATATTTTGTGTTTCTTTTAATTATCAAGATGCCTTTATTTTCCCAAAACCCATTTGACCAAGATGTCGGTAAGTGGGGAGTTGTTGTTTGTCATTTATGTCAAAGAAGTGCTCCGTTGAGGCAATATTAGCTAACTCTAGCTTAGCACGAGTTTGATCGCGACTGTAGTTTTGTTGTACAATGGGTGTCTTTGTCGTGTTGTGTGAATTATAAACCCTAAATCCCATAAACTCTGGTATTATTCGTAGTCTTTTAAATGAAAACACCAGTGACAGTTGAATATGAGATTAAATTCCACCTTTAAACGGTATTGTTGGCCATTTAAAGCCCCATTTAACCTGACGCGCTGGACAAGTATTATATAGCCGCAAGTTGTATCTCGTGTCCTGGTCATTTAACTTTAGTTGGAAAAACATAGTATATAGTTATACTGAATTACTAAAATGCTATGTATTTACAATTTAGTATGTAAGAACAATTTTATGCTTGTAATGGCAAATTGTCAAACCATGTAAAGCCTCCAACAATAATAAACAATAGTAGTTTTGTTAAGTCATGACTCCTGACTTTGTAACCGAGTGTCAGTGTCTGCTGGTTGGAACACAAACATCACGATGATTTTGACATATTGTTTAGCTTCTCATTCATGGTATTGTGCAAATATTATGAACAGTATCTTGGCTTGTAATAAACAAATACTTTGATTGGATTGGTTCATATGGTTTGCTTCACATATGTATGACGATTGTGTTAAAAAGGCAAATGATGGACTGTTGAAGGGGATTAATCATTGTTGGCTTGGCTGAAGTTACTGGTTCAACACCATAGTCACACATGGTCATCAGACTTAACTGTCTCATTGTAGCAGTATCTCAGGTAGTTTATTACACTTTTGCTGTCGATTATGTATACATCAAAGTTTATTTGACAAGCTGCTGTTTTGTTGTTATTGTCGATAGCTGATAATGATGACAACAGAGATCATATGATACAGCAAGTTAGTTCCATCCACCTCTCTAAGATTCAGAGTCATACTAATATGTTGTCAGTGGAAGGTACAGTGGTGACATTTTATGAGCTGCTTGTTGCATTACAGTGTCTTGTGGGAAAGTCATAAAGGAAAACTGTAGTTTTTTTGTATGTCTTATTTAAATTTATATCTTTTTTGTGCTTAAAAACTACAAACCATAAAAACTACAAAATAGACTCCAAAAATACTAGCAAGCTGTCATAGATGAATCAACTTCCCCAGTACTTGTACACACTACTTGTGGTTAACAGATAATTTAGTTATTGTCAAACCTTTAGGACAGTAACACCAGTAGGCCTGATATTTAAGTTGTTAGAAACAAATTTTACTGTTAATTCTTACTAGCTGCTTGTCACAAATATTGCATTTTTTAAAGACTTTTTAGCTTGTTTGCTCAAAGGCAACACAGACATGTCACATGATGGTATTTGGGTAAGAAAAATGTGGTAATAAAGTTGAGACACTGAAGATATGAGAAAGACGTATTTCATCTAGTTCCTCTTGCAAGAATGGTTATTGTAAAATATATAACCAAAATCCAAAGACTGTATATATTTATCTTCTAAAATGTTTGTTTTTCCCATTGCAGAAAAAGTAACCAGTGAAACTAACACTACAGATGACTGGGGCCTTATTATGGACATATGTGACAGAATTGGAACAACACCAAATGGGTAAGAAATTAAGTGAAGATTGAAAGAAGCTGAAGCTAAATCTAGTTTTAAAGCATATTCACTTTTATTTCTAAACCTTTGGTCTTAAATGGTCCATATTATGCTATTTTCTGATCTATGTTATGATGTTTCCTCATCAAAAACAGACCTGGAGTTATTTTGTTTCATTCACACATGTTTAACACACAAACCCTGCATATTTATTTAGATTCTTCTCTCAGACAGAAAATACAGAAAACACTCGGAATAATACAGGTGTAATACAAGTGCTCCACTGTGTTTTTAAACTCCATACACCTTCTCTATAATTATTTGGATGATTTCAGTGCTGGTATTGCCAATCCCAGCTGAATTAAAGGTAAAAGGTAGCAGTTAACTTGAAAACTGGCACTTTATGACATCACAAAGGGGAACAGAGCATTTTGAGCTTTGGAGATGTAGACAAACTAATAAACCAGGATTACTCAACCATGTGTGAATGAAACTAAGCACAGCTCCAGGTATGTTTTTGATAAGATAACATCATTCTAACATGACTTAAAGCTCATAAGAATTCATTTTGTATAATATAGGACATTTTAATAATTGATTTTTTGGTAAAAATCTACTGGATCACTGATAAATATAACAGTAGTACATTATGGTAGCAGCTGAGACAATCTCACATTTTTGTGATCATTTCTTTTCCCCTAACATTATTATGTTTCATTTTGTCACTTGCAAATGTACCTATAATATATATATATAGAATATATGTTTTATATTTGTGTTTTTTGTTTATCTTTCAGACCAAAAGACAGCCTGAGATCTATCATGAAAAGAGTCAACCACAAAGTGCCCCATGTTGCAATGCAAGCTCTCAACGTGAGTGTATTCTTCACTGTCGTAATGCTATATGGCAGAAAATAAGACCTACTTATTAATCTTTACTTCATTGAAAGTAAATGATTGGTGCCATGCCATTGGCTTCTTAGGAAACGCATATGCAATAAGTCAGCTGTTTCTTCTAGCATGAGTCACTACCACCTTGTATTATTTTAGCTTAACTTTTCAACTTTACAATATAAATATAAATTGCTACTGCTAATAATACTGTACTAAGATGAAAGGGCTCTTGTTCTTACAGTTGTTGGGGGCTTGTGTGGCAAACTGTGGCAAAATCTTTCACCTGGAAATCTGTTCCCGAGAGTTCGCCAGTGAAGTCAAAAGTGTTCTCAACAAGGTACTTAATGCGCATGCAAACAATACTCAAATACTAGACAATTTTTAAAGGTCCTGTATTACACAGAACAGGTTCTTGTGAGCTTTAAGACATGTTATAATATTGTTACCTCATCAAAACATAGCTGGAGTTTTGTTTTGTTTCATTCACACATATTTGAGTAATCCTCAAATTTCATTATTAGTGTGTCTACATTTCTTCTTAATTCAAAATGCTCTGTTCCACCTTGTGTCATGATGATGTAGTTTTCAAGTTAGATTTCCAGGGCTGAAAACATGCAGTTGTTTCTAATGAAGGTGTATGGAGTTTAAAACATAGTGGAGCACTTCCTATATTACCACATGATGTCACAAGGTGGAACAAGAGTGGTTTCAGCCTAAATATGCATTTATCTGTGTTAAATACATGAGTGAAACAAAACACTCACATTATACTACTAGACCACTTCCTAATTCAGGACTAACACAGTTTTATTTTATCTCAATTTTAGCATTTGGAACAAAATGTAAAACCAGTCCTGTGTTTTATACTGTATGTCTTTCACAGGCGCATCCTAAAGTGAGTGAGAAGTTGAAGGCACTGATGGTGGAGTGGTCGGAGGAGTTTCAAAAAGACCCACAGCTTAGTCTCATCTCAGCCACCATCAAGTCTCTGAAGGAGGACGGAGTCAGCTTCCCCTCAGCCTCTGCTCAGGTACAAGAGAAACAACCCAGGGAACACACACTGCAGACAACACTCCAAATATTTATATTAAAACACTATTACTAGTATATAGTATGTAACTTTTTGCCAGAAAAGACTAAATAAAAGCATGATTTGTTTGTATTTACTGTAGTGAAATAACAAAGAAGAACTGCTCCTTGTTTCCATGGAAATGTTGTTTCCCTGGCTATAATTTCCCACTGTATGTTATAAATCTCATCTATCTCCATGGAGAATACACTCAAGTATGGTTTTTAACTTTCTATTTCCATGGAATCATACAGGTGACATGACACCTCCAGAAAGTTACATATTGTACCTTTAAAATGTGACATTATTTTTTACTATTGGAAATGGTTAAATTATCAAAACTGTCAATTCCTTTTTGGTGAATGCCTCAGTCAATCAAAAAAGTGCAACTTGCATGGAGTAACGGTTTGGGAACACTTTATAAGAAGGCATATTCGTAATGAATAGTTTATTAAGAAGTTTTCAGACTTACTAACTATGTAATACCCTAACCCCGTACGCCTTAATTACTAAACAACTAGTACACAATTTGTTCATTATGAATTAAGTCTATTCATGCTTTATGAAGGCTAATTAAGGTGTAGTTATAATAAAGTGTTACCAAAAGTTCTTGACTCTCAGTACATGCATTTTGCCTACTTTGATGCACTTACCTAACATAGGCTTGTCCCTTTAGTTAAAAAATTGACATTTTTTTTTGCATATTCATCATTCTAAATCCCATGTTTAAGTAGTTTGACCTAAATAAGTTTAAAAGCACAGCCTACATGGTGTGAGGGCTGTATCCTTGTTTGTGGTGGACTTTGTCACTGTAATGTTGACCCAGTACTGACATAAAATAAGGAAACAGTATGTCATGATGTTTATGACCTGCTGTAGCACTTTCTCAGGTGGTCATGAGGTGTTTCTGTTTCTCATGTATTCAAAGCAGTGAACAAAGTACCATTCATTTATTGCTGTCTGTCTCATATAGGCAAATCACAAAGCATATTTCCTGCTCCATTTTAGATCTCAGGAATGAAGATGCTGTTGTCGTTGCAATGTACAGTATAATATATAGTATAATAATAGCAATATTGATACTAGGATTGTCATAAGTTTGAACAATCAGATGCTAATCAATACTAAAACTACAAAAAAGTCACATTCAGAGGACAGAAATGAACCTTTCCTCAATAGCTTTAGAATGAGATTTGCATGAATCTTAATTGAATAGAATAGTTTTGTTAAGTATATAAGTATATGTTTTGGTTTCTATTGATACTCTGCAGCTTATGTCATCAACAAGTTAGACTTAATCTGAGCTTTATTTTAACATAATCTGACCAGGAAAGATTACTTGGAACTACAACAGGTGAGATAATTTGTGCATTGTGCATTTTGGCATTACAGTCTCAAGCAAGCTAGCATTAGCCAACAATTTTTTAGTTAGTCAGTCTCATCATTTTGTTGATAAATACCTAAACAGGACCATAAACGCTCATATTGATCACAGGCTCCTGAAAATGTGCTGTTTAAATCCATTTAGGATTTTTTCTTGACTTATGAGATAATCTTAAAACTTATTTGGCAGTGTTTGTTAATGTGTGCATTAACACCACAGTAACTTAGCAAGAGACTGATGTCAAATAAGGTGTAATTATATAAATGTACAAGTACAAATAAAATGTAGAAATATAGTAGTACAAATATATCTCAGCTATATACAAGAGGTCATAAGGAGAAAACAGTCCAAAGATGATATAACTGGTGAACATTCGGCCAATACACATACATAAGGACACACCTGCCCTGTGTGATGTCACTGCAAAGTATCAATATAAACCTATATTATAATTGAATGTTCAGTTGTTTGTTGATGTTTTGACCATATCTTCAGTTGTGTATGAATATAATATCACCACTTTGACATAGAAGTTGACCTAGCCTTTAGCTGTATGAACTCCCTCTTATTGTAGTGCACATATTGTTGGTTAATACATGATTGAGAGTGGGTGACACACAGGCAGCAGGAATGACATTTAATCTGCCCAAGCTCAGTAGGCACAGCGGGCACAGCAGGAGGAGGAAACTATGACGGACCCACGCTGTGCAATGTTTAGCTACTTCCTCTGAGAAAGTAATACTTGATAATCTAACTGTTAATATTACGCACATTAATAAGGGGGAACTATGGTACTTCACATGGTCTAAAATAGATATTGGGCTCAGCAACAATCATGCTTTTGCTTCTGTATTATCCATCATCCATTTTCTTCCGCTTATCCGGGGCCGGGTCGCAGGGGCAACAGTCTGGGACTCCCAGACGCCCTGCCTTCGACTGCCACCCCAATCTCCCTGCACTGGCCCCCTATGAATCTTCCTGTGGGTGGTGGGTCCATGGGAGGACGGCCCCATGTCTCTCCTTCGGGCTGTGCTCGGCCAGGCGCCTTGGGGGAAAACCCGGCCACCAGACGCTCGCTGTCGAGCACCCACCCAGCTCATCCAAGCTGCTTCCTCAGTTCTGAGGAAGCAGCTTGGATGAGCTACGAAACGTATTCGACCTCTAAACTCTAAACTCTGTCCAGTTGACAAATTAAATTTCTCCTTTTGCTACTTTTCCTGGTATGTTCCACAGTACATATCAATTTAGCATTTAATCAATCCACTCCACATACAGAAAATCTTAAAACATGTTTTCTTACTGTGAACGGGCTCTCCTCTCCACAGATCTGATATGTAGCCTGGTAGTGTTACCTGCTGTGTTTCTGTTGTACTGTGGAACATTCCAGGCAAGACAGCTTTTGCAGGTCCGATACCAATATCGATATTTAAGCTTTAAGTATCTGCAAATACCCAATATTAACCGATATCAGTGTAGGCAAAGTTGCATTTTTTTTATTACAAATGTGATCCAGTTGTGTTATGCAATTGTTATTTATCCTGTAAATAACTACCGAATAGCTTTGTATGAATTAAAATTCAAACATTATGAGACATCCAGACCTATATGAACCAGTAAATAGTCCAAAGGTCACATCCAGGATGAGACTGATATCCGATCTTTACAAGATTCCAATATCATTATCAGTGCATCCCTACCAAAAGCACAGCATCTCAATTTTAGTTATTTAAGACAATTGAAAAACAACCTCATGTAAATTTCCTCTTGATGAATCAAATTACTGTATTTAAATATTTGGGTATGCTGGGTATTATTAAATGTCCAAATTCTTCAACCCATTCATTCCAGATCCATTGTTGAACTGTAGGTGGCGTTATTTCTCTAAAGTCTCTCTTACCCCTATTCCCTCTTGATGGTGTGTGTGTTCATGTGTGTTTTCATATACAGCAGGGGTCCAGTTCAAAGGTCACTGCTCCGGCTGCAGCCAAAACATCAGAGGAGGACGACCTTGCCAAAGGTACTAGAAACGACTCTTCTTCTATTGAAAGGAGCATTTCCGAACACACTTTCTTTTTAGACAAAGACGCATTGCTTTTAGATGATACTTGTTTTGCAGTTATATATTTGTATTGTATTTTGAGTCTTCTATTGGGGTGGGTAATATTGATAAAATAGAAATTAATAGATTATAGATTATTATCCTCATAACAATATTTTTCAGTTTTGTCGATCCATCTAAAATTTCCTCAAAGTATTTTCCAAATTTTTATAGAAATGTAGAATTAAACAAAAAAAATGAAGAAATATCACATTTAGTTTAAATAATACTTATTTTGTAGTTATGCATTTTTATTTTGAGTCTTCCACCTATTTATATTGACAAAATTGAAATATTGATAGTTTAGTTTTCATAGATTATCCCCATGACAATATTTTTTTAAATTTTTTTGTTCATCCAACTGAAATTTGCTCAAAGTATCGCACAAATTCTTATATATTCTTATAAACTTTGGCTTAAAATGCATAAATACCACTTAATACCCTCTTTGCATGGGTATCTTTATATCTTTATATGTGAGCTGGTATTTTTGCAGCCTGTTTTAATTAATATTTTCAATTATGGACAATATAATCCATTTTGACAAGTACAAGAAAGGGTAAATAAAGTAACTAAATAAATAAATACATATTCTAAAACTATATTTGCTACTTTACACATGAGATAAGGAAATGCATAAATAATAATGTGTTACTTTTATAATACACTTAATGCTAGAGTAGAGTGTCTTACATACTGTCTTTGTTGGTCCATTTGTCCCCATGCATCACTGGTTTCTTCTTGTATTGATTCATTCTTCCTACATGGTTTTCTTGTGGGAACAGTTGGTCCAGTTACATACAAAATAATAATGATGAATGGTGTAGCTTTGCCAATCCCACATGCACTGATGCTTTGACCACCATCCTGCTATTATCTGTCTACAGTTAGTTGCCAATGTTTTATAAGCACCAATTTTTAGGGTTTTATTAGCTAAGATGAATGTAAATGTTGGACACTTTTCTGGTGCAGATTCCACTTCAGGCTTGTCTCCATGGAGATTGTATTGCCTTGCTTGGAATGTTCCACAGAATGGCATTAGTGTTAGGTATACTGCATTTATTCAGTTAGGTGTCTTTATTGCAAAAAAATAACAACAAACCAAATACCTTAAAAAGTAGACATAGTGGCATGGCCATAATATCCATTATGAAATCACTAGGAGGAATCTTTTTTTTTTACTATTTCTAACAGTCTTTACAGCATGAATTGTATGATTTTGAAACAATATTAGAGCATTGCAATGAATTATGAATACTTAAAGTTGTGCAGGTCTAGGAATCACAAGTCATACAAATATAGCCATTTAACTGTCTACTGTCAGTACACCATCATTAAATAAAGTATCCTCAATTATTTAAATCTTGATATTTTGTCAAACCTTTTAGATACGGTCTTTATTTTCTACTATGTTTTCTTACAGCCATTGAGCTCTCACTGCAGGAGCAGAAGCAGCAGGCTGAGACACGCCCCCTCGCCGTGACCTCCGACCCCCCGGCCTACAGCACTGTTGCCGCAGCGACGAAGGAGGCGCTGAAAGTTCGGGCCCTTTATGACTTTGAAGCAGTAGAGGACAACGAGCTTACATTCAAAGCAGGAGAACTTTTGCTGGTTTTAGATGACAGGTATTCAAACTTGAATGTGGAAAATCTCATGTGAAGAACATTTAGACTGACCAGACTGATATGTGTGTCAAACGCCCAACAGTTGAATCTGATTGGTAAAAACGTCACAACAGCAAAACAAGCCAAAATATCAAACTTTTGTTATATCCAGTTGAGAGAAAATCTTCCCTGTCCACAAGAGCACAAAGCACCAACCTTCTGCACGTTTTTCTCACACCAAATAGTCTGTATTTTCATTAAAATAGGCTGACGTCTGTCATCGTCTCGCATGAGTATCTCAAGATGGATTCTCCTGAGTTTGTGAACTTAGAAATATAAGACATGATTGGCAAGGGATTTCAATGCAATACATACTGTATGTTAAGTTGTTAAATTATGAATATAAATAAAGTAATCCTAAATATTTAACATCAGATCACTGTATGCTTTGCTATAGACCACACTGAATATATCCTTATGCTTGCCTTGTTTGACAGTGACCCAAACTGGTGGAAAGGAGAGAACCACAGAGGTGTTGGACTTTTTCCTTCAAACTTCGTCACAACAAACCTCAGCGCTGAACCTGAACCAGGTAAAGCTAATTACTTTATTCAAAATTGTATATTTATTGTTGAGATGTTAATCATGGGTTTCACACAAACGTTTGAGAACTTTTTCACCAACAGATAAAATATTTTGTTAATCACTATGGCAACTATGCGTGGGTTTCAGAATGATAACACAAGTGTTCTATAATTCTCATTTATCACTTGCGTGTTTCCTTTCATATGAACTAGTTTGTTGTTAAGCAGACTGTTATTTTTCCATGTACTTTTTTTGATCTTCTGAAATAAGTTTACTCAAGTAGAAGTAAAAGTAGAAATTACTCTAGTCTACTAAAGGCCGCCACACACTACAGGAGAATTTGCCCGATTTTGGCTCCGATTTGCTTCTCCCCGAGTTCGGGGAGGCGTGACCCGACTTTGTGTCTTCGTGTGAGATTTTGAAGCTTCTGTGCTCCTCGTGTGTGGTGTGAGTGTGACTCATAGCTGCTCTTTCACATGGTAACCACAAAACATCACTACGGCAACAGCCAATAAAACAGTGTCAGGGGCAGAGGAATGATGGACACAGAGGCACAACATACAAACTCAACTCTGGAAATAGCAAAAATAAACAGGCGACTTTATTACTCCCCTCTCATAAACTCATCCACATTATTCATAAAATTTGTCCTCCGCAAATAATGACATCCAGTCCACAAAACATCACTGTGAATCCAGTTTGAAGCATTCTTTAAAAGTAAAAAGGCGAGTAAAAATGCATTCACGTGTGTCTGTTCACATCCACAGCGCGCTGATTGGGGTGAAGCTGCAGATTAGTGATAGTGACTCCATTTCCTGTGTACTTTATCGCCAACCTTCTGTGCATTAAAAATCATGTATCTGAAGTATTGCACCACATTTCACAAATAATAATAAGACAGTTTTGACTAAACTAGATTTTTACAGTGATATAAAGTAGGGATAGGTAAGTATGGATTATTTGAACCAATACGATATTTGCCTGCTGATGTGGCCGATAACCGATATTTGCCGATATCAGTTAATTTATCTATCTTATACTAATCTAGGATATAAAATAATTTGTTACATGTTTGTACAGCCATATAAAATACCAAAAAATATCAGTATTAAATATCAACCCCAGCAGGATACAGATATCAAGGAATCTGTATCGATATCGGCCAGTACCGATACTGGGACCGATATATACGGTATCACCCATCCCTAATATAAGATAAGATTAGCCATTAATTTACTGCTTGTTAATAAATATAATATTACTTGAATAAAATGTGTGATGTGATGAAACTGCTTGATAAATTTAACTCTTTTTATCCCAAGTTTTATTCAGATTTTTGTAATCTCACTCAAATTGTGTCTGTTTCTTTCAGTCCTTTACGTTGACAAAGCTGGTACTCCTGAACAGACCAGCCTAGAGACCAAAGCAGAGCCAGAGCCTGTTTTTATTGATGAGGTAAAAGTGACTGCCAAGTCTGGAGTCTTCTGCAAACTCACATTTAGATAAAACATTTTAATTCACTTTAATTCAGACTTTTAATTTGGTTTAATTTATCTTTTCCACAGTCAAAGATGGACAGGACACTGGCTCTTCTACAGAATGCAGATCCAGCAGATCCTAGTCCAGACTCCACAGAACTGCTACAACTCGAGGGTATAACACTTTATGGCATTATGTAACATTTTCTGGTCATCTGCTTGTCTCCATGGAGATTTTCATGGAATGTTCCACAGTATGGCATTTAACTTGTGCATTTGACAGATTAATATATTTTTCTTATTATTACTTGGTCTGGTGGGATAGTTCCTGTGGTAAATATTCATCATAAATTTACTTCAGTTAAGTGGCAATACAGGAACCGGAATAGTGATTGATAAATCAGAATTCCTCAACTAATTTCATCAAGTGTTATCAATTCCATCCAAAATGTATGCACAAAGAACTATTATGCAATTTATGGGCAATGTTTTGACCTTGCTAACCTTATAGTGGCAAGGTAACATACCTTCACAGATGTCATATCTGCTGTCAGTATCCAACCAGGAAGTAAAATGATAAACTTTAGTACTTTAGTAAAATCTTAAATCTAATGATGTTAACTAAGTTTTAGAGAAATGTGTAGTCTAACCTATTAGATCCACTTTAAACTAAACTCACAGGAAGAATTTTTTCAAGTCAACATTCCAAGCAAATCAATAACATCACCATAGTGACAAGTTTTGAGTTTTGTACTTTTTGTGCCTTAAACAGGAGCTTGTGAACAGATGAACCCACTGATTGATGAGAAATTGCAGGAAATTGACAGGTAACAAACAAGTATATAACATAAAAAGTTGAACATTTCAAAGATGAAAATAAATGTATGTATTAAAATCAACAAAAATACTGTATTTTTGATGTCCTGTTACTGCAGCCTAATATGCATGTGGTCTGTGTGTGCGTGTTGGTGGTGGTCATAGGGGTCAATGAAGTGCATTGGGAGCCTCGGTTCTGTCAGTCTGCCCCAAAAAATGTCTCCAGAAAGCGCTGTTATTTATGGAAGGATTCATTATTCACTCTTCTTATTAATTAAAATCAACACAGACATAAGGGGCGGGAATGACTCACGGCTGGTTGAACGCTTGTCTTAAAATCAGAAGTTTATAATTATACCCTGTATATCAAGCAATCTTTAAATGTGTGAATTTCACTTAGTACAAGCTAAATTGCATAAAATCTTTACATTTACAGAATGGTTCTCTTCGTAAGGGTTAGTTTAGGTTTGTCTGGTTATTGACAGGTTATCAGGTGCCCTCCTGATTAGACCCTTGTTAAAAATGTGTTTTCTCTCCCTGTTGTAGAAAGCACTCGGAGCTGTCTGAGCTGAATGTGAAGGTCCTGGAGGCTCTGGAGCTCTATAACAAACTGGTGAACGAGACGCCATATTACACTCCATACTCCAAACTGCACCAGCCACAGTACGCTCCCACGGCAACCGCCATGTCCATGCAGGTAAGACACACAAAACATTTCACATACTCCTACGTTATTGCTGGGTTTCAGATGACATGCCAGCAATATTTAATACAGATGAGGAAGAGCTAAAATGAATATTTATTAACTACAAATTTTTGTTGTAATACGGTGAGTACTTGGTTGTAGTCAGTAATAGAAATGATCAGGTTGAACATTTGTGACTTTACATACTTTCTGCTGACAACAATCATGTATTTGGAGTTGAATAATGGCACCACTTTGTAAAGCTATTGTGAAAAAAATGATTTCACTTGTAGTTGTTTATTTCTGCTCACAGAGAAGAAGGTGAATCTTGTGTCAGTTTTTGTTTCATGTATGTTTCAGTAATTAGAGATTATCCGTAATCCACATCAACGAATCTGGAATCTGACAGTCAAACAGCAAATTAGCAAATGGAGTTCTAACCTGTTTCGAAGCATTTGTCCGACAACATTGTTATAAAAAAAAAAACAAATTTCTATGACTATAAGCAAACTGCAAGCTTACATTTGAATGTATTCTTAATATAATACATTTTGTGCATTTACTTATTTAAGAAATGCCAGAGAAGATTTCTTTGTTTCCACAGATATATTTTGACATATAATACGTCTTGTTAGCATTTGATCTATCCATTAAAGCGCTGGTTAAGGAGGCTATGCTGCTTCAGGGGCATTTAATGATCCCCCTTCAGTCAATAAATCAATCATGGAATAAATTCACTTGTACAGTGCTCTGAAAGGTCCACAATTAATATTTTAATGATGGCAGCTTTCGTATTTATCTATTTTGTTCCACTGGTTACACAACATAATGACAGAATTCGTTTTCAAAATTATATAGACTGTTTTAAGACATATTTAAATTTAAACAAATGTAAGTGACAAATTTAAAGGTCCAATATTACACAAAATTGACAGCTTTAAGCCATGTTATAATGTTACATGTCACATACCTGGAGTTTCATTCGCGCATGTTTAGTAACCCTGCATTATTAGTGTCTACATCTCTAAACCTCAAAATGCTCTGTTCCACCTTGTGATGTCATGAAGTGGTAGTTTTCAAGTTAACAGCTCCTTTTAGCTTTTGTTTAGTAGAGATTGCAATTCAAGGGCTGAAATGATCCAAATGATTCTAGTGAATGTATATGGAGTTATAAAACACAGTGGAGCACTTCCTGTATTATCACATGACATCACAAGGTGGAACAGAGTGTTTTCACTTTGAGAGAAGAACTCAGCCTTAATGTGCAGGATTTGTGTTTTAAACATGTGTGAATGAAACAAAATACAACTCTGGGTATGATGAGGAAACAACATTGTAATTTAGATCAGAAAATGGTGTAATATGGGCCCTTTAAACATAGAATTACTACAGCTAGCATGTGTGCGTACTTCCTGATTAATGGACATTAAATGCTTTAAAATCTTTGATCTAGACAGTACACAGCAGACTTATTTTGACCTCAAGAGCAGCTCGTACAATATATCTGTACTCGGGGAAAGACAAATTTTGCTCTAATACATGGAAAAATTCTGTATGCCCCTATAAATATATCATAAAATATTGGTTTAAAATGATGTAGAGGAACTCCTTTATGTCTTGTTTATTGACTTCTATTCTGGGATATAGCTGCCAATCCCAAATCCATTTTAAAGCTGCTGTTGGCAACCGATTGTGAAAACAGTGAATCACATCATGTCTTTCCCCTCCTTCAGTGTCGGTCACACTCAGGTCAGTCCACACGAGTCGTACATAATTTATAGACAGATTTATTTCAAGGCTGAAGATTTTTGAGCTTTGACTCTCTAACACTATATCTGCAGGAGTCGTCAGAGAGCACTTTTTCTGTTGAGTTTATTGACTGATTACGGACAAGTAAAGGCTATAACTACTCAGTGTTTCCCATAGATTTTGTTAAGCTTCTGGTGGCACAGATTATTTTAATCTGAGGAATTTCATCTTGATGAATTTGTGGCGTTTGAATGACACTTACTGCCTATATTTAATTATTAAATCTTTAACCATTCTGACCAGTGTAGTCTCTTTTATAAGTTTATGATAATACAATGAGAAACAAAGTCAATATATAGTCCAGTTAATTTTAGACTATGGGGAGATTTTTTTATGAATTTAAAACTGCATAAGCTTGATGTGGTTGATGTGGTCATACGTGTTTTGATTATCCAATCAGAAAGCAGAATGAGCCTCACATGAGTCTGTCATTCGGGTTGCCAGTTTCAGTGCTGAAATCCAATTGTTTTAAACCTAAAACAGCTCTTTTTGATCTGAATGGTCTCTACCTAAACCCCAGCACCTGCAGCCAGTCATTAACCAGTGCGAGTTTAGCCTCTACAGCTCAGTGAGTGAATTCTGGAGGTTCTGAGCTTTCACATGAGGCCAGTCCATATAGATCTAATGAAAATTCTTTTTGCGGGTTAAAGCACTAGCTTGAATTGTGATTATAGTTGTTTTTTTAAACCAGCAAAAGTGCAAGCTACATACCCTACCTTTAATCAAACATTGTGTCAAATGCATAATACATGCCATTTAATTTGTGTCTCCAAGTCTAATTCCAGGTTTTTAGCATTCTTATTGATTTGGCCCATATGGCTCTGTTTGTCTGGTAGATATTCAGTCAGCCTTTTGCTCACAGAGGAGGAGGCTGTAGCTTTTCTTGGCTCTTGCAGTTTTCTCTCTAATGATTGATATCGCTGTCTGTCCCTGGAGATTTAGAAAAATGTCCACTTCACTGGGCCGGCCCACGCTTTATTTCATCCTTTATCATGATATTTCTTTCTCCTTATTTTTCTGCAGACTGTGAATGCATCGTCAGGCTGTTCTTGCACCTGCTGCAGTTTAACATAAAGGGCTGTTACATCTGGTACTGTCTGTGTCAATAAGTGCATTTGGCTTACAGAGCCTATGTGAGCTTACCGGTCTGAAGTCTACATTTACTACTCATACTCATTTAGAACTGGTTTTGTTGAGATAGTTATGGTTTAGATCTGTTTTGAGCCTGGCTTACTTCTGAGTTCAGTTCAGTTGTAGTGCTTGTTTAGTCCTTTTTTTTAGTCCTGGTTTAGACCGCTTTAGTCTCAAATTGAGTATCAATGTCTGAGCTGGCCGGAGGTCAAAGGTTGGAGGATTGATTCGGGTAGGATTGATTCCCACTGGGATTAAAGTGCATTTTTTAAATGTTTTAAATTATAGTTTTATACCAGTGAAGAAGCAATTTGTGAAGAAACGTTGAAAAATATTTTGAAAATTACAGGAAGTAAAGCATTCCATATCGATGACATCAACAATTTACACCCAACAAAGGATTTTTTCAGATACTTTAAACATTATTTCAACAAAACATATGTGTATTTTTTGTAAAGTCTCAAATAAAATGATCTTAACTGTGTTTCAGTAAAATGAGTAGTCCAACCTGACAAAGGTACTTTTTATCCTTGGGTCCTTAGGCAAGATTCTTCACCCACATTGCCTAGTATGAATGTGGTTTGTGCCTGACGTGAGTGATTGGGGCCAATACCGCACACTGGCAGCCTTGCTTCCGGTAGCCTCGCTTCCGTCAGTCTGCCCCACGGCATCTGTGGCTACAATCATTTACCACCGTCGAATATGGAATTAATGATTAATAACGACAGTGTAGCGCTGCAAACCTCCTGACTAATAAAATGATTTAGGCCTAGATGATCCATCTGAGTGAGATGCTGTTGTAAAACTAAACTACTGCCGTTTATATTATTTATCATCTTTTCTAACCTCAAACCTGTTTTTCTCTGTTAGCCTCAGTACTTGGGCCCAGCCGGAGCTCCGTACATGACCCAGGGACCTCCCACACAGACCTACTCTCTGCCCAGTGACCAGCCCTCCTCGCTCTGCTCTCTACCTGCCAACGCTCCCCCCTCCAGCCAGCCACAGCCCTACATGAGGTGAAACCATATAGAGCTTGTTATATACTGTTAGAATGACTCACCACTGGCAGTGAAGAGACGAGGGCCAGTGTAAATTAGTGTGTTAGAAATAAGACACATATAAGAAATAGAACGGTCCATGGGTTTCAGAATGATGAGAAATTAAGACCATTTCCATAGAGATTGACAATTTAACACTATTATTATATCTTTTTGAATGGGAAAAAAAATCCTCAAGATGTTGCATACAGAACATGCATATAAAAAGCTGAAACCCATGAATAGTCAAAAAATGGAGTGTTGGCAAGCATACCACAGAACGCCATAGGCGTAGACAACATCTGTCACTCTGCCCCAAAGCAAAGATAGTAACAATGAATGAAAGAGGGGCTACATAAAGCAGACATAAAATCTAATTACATTACATTATTACTGTTCAAATACAAAGTTGCAGACTGGTCCACAAATGCACCAAAAATTGTAAAAGGTATCTTGATTTTCCAACTGCGAAAGGAGGAAATATGTTTTTAAATGTAATAATCTAACCAACTAGATCTGTGCTCTTACAAACCCTTTGACACATTAATATCCTCATATTAATTTCTGGGCTTATGCTTAGATTTAGAATAGAATTTTCAGACAAATTGGGGTGGACCACCCAAGTGCAACCAATCAAAGCACTACTTGTACCACTTATTTCTGGGCATGTGAAAGATACTTTATTATCGGTTGCAGACAGCAAGCATCACATTTTGTCACAAAGTGCTTCTTTTACACTATACTCTTTGGGAGAAAACATAAAATTTACTATTTTCCAAAAATAAATTGGGGTACCCCAGCTTTAACTACAAGAGAAAAAATGATTTAATACATAGAAATAGACTAAAGAATTGCAAACAAAACAACAAAAGCATACATTTCCAAACAAAATATTTTTTTTAAACTACAAAGTACTACAAAATATATTAAAAACCCAAATAGTATCTAGTATCAAAAATCTTATACTATTCAATACTAAAACTAGTATCAAAACTGATTTGAGCAACTTGCGATAACAAAATAAAAAAGAGAGAAAATTTGACCTTTCCTGAATTTCCTGAATCTAGATATAGAGCTTAAATCAGAACTAGTATAAGTCCAAACAGTATAGTAAAAGTATTATTTTATGTTGTAAATAGCCAATTGTTTATTTTTCTTAGCAGTAGTAGTGGTACCAAAATTGGCCTTTAGTATCAAGTTTATTCCTTAGCATCGAAATAGAGTTTGAAATTGTATTATTGTGTCAACACTGATCTCTGTTATTAATACCATCACCTCATACTAAGTTTTCTGTGTGCTTTCTTTACTATGTTTTTATTAACCCTGTAACCTTTTCTGTCTACAGCAGTGCTCTGAACCCTCAGTACATGACCCAGGCCCCATACGCCCCTCAGAACATGGACATGTCGAACTACCACCACAACCCCCAAATGCCCCCCGTCTCCTACCCCATGGCCCCTCCCCCCCTACAGACCCCCCCACAGCAGCAGCAAGCAGCCTACTACCAACAGCCCCTGCTCTAAAACCTGCCCTCCTATCTGTTTCTATGTGTGGTGAGTGTAAGAGTATATAGTATGTCCCTTTATGATGTTTGAGACAGTTGTAATGCCATCAGAAGTGGATATTGCGTGCATGTTTTTGGACAATCGCACGCAAGGACAATTTTTATTCGCCCAATGCTGGTTTTATATAATATCTTGATGTAAAAGTTGCCACTAGGGGCGTCAAATTCATTCTACAACAGCGCAATGATGGGAAATACATATAGTTTGCATATGATTGTCTAAATTGTTTTGCAAATGGTTGAAATAGCTCTCGGATGTGGTATTAGGGGTAAAGTCTATCGATATAATTGCAGTTTAAAGTGATTCTATAAGTTAAAGTGTACCTTAGTTTGAATACATTGGGGCGCTGCTACAATTTAAGTCAGTGATAAAAATCATCAAATACATTATAATAAATAAATGACTCTACCAAGCCACAGTGGTCAGACATCACAGCAAAAATAGCACTTTCTTTATATTTCTTTTACTTTAGTTGAATTACCATGACAACCGTACATTATTTAAGATTGTATAGCTCTCATATAATCATACAGGATTAAGGATTACATGTTATTTTACCATCTGTATTGTCTGTAGTAGATGTCTGTTTGATTCAAAGTACTTAAAAGTGATATGTAACTTTCCAGAAATGGGCACGTAGCCTGTTATTGCTTTGCCTGGAATGTTTCGCGATATGGCATTTATTGAAAAAGCGTTCATTCGTAGTTTTAAAACCGCTACAACAAATACAATGAATAGATAGTTTCAATAAAAATCTGCCCATTTGACCCCAGTCATTTGACCCCAATTAATTTTTAAATACAATACAGTACAATGCATTGAATGGTGGAGGTAATTAAATAGCCTTAGCTTTTGAATAAATAATTTCTCAGTCAGTTATTTCACTAAAAGTTATGTACTATGTCTGTTTACTCATACCTCTACTGCAGACAATCTATGAAACTGACAGTGAATCTTACATTACATTCACAACTCATTGTACCATTTTTGTCCCCATATCTCTGTCCAAAATTAACTTCGCTCATCTTGTTTTTATGTCTAATATATTCTTGTTGAAGCTGCTACAGTTCATTAATATTGTCCTCTATATTTGTAGACCCATTAACACTGAATAAAAGCTACAATTTTGGTCAACATGAAAGGCTCTCGGGCGTCAGTACCTATTATCTATGGACATTTTCTTGTAGCACAGATCATTTCTCCTGAACACTCTATTTAAAGGTGCGCTATGTAACTTTTCTCGTGGAGTATCCGCCACCTACTTGTCTCCATGGAGATATTATTGCTTTACCTAACTTGGCCTCGTGGCATCAGCTGCTTGTTTCTGTTATGGGTACGTTTTTAGCTATTCTTTGTAACATTCCAGGCTAAGCAATACCATCGCAATGGAGACGAGCAGGTGACAGCCCCTACACCGGAAAAGTTACATAGCACACCTTTAATATTGCATTTTTATTTCTATCAAACACTGCCTTTCCAGTTGCTGCATTCAAAATATTTAACAGTTTTGTGTGTGTGAACGAGTTGGGTTTTATACACAGAGTCACTGCAACACGGGCTAATTATGCAAAGATTAGTAATGAGTTTTTTCTACATCTGTCTTCTAAAATGTTAAAAATGTCAAGCAAATTCCCATTAAATTAAATGTATGTACCTATCTATTCATTTGCCTTCTATTTGAATTATGTGTTATGGCAAATACATGTGTTTTTTGTGAGCTTATTTGAGTCTACTTTGAATGTCTAAGACGCAGTTGTAAAAATGCTATGGTTTTATGAAGAATGGGCGGTGACGTGTTGCTTGCTGGGTTGCTGTCCCTATTTGAATCGTATAGTATTTGTAAATTGGGGTCTATTAAATACTAAGATATGTATGTTATTCTATAGGATTGGATACAAGTGTGTGGAGTTGCAGAAAGGGCCGTTATAACCTTGTTTCCATATCCACAATAGTTTCATTTACACTTAGACTTAATTTGTTTTTGTCATTTACACAGGTTTACCACACAAACCCTGTGTATTTAAGCTGAATTCTTCTCTCAAACGGAAAACACTTACACCGGTAATGTGCTCCACTGTGTTTTTAAACTCCACCAGAATCATTTGGAGCTCCTTTCAACCCTGGAATTGTAATTTCTACAGAACAAACAAATATTAGCTCAATGTTCTTAAATATATTTCAGTAATTTATTTTAGAGCTGTGATTCTCAGCTATAGAAAATATCCAATAGGGACCATACGTGTACATTTGTATGCTTATCTGATTGTCTCCATTCTAATTTAGACTGAATTGTATTGCAGCAGACACACCAAAACACGTTACTAAATAACTTAGTATCTTTTTGACCCAATTTACAAAATGCTAAACTATTGCTACTTTTTCCCACTGTTTATGTCTTATCGCCAGCTGTCAGTCCATTATATGTAAACTTCATGACATTTTGCACCTTAGCTTTGTGAACTTATCTACCACTGGATGCCTTCTTCTTGTTCTTCTGTAGAAATCGAACTTTACTTTGGAGAGATGCTTCGGTCAGAAATGTATAAATCTGTATATTTAAAGTACGCTAGAAAACACAACTTGGATTTTAAAACCTTATGCTTTTGTAATGGCATAGAATAATAATTTGAAATAAAAAATGTACAAGAGTGCATGTTGTCTTGTGTATCTTAATCTAAAGTATAATTTCATTGTTGGCAGTTAATCAATAAGGATCAATGAAGATTCAAAATAAGCAGTCAAATTATTGTTTTGGATAATTAAAGGTGCAGTATGTAACTTCTTGTGGCAACCTGCTTGTCTCTGTGAAGATGTTAGTTTTTTGCATGGAATATTCCACAATATGGCATTAAATGTATGATTCTTGATTCAGTTTAAATGATTGTTAATTATTTTATTATGAGCGCGGTTCAGGCTCCACTGATCTGATCAGTAACTTGACTTGTTTTCTCATTTCTCATTGGAGATAGGTAAGTTTTGGTTAAGTTTTGGTTTAGACCGTAGACTGTATATATAAATGGGCATAGCTAACCCACTAGCCCAGAGCGTTTTGACCAGTTTGTCAAAACAATGCTATTTATAAAGAAATACAATTAATATTATGCAGAATTCAGTTAAGCATTTTGGCCCGGCCCTCCACAATATTTTCTGTTTCTGATTTGGCCCTATGGAAAAAAGAATTGCCCGCCCCTACACTAGCCGCTGCGTTCCAAATAGGAAGTGAGCAAGGGGGCGCTTCCAGCTCCAATTCACTTTACATGGTCTCCCCTCTCTCTATAACTACTGCATTGAGCCTCGTCATTTTGGAATTAAAATGTTAAGCTTTGGGTAATGACCGAAAGGACAAGATCGCGGACACAAGAGACTGAAATGAGTTTCCTCTGCAGAGTGACTGGGTGCTCCCGTAGAGATAGGGTGAGGCGCTCAGTCACACAGGAGGAGCTCAGAGTAGAGCCGCTTCTCCTTCACATCAAGAGGAGCCAGCTGAGGTGGCTCGGGCATCTGTTCCGGATGTCTCCTGGTCGCCTCCCTGGGGAGATGTTCCAGGCACAACCCACTGGGAGGAGGCCCCGGGCAGACCCAGGACACGCTGGAGGGGCTATGTCTCAGGGCTGGAGGGGCTATGTCTCAGGGCTGGAGGGGCTATGTCTCAGGGCTGGCCTGGGAACGCCTCAACGTCACCCCAGAAGAGCTGGAGGAAGTGTGTGTGGAGAGGGAAGTCTGTGCCTCCCTGCTCAGACTGGTGCCTCCGCAACCCAGGCCTGGATAAAGCGGAAGAAAATGGATGGATGGATGTTTATAAATAAATTCTTATTCCTACTATGGAACTAGCTCCAAATTTGCCCCTATAACTGCTAGCCTCATGAGCTTCATTTGACTGGAGTCAAACACTATGGGTGAAGTCACACTCCCTTTGTAGACTTCTTTAAACAGTCTATGGTTTAGACCTGACTTAGTCCATCTCTAAACCTGGAAATAAACCAGGACAACAAACCTTCCATTAGTCCTTCTAGTCCTGGGTTAGATCTGGCTTAGACCTGTTCTAGTTTAGCCCACCCACTATGCTTACGGTATCCTGATTGCGCCCCTACTTGTTTCCATGGAGATAGAAAAAGTTGAATGCGTGACAGTGGAACATTAGTAACATCTCCATATAGACAAGCAGCTGACAGACCATCTACCAGAAAAGTTACATAGTGCACCTTTAATTCTCCAATAGATTGCAAGTCTCATGTCAGCCTCATGTGAAAGAACAGTAGGCTACTTTTTGGTTTACGTTTCTTCATATACAAATCTATCAAGTCTTGAGTTACATCTGGTTTAGTCCTAGTTTAGACTCTGTGTAGTCCTGGTTTAGTCCTAGTGTAGTTCTATAGACCCGTTCCAGTTTAGCCCACACAAACGCTTGCAGTATACTTAATGCTCTTTTAAAGTCTTGGAAAATAATGTCTTAATGAATGAAGTGCTCTTCTTGTCTTCTGTTCAGTGAGTACATTTTCACAATTAACATGCTCTAAAAATAGACCCAGGATCTAATTAACTCTCCCTGAGCTCCTCCTGACAGCCGCCGTGATGGACTTGGACTATCATATTGTCATTATGGTGACAGTGATTCATGTTTTACCGAACAAAAGCTTTATATAAATAGAGGAGTGACTTTATTTCTTCAAAAATGACAGGCAAATATACTGTTTACATGTGGGCTAAATCAAACCGACTGATATCTTGGTTGAATCTGCATCACATCTACTTATTGCTTTTCATTTTTTATATTTTTGTTTTAAGTATATGTAAAATATATTAGAAATAAAGACTACCCATTCTTAACTAAAGAGAGGAGCCAGTTGAGGTGGCTCGGTACTAAACCAGGGGTAGACCAGGTTTAGACCAGGTTTCCAATTGTGTAACAAAAATGTGTGTGCTATTGTCTGGAACAGTGCAGCTGGTGAGAAAGAGCAGCATCATCTGTTGTTTGTTCAAAAGAATTTCTTAAAACTGAAAGAATTCAACTCAACAAAAGGAAAAGGACATAAAAGCTTGTGCTGGTGTTTTTATTTTGCTGTTTTGTCCGTAAATCAGTTCCTATTCCTAATACGGAACTGGCTCCAAATTTGCCCCCATAACTGCTAACCTCCGTGAGCTTCATTTGACTGGAGTTGGACACTATGGTGACGCCACTCTCCCTTAGTCCACTTTTTTATACAGTCTATGGGTGAAATTCGCCGCTAGAAGTGAATCTATATCAATATCGACCAATACCAACACTGGAACCGATATATCGCCCATCCCCAATTCTAATCTTTTCTCAGTTCTCTCGTTTATTTAAACAAGTTTAAAACGTGAACTTTGAACAGAATCCTTTTATTAAAACATAAATCGCAAATCTAATCACAATCGCAAAGCTTGTCAGAAAAAAAAAAACACCTAAATTCCACCCAAATTGTTCAGTTCATCAGAGGAAAAAAGGACCTAAATGCTACTCAAAATACACATTTAGAAGCCACATATAGCAATCTTTCCCAGGAATTCTGATTTAGGGCAGGATTCATTTATTATTTGATGTTTTTCAAGAAACTTTTCGAGACGTGAGTTGAAGAGTTTTTCAAGGGTTTTTGAAAACTGTGGCAGTAGGGAAATTGGTCTGTAGTTTGTGAAATTGTGTTTGTTCTCATTCTTGAATATTGGTATTACTTTCGCAGTTTTCATTTTATTTGGGAAACGCCCTGACTGAAAAGATAAATCGCAGATATGTGTAAAGGGTTTAACAATGTTTTTTTAATTACTTTTTTAACTACTACCATGTCTATGTCATGGCAATCTTTGGATAGTTTACTTGCAGATATAAAGATAGAATGTGGATTTCTTTCAACATTTTGGTGACAAGTTACCTGATCTGGAATTTTGGCAGCCAACTCCGGGCCAACATTTACAAAAAAAATATTGAAATGATTTACTACATCTTTTGTGCTTTGAATTTCATAATTTTTGTCAATGAAGTAATCAGGACATGTTGCCTTTGTAGGTCCTTGTTTGATTAGTTTATTCAGTGTTTCCCACGTTCTTTTTATATTGTTTCTATTTTCATACAATATTTTCTTATAATATAATCGCTTGCTCGCTCGAGTTATGTCTGCTAATTTATTTTTGTACTTCTTATATCTTTGTTCTGCTTCTTTTGTTTTTAACTTTATTATTTTTTTACACAGATTATTTTTCTTTTTACAAACATTAATTATTCCTTTAGTTTTTGTTCGTTTATAGATTAATTAGATTGGTTACAACTGTTGGATTTCTTTGGAGTTACATGTCTGAGGTACGGAAATATGCAGTTATTCTTTATCTTTTTCACACACTTTTATCACACTTCATAAACTAAAGTTGTCATTTACCAGTTTGCTCATTTTGTAGGCTTGGGCTGCTGCTGTAAATGAGAATTGGATGTACATACAGGTTTAATTTAACCAGCCTTACCTACTTACTTATTTTCAACTTGATTTTCATTCTAAATTTGTTTTTGTTTTTATTTTCCATGCTAAACAACAGTGGTCAGTGGTTGTGCTTGTGCGTAATGGTTTGTTCCTATTGGTCCGAGTAGCGAGTGCGCAGCGGCAGTGAAGCCCGGAGTGATGCTCGTAAAAGGGGGAGGGGACAGAGAGAGTCCCGTAGATTAAACCCGCATCTCCACTCTCATCTCTCCAGCTCTCCTCTGAGAAACCAAAGGGAGCCGGTGTATTTCCAGTTTTTCTCGAGTTTTCGTGGTCAAAAAGCGCGTTCAAACTGGATCCTCCGCCCCAGCAGCAGTTGCAGTGGAGCGGCTCCGAGCGGCAGCCTCCTCCGTGGACCGACGAACTGGCTCAGATGTCCCAGCACATCTACACTCGGCACGGGATAGACGCACTGCAGAAGCCCGGGGTCTTCCAGGTACGGTTCTCCTACTATCACAGCTTTCACTTTGTAGTTTCAGGTTTTGGACTTGGCGTGTGGTAAAAATAATAGTGGAGAGTGCATTTTATTTTGAATTCACATAAATAAAGCAGTATTGCGGATTATTTAGTCCAATCTGGTCTATTTTTTTACTGTAATAAACCTTATAGCCATACATTCCATTTAAAAACGTGCACACAAGACATACACAAATGCACAGAGGAAAACACTTATCAAATCTATTTTTCCCAAATTAAAGCATTTATTTTGCTTCACTTTAATCTTCACTATTTTAAAAGACTTCAGAACATTCCATTATTAAACTATTTTCATTTGGTATAGCTCAGTCATAAGGCAGCTCGAATTAACTTAGCACATATTTCCTAAGTAAAGTACGCTACCTCTTCTGCCCTACAAAGATCATGTTTGGTCAAAAATGAGTTAATATAATTTTAGGGGTATTTGAGACCTCCTTTATCATGTGAATAAATATCATGAGCCAATTTTATTGTTTTAACAAGAAAATAAAGGGCTATGACAACTGTAACTTCCAAAACCATACGACAAATCACGGCTTTGACATTTTGAAGTCATTTTTCTCGGTTTCACACTCCGGCGAGGTCTTTTGCCTTTGTAGGGCAGTATTATTCAACCTCTGTCAGCAAGCGTTGTCTAAAGTCATGGATTACAGCCTCCCGTTATTTGTGACATTTTGAGTATTTTTCACCATTCAAAAGATAATGTAATATTTTGTTGTGAATTTGTAATTGCTATGAGAACAGTCCTAAATTTTCATCATTCTGAAACTCATAACTTCATTTGTACCATTTAAGTTTGTACCGTTAAGTTCGTTTGACCCATTCTTCTATGTCATTGGGGTTAAACCTGTCAGGAGCAGTGGGCGACCCTGCAGAGTTCACCTGCAGGGACCCGTCTTCAGATACGAACCAGAATCTTATGGAGATCGACCGATTGTTTAGAGTCCAGAGAAACCAATGGCCGATAAGTTCTCTCTATTTTTGGCCGATACGTGGGGCCGATTTTGATTATTTTCCTCAAATTATGTTATTTGAATTTACTATTTACTACAAAATTCCAAGCCGATTTACTGCAAACCTTTAAGAAAGCAGTGTAGTCATGTTTTGAGCAATTATCTCCTTGCAATAGAGTGTTCAAATAAGGCTTTGTGTGTATATTTGGGCAGCAGGTAAGACAAAAAACAAAATATCGGCTTGTGCTGGAGATTAAAGGTTGATAGCCAATATAAAAAGCCAATATATTATCTCTGATTTACCTTATGTATGATACGCATGACCTCAATCAAAAAGGGGTCACAGTAGAGCCCCCATGCAGTGCTATTTTCATACACCGCTATCTATAGGTGCATCCTAATTTGTCAAGGAGTACAACTGTAGGTTCAATAGGTCTTCATGTTTTACTATTTGAGTATAACACAAAAATACAGGTCTGTCTAAAAGAATCATTATAATAAGACAGACTATGAGACTTTATGAATGTTGATGTATTGAGTAGTTAGATAGACAATTCCAGATGGAGGGAAGGGGCGTGTGTAACTCTGTGATTCACCGTAGTTTTAAAAATGGACTAAACAGAAAATCCACAAATGTTGGACCTTATCATTATTTGTTAGGAAATGGCTCCACAAATTATTCAAATTAGATTAAAATAAACATCTGTATTATTCCCAGCTCTATGAAATCAAACCTCCTGAATGATAAAGTATATTTAATGTGATATAAGGGGACAAATAAAAAGCAAGTTTGCTTATAAAATGGTCAGAATGAAAACATTTTTAGTCTTTAGGCAAATTTCCACACAAGCAAATCGAAATTGCAATTTGAATAGCGAAGCAAATCACAACGGCTGCAATTTTTGAAGTACTATAATTTCTTGTACAAACAAAATAGCCTGTCTTATTCTACTTAAAAATTGACAGATCTGAACTAACTCTTTAGATCTGTTTTTTTTTTTGAGCCGATACTTATATCCGATATTTGTCCTGGTGCTGTGGCTGATAACCGATTTTTAACAGGATGTTGTTCTTGAATGGTGATAATCACAGACCAAATGGACGTAGCTAACCCGCTAGCTGCTGTGTTAAAAATAGGAAGTGAGCATGGAGGTTCTTCCGGGTCCATCGATACCGGATCCAGTTTACTTTGTATTGAGGAAACATTGACCCTTTCTCTGTAACTGCTGCTGTCAGGCTCATCCTTTTTGTTGTAAAATGTGAAACCCACTCTACATGATTCTGTTTTTATTTTGTTATTTTTTCTGTAAATCATTTCCTAATCCTAATATGGAACTCGGCTCCAAATTTGCCCCTATAACCGCTGGCCTCGGTTATCGGCCGATACCCATCCTGGACCCGATGTATCGCCCTATTATTAAAACATAAATTGTTAATCTAATCACAATTGCAAAATATTCTTCCCAAATTGTGCAGACCTAGCTGAAACATCTGCATTTTGACAGTTAAAAGGCAAATTAGAACTGTAACCTATGAGCAATTTTACTTAGTACAGTATTTTGCAATAGTCTCCCTGTTACATATTTAATTATTGTTAATGGGTGTAATTTATCAATTCGTACCAGTATAGTGCAGTGCAGACTTGATTTATAGAAACAGAAATAAAATTAGAAGTTTAATTATGAATAAATTATAAAATCTTGATCTATGAGGTGCCAAAACTTTTTCAGGGAAGATATTGATTTTAGCTGGGAAAATGCATCTGCAATCTGTCTACAGTCAATATAATATAATGCATTTGTTACCATTGCTTATGATCAGCACAAGGGAGAAACTCACATAGAAAAGGTCCATATGTTTTGGGAATTGAACCTAGAACCTGCTTGCTGTGTGGCAGAACTTGAGCCATAATCCCTAATGCACTGTGCCTCCATTGATCTTTCAGTATTGAAAAATAGACATTTGTAACGTCTTAATTTAGGTAATTATAACTTATTTATAGATTACTATTGCACAAACTTATAAATGAACTGAGGTACAGTGAGGAAGTACTTTCCTTCTTCAGTCAAGTCCATTTACTCATCCACCACTGAATGAATTGCTGTACCTGATTTTTACTGTCTTAAAAATATGAAAAACAGATCTAGTTCATTTTAAATGGTTTTCAGTAGTTCGGCAGTATTCACCACAGTGAGTTTGTAAGCGCTTTTCACAACTTTCAGAGACCAGGGTGGAGTTAATAAAATGTCAATATACTACACAGCCCTTCAGATGTAGTCTAACAGCGGAAATCGACTTTTCAGAGATTTTAAACATGTTATACTTGTTTCCTTTCCCATTTTTTTCACCCAAGTTTGTATTTATAGCGATTCGTGAAGTTTGAGTAATCTTTAATCGCTTATATTCAAGGCGCCATTTGCCGATCTACTCCCATTTTTAAAAATCCACATTATAGCATAACCATCCATGGGTGTCATTAATTATACAGCAGACAGCCTAGATAGTTTTTCACAAATGGGACAGTAGACACCAGACCTAACCAGATACAGCTACATAAATTCCCATTACATAAATCTTATTCAGGTAAACTGCAAAACAAAGTGGCCATGTTATAACTAGGTCAGACTATACACCAGCAATGTGCACCCTCTACCTCTTTATAAAGGCTCAAATACATTTTAGTATTTGCTTTATACACACGAAATGAAAATGTAATATATTCAAGTTCATGTAATCAGGTCAGACAGGATGAGAGGCAGAGGAGGACCACCCCAGGGGCATGAATGGGTGTTTTATAATGGGGCTGTCAAGTAGAGGTGCCCTTGAGTTAAGGTTAGAGAGAAATACACAGAATAAAATGGAAAATGTGTCAGGTTTCATTTTTATTTGATATTTGGACTGGGTACATACTTGAGTTAAATAATTTCTTGCAAATGTAATTGTAATTGCAACAACATCGGAGAGTCTGACAAGTTTTTTGTAAAATTGCAAACTTAAACTGGTTACATCTCTATTTGATATTTGATTTTTGGATTGTCTATATGAATTCTATATACCTCACATACTAATTGATACTAAAATCAGTATTGAAACTAGTATCAACGTTGAAAAACAAAGCCAAATAAATACATAAATAGGACAGAATAGTTTTTGAATGGTGTGCATCTATCTCAGAACTAGTGTAGGCCAGAAAAGTTGCACAGTGCATTTTTATTTAATGGTGTGATTTAAACTTTTTGATAAGTTATTATTTGTTTTTTGTGTACTCCAGGCCAACAGAGGGACCTACTCAAGACGCAGCCGACTGAAGAGATCTGATGGCAGCACTACGTCAACGAGTTTCATCCTCCGACAGGTAGGACAGTCCATGGTCCTTTTCCAAACCCCTTCCTCCTCCCTTTTCCTGTGCACTAACGCTCGTTTTGCATGTTCACGCCAAGGAGCCGCCGCATTAAGTGGCTTATCAGCTCCTGCACAGACTGTGAGTCAGCACCAACTTAAGCTCCACTTTTATTGAGCTGGAGATTTTGTAGCGCCACATTGACTTTGCAAATGAAAGATTAAATGGTACTGAGACATTTGTCTACATTAGTTGAGAAAATACCCCAAAATGATCTTTTGACCCACATTACAGACACCGCGAACTGTGAACTGGGGTTATCAAAAAGGAGGACCCCTGGTACAGGCCGAAAAAAATGGATCTTTGTACTTTGTAACCAGCGATTTCAGTTGTGGTGTTTGAATTTAATATTGCAAATATTTGTATCAGGGGGTCTGAGGTCCTCCCCTGGGAGATATTTTGGACAAACTGTATATAATTTACTGGATTTCATTGCATTTTACAGGTCTACAAAGCTACAGCTTAATAATATAAGACAATGTAGCCTACTTTCTTTTATGGATTTATTTTCCAGTCAGTGTCTAGTCATGTCCCCTGCTTTTGAACGTCTTCACGGTAGCCGTTATGTCTTTGTAATACACTTCATTTTCTGATTAAAGGAAGGTGTCACTGCATCAATATAAAAATATAAAGGTTGCTCCAAAGTGTATGTATCTTATTTCATAACTTTATTCAGAGCAAAGATTAAAAATTTGTTTCACAACACCTGCAAAATTATTTTAGTTTGTGGCTAATTTTAGTTTAGTGGCTTGACCCATTTAAAGTTACCCAGAAAGTAAAGATACAGGAGCTGTACAGCGCAGTGTGTGAATTACCCTGGCCTCAAATGGAGAGAAGATCGTCAGAAATTGATGAGGTATTTACAATATTTAAAATTGTATACCATTTTGATACAAGCAATAATGATAGCAGTAATGAAAAAAGAGCGAGAAAATCTATATGTTTACTTGTCAAAATTTAATAAAAACTAAACCAGGACCAAGTTAAGAAATGCAAAACATGCTTTGCTAATATTTTATTTCACTACATTTCAGTACATTTTTACTTTAGGCCCCATATGATCAAAATACAATCAATCAGTGTAACTCTTCATATAAGATATAATCTGTGATAGGCATTATTTAGTTTTATAATATATGTTTTATGTAATTTTATGTTCATTAATTCACTTTGCAGTCCTTAATTTGAAGTTAAATTTGTACATAATTACTTTCCCTCTTCTGGTTGAGCATATAATGGTAGCCTAAATACTTTTTCCAAATATATACTCCCTTTCTGTAATATCTAAATTTAAACATACGACTTTCCAACAACAGCAGAATCTTACTAACAAGTTACCAGGGGAGCATTGTCTATTCACAAACTTGTTATGTAGTCAATGGATGTACGTCCCCAGACACATTACACTGTATTTTAGTCAAGGCTCTAATTCTCAGGTGACTAAATCTTTCCGCTATGTTTTTTCCCTTCAAAACAACGTGCTAAAGCAAATGCTAAAGATTTTTAGATGGTCATTTTCACCTTTTTGGATGAAAATCAAACTCCTAAACAGGACCAGGAGTGCTCGTATTGATCACAGGCTATCAGGCTAGTTTCAGACTCTTACAGCTTTGACAGTGTTTGCATGTGTGCATCGTGTCACCATGGTAACTCCTAAACATTCCGCCATAGAGATACATGCAGAGTACCCCCAGTGTGATGTCACTGCAAAGTAAAAAACATAGAAAATCTGCATCTTCACAAACCTGACTCTTACTTGGGCTGGTCTCCTTTTGTCTCCACGGGTATGTTCCTTTGGCTGTAATATTCCACAATATGGCATTTTCTATTATCTTCATGAAGTGCCACCTCCAGAAAGTTACACAGTGTTACTTTAAGAGCATACATAGCTGGACAGTAGTGTATATGTGGCAGTTTATACTCAGGCTACCAAATATACTTCAGTTCTGAGGGCTGTGCAGTTCAGTGAGTTTTAATCAATATCCATCCGTTTCATATTCTCAATAATCACCTTTTATTTTTAGTAGAGAGGTTTACAGCCAATCTTCTGTCAATAAAAGCATGTGGTTTGGAGCAAAGTTGCTGAGAAGACTTTGGAAGAAGAATGTTGCATCACAATTATTAAAAGTCTGTAAAGTTTAGGTTCAGGAAACTAAAGGGAATAAGACAAAATAAAAAGAACTGAAAATAATTATATATTGTATCTTTATCAGGATTTTTTTTTTTTTGTGATATCACCTATCTCACAACACTAAAATGTAATAGTGTAACGTCCCTATAGTGTCACTAATATACAGTGTGTGTGTTCCTTCACCTGTTTGATGTGAGTGATGTATTAATTATGTAGCTTCCATAGGGACTGCATTGACCTGCATTAGTCTGGACCCCCCTGAGCCTCCATGTTTTATTCACCAGCCCCATGCTCTGCCTTTTAACACAAGCTTATTCATTATACTGTAATCTATAGGCTTTAGATTGTATGATTTATGATGGGGCAAAACAAGTTGACACACTGAACCATGATAAGGGCGGCTGTCAACAGTCAAAAATTAAACTGCTCAGAAATTAAAGATGTAATATTGGCGCCTGTTAAGAAGGTTCTTAAAGCAGACCTATTATGATGAATCGACTTTTCAGAGCTTTGAACCATGTTATATTTGTTTCTAAGGCCCGACCGATATGGATTTGTTTGGGATCTGATATATGATACTGATAAAACGGGCTTTGGAGGTACGAATAGCCAATATTGTAGCGGATATATTTAATGATGTAAAAATTCACTTTAAATCTTCTTAGGTTTGTCTCTGTTGGATTTTAAATTGGGTTTATTTAGGCTTTATTGTTTTTCTGCCTCTTTACAGTCATATTTAAAGACAGTGAGTAGTGATTAATTATATGACTAAAAGTGGACCATTCACACCTCTGTTCACAGCTCATCTACATATCACTGCGTGTCCAGTAACATGTACAGCCAATATAGTCACTTTACAGTGGGCCAGTGTAAGAAAACAGGCTGTTTATATGTGGGAGCTTACAGCAGTTAAGCGCTAACCAATGAGAAAGAACGAAAAGTAGCTCCTAAACCAACACATTTGAGACACTCACTGCTCACACGGGCACCTCTCAGATCACAAGTCTTCACAAATAAGTGTCCTTTTAATCCTGACTCAAAACCATCGTCCGTAAAAATAATATAATCCAGCATGTTGACAGCAGCTGTGAGTGTCCTCTGTCCTCACTTCTCCTCACTCGAACTTTGATAAAAACAGCAGTAGTTTTGTTGCTGGCCTAAACTGCGCTGAAGTTAACTTTTATTTATAGTCAGTATCGTGGATCGGACAGAAGAGCATTTAAAGCCAGAGCCTCAGAGTTGCGCACTGGTGTAAACAAGAGAATGTGAGTGACGTGACTCTGGGGGTGCATTCAGGGGCAGTACGGCGTTGCACACAGACAAATGACTCCTCTGATAAATACTGATGCGGCGTCACATATTAGGACATTGATCTGTCTGTAAATAGGAGTAAATCAACATAATATAGAGAGTCTAAGCTTTATAACTAGGTATAACATGCCGACGTGGCCTATCGACCCATATCGGCTAGATTTAGGCTGATAGCCGATGTCTCCAAGTGGGGTAGGGTCCACTAGTCCGAGGGTCCACTAGTCCGAGCTAACCTTAACCAGACTTTGACCCCTTGTCTAAACCTAACCCTAACCCTAACCTTAACCCTAACCTTAACCAGACTTGGACCCCTTGCCTAAACCTAACCCTAATCCTAACCTTAACCAGACTTTGAAAGAAAAAAAAAAGTGGATTGGGGTTTGACCCTCGGACTAGTGGACCCTCGGACTAGTGGGTAGTTTCCTAATATCGGCCATCCGGTATATTGGTCAGGCCTTAGTTGTTTCCCCTTCTCATTTACCCTTTTGAAGTTGTATTTGGAGTGATTTATGCATATTTGAGCAATCTTTAATCACTTATTTTCAAGGCACCATTTTGCCGATCAACCTCCACTTTCACCAAGTCAATATTGCGATTTAGAAGGTTCATAGATTATAACAATACAGCAGGCTCAAGCATAATATGTGTTTTGCAGTTTTTTTTATTAATTTCACATTTAAATTGTATTATCTGTAGTACCATAATGTCTTACAGTCTTTTCTTACTTTCCAACCAGACCACCAGTTACTGAAGAACCTATTCAAATAAAATTCCACCATGGTATGAATAAGTCCTTATCACAGCTTTTAACTGAAGAAAACGGAAAAGATTTCTAGTCAGGATGAATTCTTTTTGGTTTTAGTGTGGTTTTATGCAGATTTGGTCCATTTCATCAATAATACAGCCAGTCATCCAAAACGATTTGCCTATTTTCATTCAAATTCATTTGTGCCATTGTTCATTCAGGTTAATTCAATTACAAATCTGAACATTTAGCAGTAGTTTAAGCTTTTATTTGTTTTTTTAATTTGTTTGCAAAAATGTTTAGTTTTCCATAATTCAATTTTTATTTACTTTTAACCACAAAAATATAGCATAATGTTGATAAAAGGCTATAGTGAACACTGCTTGGCTAAACTAAATAACATGGACTTATCTGGATACTGCATTGCTCTTATAATTATTGCTCATAGAAATCAGCTGTCCTCCGGTCCGCCTCCACCTCCTCAGCGTTGTCAGGTGTGAATGTGTCTTTGAATCCCTCGAGTATCCATGGAAACAGACGCCCTTAACAACGTGGGGTCAATTAAGAGCCGCCTTCCCGCTCCCCAGACACCTCCTCCTCCTCCTCCCATCTCTTTAAAGTGCACTTTCTACATATGACCTGGTTTAGACCCCGTGAAGTGCTGGTTTAGTTCTGCTTTGATCCTGGCTTTGACCTGCTTAGATCTGGGTCCAGTCCTGCTTTAGACCTAAGTTAAGTCCTGGTTTAGTCCTGCCTTAATCCTGGTTTAGGGATATTGGGATTGTAACTATTAATCCATTCTAAATCTTATTTTGTGTTGTAAATCATATTTCTGTGTTTTGTGGTATCATAATTGTTACTGCGCTTTTCCATCAATTTGCTTTAGCTCAGGTTTAGGCCAGTTTAAGTCCTGGTCTAGTTTTGGTTTAGTTCCATGAATAAACCATAGACTGTATAAACAAGTGGACTAAGTGAGTGTGACGTCACCCACAGCGTTCATCTCCGCTCAAACGAAGCTCCTAATGGTTACAGGCTCCATATTTGGAAATCCGACCCGTGCGTATCATAGCAACCACAAAAGCCAATCATGATTGAGGTCGTTAAATGTGCCCGCCCCCTTCTCACTGGAAAGCGGGAAGGGGGGCAATAAAACGCACTAGCTGTCAATCAAACCTGTTACTAATGCTAGCGGGAGTGACCTCGGGGAATGAAGGCGTCTGATTGGTCCGTTATTTATGTTCAGATCTTGATTTAGGGACAAAATAGCGAAATGGAAAAATCAGGATCATGTAGAGCGGGTTAATCCGAATATTTTAAGTCCAAAATGACGAAGCTCACAGCAGCAGGTACAGAGAGAGGGGTGACAAGGGTCAGAAGGAGGCGCACTTCATATTTAAAACGTGGTGGCTAGTGCGTCAGCTATGTCCATTCATATATACGGTCTATGGAATAAACTCACCTTGGATTTTAAAGTTGCTCTATTTAATTTTTCTGGTGGAGAATATGCCACCTAGTCGTCTTCATGGAAATGTTATTGCTTTGCCCATAATGTCCCAGAGTATAGCATTAAACATATGGAGACGTGCACGTGAGTTACAGCTCTGTTGAGAGGCGACTGCACTCACAGTAAAACTTCAACAGTTTAACCACTAAAAATACCCATAGTTAAATAAATGCTACATAAATATAAATACGTTTAATGCCATACTGTGGAACATTCCAGGCAAAGCAATGACATCTCCATAGAGACAAACAAGCAGCGTATCCACCACCAGAAAAGTTGTGTAGTTCTTCTTTAAAGTTAACAGGTAAAACAACTGAACTTCTGAATAGTTTAATCACATCTTATTTTTAATAACTTGAGTAACTACTGTTTCTAAGTACTTATATTTTTATCTTAGAACATTTGGAGTCCTTTAACCCTCCTCTGCATTTACCTAAACAGTCGCACACCCACGCGTTGTATTTCTGCTCGGCTGGTGACGCGTTGAGCTCAGGTTAGGTCAATAAGAATGTACTGTTTCTATGGTTTTACTGTTTCTATGGTTTTAGTGTAATTAGTGAGATGTGACAAAGTGTTAGGTATGAACTGCGCTATTGAAACACTCTGTTCTTCTCACGTGTAATTAGACAGTAGTGGAGAAAATGCACTTTCAAATATACGGTATTCTGCAAGATTAAACGCAATCAAATCGAATTTTGAATGGACGCAATTTGGAAATCATAAAGGCTGCCATTTTTGAAGTACCGTCATTTCCACAAGCACCAAAATATCTTGTTTAGATCTGTTCAAAAACATGATGTAAAATGCGATTCTTGTATTAGTTTGTCAGTTCATATTTCAGTCTTTTTGTCAATTCTTTTGGGCATGTTTAAAATGGACTTTGAACAAAATCCTATAATATTAAAGCATAACTCGAATCACAAACATCAGTCCTACTTTCTCCCATTCAAAAGATATACATTTTTATATATATTGAACCTATCATATTGAATCATAGGCACAAGTTACTGAAAAACTAACCAATTAACAATTAAATATAACTCTTTACTAAATACTATACATGTATGCACTGTTATAAATACAAAGCAGCAAGTTCACCATGACAACGATAGAAGATCTATTGTTTTCTATCTTGACAACTTTCAGAGGTGGGTATAAGTAGGAGTACTGTGACTTCAGAATAATATTGCTATATAGTACAAAGTATTTACTCGAGAATAGAGTTTAAAAAGTAAGATTTATTGTAAGAACATTTGTCTGCACGTAACATCTGATTTATAATTTGAAGTTAATGTAATTGGAAGGACAAATGTAAAATTGCACAGACTCATAGTTTCTAAAAACTACCAAAATTTTAAAAACTAAATTATATCTGAAGGACTGAAGCAAGAAACACAAATGTTCAAATCATTTCGTATTGTCACATAAAGCTTTTGTCATTTGTAGACTTACTGTGGGAAGAGTAACCAAAACTTTTACCTAAGTAAGAGTACTGTTACACTGTCAAATATATTCAAGTAGGAGCATTTTAAATTTTGATTAGTGAAAATCTACCTGAATGCTGCAATATATATGAAGTTTGTTTACTTGTTTACAGTTTTTTCACACACATTTTTTTAAACTTGGCTTAGTGCGATCATTTGATTCAAACATGTATCTGAAAAGGGGCTCAGGTGGTCAAATCATTTAGAACATTTCTCATCAGTTCATACATTTCTCAGGCTTTTTTTCAGAACTTGGATAACTCTCATTTCCAAACATATGTGAGCACTGAATTCAACTTGTTTTTTCAGTTCTGCAGATCAGTTCACACATGGTAAAGGATGTTGGCCTAAACTCATGAGCAAAAAGCAAATATTTGTGAGCAGACAAAATGTATCGACAAATGATTTCACACATCAAACAGGGAGAAAGGTCTGAGCAGTACAGTATATACAAATATACACACTGTGAGATGTGTAACGGTCTTGTTTGATTTTCAAGAACACATTACATATTACAGTACAAAAGAGTATTTATGTATTTTCTATTCCAACGTCTTTGCGTTCGTGGGCTATAGCAGTACATTGACAGGTGGTCCTTGTGCACATGTATTGGCACATGCAGTGGTTTCTATCAGACAGGAGTGAGGACTGAAATAATCTTATACACACAGATGCACAGATGTCCAGTGTCTATAATCCACTGGTTTAGCCCTGCCCTGAACTTTGACCTTTCAGACCAGGGCTTAAAGTCATATTTCAGACCTTATATGTTAGGCCTGGGCAATATGGCAATAAAAATCTGTGGTATCGTGATCCCATCCCTGTGACAATCTGCTGTTTCGGTCAAATGGACATATCGTGATTCCCTGCTTTTTGTTTAAAGTGGAACTAAACACCAAATCCACCTTTTTCGCTACTAAACTGTGTATGGTGTTCTAATAGCATTATCTACTGTTCCAGGTCATTTTTTGGCAGCTTTAGTGCAAACAAGGTAAATTTGCAGCTTTCTGGTCAAAACCCCCTAAATCTACGCTTTGTGTCGCCTTTAGAGACTTCTGCAATTTTAAGTAGTTGGTGACATCACACAAGACTGCCCTGATTACAGCCAGATGTTTGTGATTTTGAACACCTGGCTGCAGGGGCGGAGTTTGAAGTGTGGATAGCAGGCGTGTAAGAAAAAATCTATTCAGTGATATGTCGCGATACTACATTCAAAATGCATCCGGATCGATTTTTTTACAATCATATTCACAAAAAATCCAGAGTTATATTTACTGTTCTCATGATTTAAAGAATTTTGTGCTTACAAAGATGTACATGACCATATTATTAGTTTGTATTAATTTTTTGATAAATCGCAATATTGTCCCTTGTTTTAATATTGGGATATATCGAATTGTGACATGCATATAATGATGTGTATCGTATTGCAATGAACACCCCTAGTGGATACCTGTTAGAATCGCACTGTTGCTATTTAACTTTAATGTTTAAGATCTATGGTCAAAAACATTCCCTCACCCACTTGTCCTACATAGAGAGTAATAAGCTAACATAATATTGCATTGAGAATAAGACTTGTCTAATCTTGAAAAAAAAACAAAAACAAAGAGCTATCAGTTCAGTTCCCATCTGCGCACATTCTGTCACTGTGTCCCTGGGCAAGACACTTCTCAACTTCAACCCTATACTATTGTCTATAGCTAGTTGTGAATTGCAAAAACATGTGGCTACAAAATACAATAGCATGTGCATAACTTCTTGCTTGTAATTATGATTTAAATACATATTAGTAAGATACATAGTTTTATCCATTGTCTGCCCGTTTGTGAACCAGTGAGTTTATGTTCTTACTGTACGATTATATAATACAGGTATGCAGTATGCTGACTTGCATTTTGTATTGCCATCTTACCATCTCATTCAATTTCCATATTTTTCCACTGACATAGAGAAAAAGTGATTCAAAACACATTGGTAAATCCAGCTTAATCCCGTATTCAATTCCTGGGTCGCAAATTTAATTCTTATATTCGCAACAAAACCATTTTATTCCGCAAGTCTCACGAAGGCACAACTTTGTCCCTGGAAATTAAATTGAAGGAGATTTATAATAATAGTTTTGCTCAGCTGCAGTTTCGTAGTGATAAGAAAAAGCCTAATCCTTAAATGTAGGTCAGTCGCTGCAGCTGCTCAGGAAACACTTGATGGTCTCTTTGCATCAAGCTCTTTGCAGTAACAAATTTGATGAGGTACTGCCTTTTTTTAATTACTCAGGTTTTGTCTAATCTCATACTATTTTAATTAAAGGTGCTCTGTGTAACTTTTTCCGGTGGAGTTTAGTTAGACCTGCTTGGTTTGCCGTGAATGTTCACAATAAGTATGTGGCATAATTAAAGGTCCTACATCACACAAAATTGACTCTTTTGAGCTTTAATTCATGTTATAACGCTGTTACCTCCTTCAAAACATACTTGGAGTTGTGTTTTTTTTATTCACGCATGTTTGAGTAATCGTTTATTATTCTGTCTACATCTTCAAAGCTCAAAATGCTCTGTTCCACCTTGTGATGTCATGAATCGGTAGTTAACGGCTACCTTTTTATCCTGGGGCTGAAATTATCCAAATGATTCTAGTGAGTTTAAAAACACAATTTTCTGTTTTGCCACATGACATCACAAGGTGTTTTCAGTTTATGAGACGAACACGGCCTAAGTATGCGGAGTTTGTGCGTTAAACATGTGAATGAAACAAAACACAACTCCAGGTGTGTTTGTGATGAGGAAACAACATTAGAACAGATCAGAAAATAACAAAATATTTCCCCTTTAAACTTATCTACCTTAATGAAGACAAGCAGTGATGCCTCGATAGGTCAAGATATAAGTCAGATCTGTGCAAAGCTTAATGCCATACTGTGAAATATTTTCAGTGTGCACTTTAAATATTATAACCCCCATAGGTTTAGACTTTTTACTACTCCTTTTTGACCATCGTTGTAGTACTGCGCCATCAGAATCTTGCTGGATGCTCAAACAAACAAATAAACTGAACTGAAATCATATCATATTAACTAGAAAAGAAAAATAGTTGGGATGTGCTGATACCGATACCAGTGTTGATGTCTGTGCTGATACTGGAAAATGTATTGGATCGGGCATCAATTCCAGATCTTCATATCTCATTTTAAAGCTCAGAATCTGGGAAATGGGAAAATAAACAACTATTAACTAAATGCTTATATGACAAAATTGTAATTGCAGTATTTATTTGCATGTTCACATTTCAATCACGCAGCACCTTAACCTCTCTTTTCCTTCTTGTCTTCATCTGTTCTTCTCACAGTTAGTTAACAGTCTGTGGACAGGGCTCTCAAAGCTGCTGACCTCCTCATGTTTTATAATGAGCCCTGAGCACTTTGATGTCTCTCTACTTCCACCGTTGAATATCCACTGATCATTAGGACTCTATCAGCTGAGCTCCTTTCTGCTTTAAAGACACGGAAAATCAGGCCAAGACCAGGGCCAAAACACTCCAGAGGTTTTCTCTCTGATGCAAGTGTGAAGTATGGAGAGTGTGGTACTGTTTTGTGGCCAGCAGAGGGGGCTGCTACTCTGTTAAAAGGTTGGTTCTTACATAGCAACAAAGGAAATGGCATAAATGCAGTTATAAAATGAATCGTGTATGAATAAGTAATTCAAATGCATTAAATTGTTTATATTATTTAGGCCATAGTGGCATACACAGCTGCATTTAACTTGGAATTAAGGCTGTAGTCGACTAAAGCATTTCTTGGTCCACTGAAGACCTGCCCTGCACTTTGATTACATGACAAAAGGAAGCACGACTTGGCACTGGCAAATGCTAGGACCTCAACGATGTAGAAGTATATGATTAAACCACATCTTCATAAGTGAAAAAACAGATTAAACTGTCCAGTCACTTCCAAAACTCCAACTTCAAGCGGCATGTCCTCTCCTCTCTGCTGCTGTGCATATAATTCCAATAATCCTAAAATAATCAGTCATCTGATTAGATGGTAGACTAAAACACCACTGACCAATGAATCGACGAAATGACTAAAGGAGCCCTACTTTGAATGGAATAAAAAGTGAATTAGAAACATCAATAAATATTATGAGCTATGTACAGATATGATAAGATTATTGTCATTGTCAGCATCAAACATTGCATAGTTTTGATGTAAAGTGCAACACCAAAGGTGCCAGTTTAAGTCCACTCCCTTTACAATTCCTTACAAAATATATTCCAGGAGAGGGCATAAGTTACACTTATTGTATTACTATTGATACTTTGCATCTGATGTCATTGACATTCCCTGGGGGTGTGAAGTTAACTGAAAGTACGACCCTGGAAGAAGCTCTGTTACTCACGTTAGAGTTTAATTTAAGCTTTATTTTACCACAATCTGACCAGAAAGAACAGACTTAGGTGGAGCTACAACAGGTGAGCTGATTTGTCTCTCACACATAAAATTACAATCAAGTCAAGTCATTCAGATTTTTGTTGAAAATCAAAGGCTCCTGAAAATGTGTTATTTAAATCCATTTTGTATCTGTTGTTGAGTTTTTAGACGATCTTAAAAGTGTTTTGACAGTGTTTGCTAATGTGTGTATTGTGTCACCACCAATAGAGATGAAGAACACCCCCGCGTGATGTCACTGCAAAGTCTCAGTATTCTTTTAATGGTAGGACAGTGGTGTTATGACCATAATTTGAGTCTATAGCATTTTTAACATCCTGACAGAAACGCCACTGATAACAAATAAATAACATATTCTTATCCAATTCAATCAGTAATATAAGTGTTATTTCTCCATTAACATCCATACACTGTTTTCCCATGAACACTTAAACAGTCTGTCTCTCTGTCCTCTGTCTGTTTCTCTGTCCTCTGTCTCTCTGTCCTCTGTCTGTTTCTCTGTCCCTCTGTCCCTCTGTCTGTCTCTCTGTCCTCTGTCTGTCTCTCTGTCCTCTGTCTGTCTCTCTGTCCTCTGTCTGTCTCTCTGTCCTCTGTCTGTCTCTCTGTCCTCTGTCTGTTTCTCTGTCCTCTGTCTGTCTCTCTGTCCTCTGTCTGTCTCTCTGTCCTCTCCTCTCCCTTATGTGTCTCTATGTGATATAATAAGTTCATTTACACATCATCTCTCCATTTCCATCCCTCTGCTCCCTCTCCTCTTCCCCTCTTTTTCCTCCCCCTCTCCTCCTCCCTCCTCTCTATTTTTCTTTCCCTGCTCTCTTTTCTTCCCTCTATCTCATCATATCCCGTCTCTCCCTCTCTCTTTGCTCAGTCTTTCCACTCCCTCTTCTCTCTCACTCCTCCCCCCTTCTTCTCTCCCATCCCTACCTCCCTCTCCCCTTTCTCTCCTTCTTTTTCTTTTCTTTACCCCCTTTGCTTTGTTCTCCTCTCTCTCCCTCCTTTCTTTTTCTTTTCTCCCTCTCCCCCTCCTTCATCTCTCCTCCCTCTCCTTCCTCTTTCTAGTCTCTCCCCTCTCCTCCCTCCTTTCCTCACTCTACTCCCTCTCTCACTGTCTCCTCTCTCCCCTGCCCCCCGTTCTCCCTCCTATCTGTCTCTTTTTCTTCCTCCCTCTCTTCTCTCCTATCTCTTCTCTCCTCTTCCCATTATCTCCTATTTAAACCCTCTCTCACCCCTCCCTCCCTCCCTCTCTCCTATCCTTCATTACCTCTCACTCTCTTTCCTACTTTCCTACCCCCTTTCTCTCCTCTATCTCCCTCAACCCTGCGCTCTCTCCATCCCATCTCTCCCCCATTCTCCCTCTCCTCTCTCTCCATCCCCTCCTTTCCTCCTTCCTTATTTCCCTTTATCTCCTTTATCTCCCCCCTTTCCTCTCTCTCTCCTTTCCCTCAACCCCTCTCTCTCTTTCTTCTCTTGTATATCTTTCCTCTCATTCCCTTTATTTCCTACCTCCCCCCTCTCTCTCCTACCCCTCCCATTCTCCTCCCCTTCCCTCTCTCCTCTCTCTTCTATCCCTCCTTCCCTCTCTTCCTCTCCTCTCTGCTTCCTGATTCGCTCCCTTCTGTAGCACCTCTCGTCCAATCAGCTCGCAGCTCCCCTCCGCTGTCATCAGACCAGTGGTGGATAGAGAGAGAAAGGGAATGGCTAGCCTTATGTGTCTCATTTTCTACCGATGAAAATACCATCTTTATACTTCCTATGGGAACAAATTTGCTTTATTACCATGGAAACCAACATATTCTGTATTCATGGTCTATAATATTTCGCTTATAGCATCACCACGCCTTTTTCTGAACCAATTTTGATGCCTTTTTTTTGCATTGGTGTCTTCATGTTATCCATTCTTACCGGAGCTGCCTAACCATCTACCAAATTTGATTCTGAATCTGATTTGAGATCTTGAATTGTGGATTAATCTACAAATCATCCATGTACGATAATTCATACATACATGGATTTGAAGATTCGGAGGCGGTGAGTAGTAATTGATTTTGAATGGGGAAAATGCATCATTGTAAACCATTGTAACAGTGTGTCGTGTCCACTTGTACACTGGCTGAATGCTTGTGTAGCTCTAATGACTGACTTTTAGCTTGAAAATAGACCTATATATGCAATAACAATTTTTAAAAAGAAAAATACACATTTGAATCTGTGTAACTATAGTGATGACATAGTGTAACAGGTAATGGTTTATGTCAGGTAAGGTATTGTTGAAAGTACATTGGTTTCTAATGGTGGTACTGTATTACTAGATAGAGTCAGATTAGGTTTGTACTGCATTGTTTGGGGATAGCCCTGTTTAAGACCTGATAAAGTCCTGCTTAAGTCCTGGCCTAGACCTGGTTTAGTCCTGATTTTGTTCTGGTTTTGTCCTACTTTGGTTCAGTGTTAGATTATGTTTAGTTTAGTGTAATCCTGTGACAGAGTATATTTTTTAGAAGTGCTGTAAAAGTTTGAATACTGCGCTCTAAATTGTTTCAAACAATTAACCATTCCACAATTCAATTTTCTTATCCTCCATATCGGTCAGTTATTTTGGCCTAAGTGTGAAATACCCATGTGTCTATGTTTAAGCAAATTAACCATATTATAGTTGATCAATAGTGCTAAATATATTTTCTGTATATATTTAATGGTATTTACATTTTGCATACACAGGGAATTTAAAGTACAAATACCCAACCACATGTTTTCTGGACAAATTTTGTAACTTCTTCCTACTCCTTCTCTTTTTACATTGCATTTAGAGATTCTATATAACCCACACCACTTACTTTTCTACATGTTATTGCTTTGCCTGCAATATCCCACAGTGTGGCATTAAACACATCTATCCTGCATTAATTAAACTGCTGGTGTGTCAAAAAGAACTTGTATTGTTTTCTGTGAGCAAGGTTGCCTCTCCACAGATCTGACCTGTTAATACCATACTGCGGAACAGCCCAGGCAGAACAAAAATACCCCAACAATAACCATGCCAAACATGAAGTCCTTTTTGAACATGTCCTAACCACCTATTTTTCTTTTACATTTTGCATTTTTCTTGTTACATGTTTATTGTTTATCACTTACTTAATGTTTCCTGTGTTCTAAATAAAACAAATATATAAATCAATCATTATTTGCAAAATTGAAAAACATGTTGTATCCCCCGCTGTATTACCCAAACTGTACTGCCTCGTTAGTATGGCCGGAGCCGCTGCACTTATCAGAGGCTTCCCCCATCCCTCTCTTCTTTCCCTCTGTCTCTCCCTCCACTCCTCCTGTCTGCTTCATCTCACACTTTCGCACTTGTCTTTTAGTCCTCATTTAGCTCCTATCTTATCTCATTACTTCATTATGGAGGCTTTTAAGATGGAGGGCGAGATTTAAACCTTTTCATTGTTGTTCACTGTAGACTCATTTGGACTTTACGGTCTCTAAAACACATACGAAAAGCTCTTTTATAACAAAGACAGACATTATCAAATCAAAATCAATTTCCCATCGTCCCATCCAAGAATACAATTTATTCGTAATTTTCTCTATCTAGAATGCTTCAGTCACCATATTTCAACATTTTTTTGGCTCATAGTTAGGGATGCACTGATGCTGATACCGGTATCGAATATCAGTGCCGGTCCAGGAAAATTTGCAGTATCGGCTATTGGTTCTATGATATTGGTTCAGTCGATATCCTGGTTGGAAATATCATGATGTTTGACCTTTAATTCATAAAAAAGCTGTTCAGTAGTTACTTGCTGGATACGTAACAGTTACGTAACACAATCGGATTAATTTAGTAAAAAAATAACTGAATTTTCAGAGAAATAAATGCCATTTTCAATCCCTACACTGGTATCGGTTAATATCGGCAGGTAGACATAAGACATAGTGTTGGTATCAATATCGTAACTGAAAAACTAGTCAACTAATCAAAAAAAATGAATGGCTGACTAGTCCACTACTGAAATAATGGTTAGTAGCAGGTTTAGATAACTGTCAGTATTGCTCAAGTCACCTGCATCACGATGTGGTTTGTGATTTATTTACATCGTCAGTGTTAAGTAATGTAAGCAACCTAGCTATATGAAAGGCCATTAGTGTTATAATTATATATAATTGTGACAGGATTTAACGATTATTTATGATTGCTGACTTGACACTGATCAAAACAGTGAAGTACGGGAAGTGCACCTCTGTGTTTTTTTTTAACTCCATATGCCTTCACTAGAATCATTTGGATCATTTGCAGCAGTGGAATTGCCAATCTCCACTGAATAAATGGTAAAAGGAGCTGTTAATTTGAAAACTACCACTACATGACATCACAAGGTGGAACAGAGCATTTTGAGCTTTGGAGACTAATAATAAAGGGTTACTCAAACGTATGAATGAAACAAAACACAACTCCAGGTATGTTTTTGAGGAGGTAACGGTATTATAACATGGCTTAAAGCTCAGATTGTGGTTCTTTTCATAGCCGATGAAAATACCAGTTGTTTAGAATTCTGAGAAACATGGCCAATAAAATCTGCCGATACTTTCTGGGTTGATATGAAGAACTGATTTTGATTATTTTCCTCAAATTATGCAGCTCACCCACTGCACATTTTTTAAACCACAGACCTTTAAGAGAGCTTGTATCACATTTCGTCCAGTTATCTCTTCATATTAAAGTGTTCAGATGAAGCTTTGTGTGTATTTTTTAGGCAGCAAATAGTCCAAAACAAAATATCGGCCTGCGCTGGAGATTTAAGGCCAATAACTGATATACTAAAAAGTGCCAATATCGACCAACCAATATATGGATCTATCTCTAGTCCTGAAACCTCTTCTCTAAGCTCATGGCATGCTTTGGATTCTGTATAGTCCAGAATACAATGAGTCATTTCCTAAATTAGTTAACTGCTATTTCAGTAATCAATTATTTGCGATTAATCTATTACCTTTTGTTAGCCCTAAATTCAACCATCCTTTATTGCACTCCTTACTTAACACGCTATGTAATTCCCGTTCTAACACAAAGCATCACCTGTGGAAACCAACAGTGGCATATGTCTGTGTTGGTCATGGTCCATTCAATCACTCTGTAGCCTGAATATAGGAGACTGGAGCTCCCTCTTTAGCGCTCTGTCACTGATGCATTGAAGACTTAATCGGTGGAGTCAGAGGAGCTTGTATTGTTGGTATAAGATGTGTTGGAGAAATGCTTACAAAGTGAAAGCTGTGGTCTGGACTGTGGAGAGGAGACAGGAGGTGCGCTGGGTCCCGCTGAGCCAGAGTCTGTCAGATCCACTTTTAGTCCAGCTCACACCTGGACCGGAGCACTGTAATAGAGCAGGGGTATTTTTAGACCCATGCCTTTATGCTTATTTTTGGTATTTTTAGTCGTTCAATACATGATAGATCAGAAAATGATTTTTGGGGGTCAATATTTACCTTTTCTTTGTGCAAGTTTGGTTATTTTACTGTAGTACAATTAGATTTAAGCTGTAGATGGTTGAATTATGAACTTTTATGACGCATTATAGATACAAACTAACTACATAAGTGTTGCATTCTCTTATATATTTATGGCAGCTCATGTTTTTTAACCGTATTGTAGATTTAGAATAGTTTTTTTGTGGACAATTGTGTTTATGGTTTGGTGTCAATATTATCGTTTATCGCACTTCAAAATTAGTTATTGTGACAGGTATCTTGCTATATTTCAGCCCTACTTACAGCTAACTACACTGAGTTGTCAGTAACATAGAAATATAGATATTTGTGTATTGTAATCCCACAGTTGTCCAGGTAGGTTTCCTAGCAAAACAAAATTCAATTCTACCAAATGGACAAAAGTTTTTTCCAGTGAATTTCCTTTTGCTTTAGACAATATTGCCGGATTTTTCAGTATTTCAAGTTATTACTATTTGAACAAGTGAAAAAAATACATAAATAGGCCAAATTTCGAGTTTCAACCTGTTATAGGCAACATTTTGGAAGATTTTCACTATTGACAATATTATTTGCTATGGCAATGGTGCTCTGAAGCATTAGAACTGGTAATATTATAGGTAATGTTAAAGGAAATATAATTTTGTGTTAAAATTTTAAGCTATTGTGAAAATAAGGGCGTTGTTATTAACATTGCTGGCTGCCTCACAGCAAGGAGGTTCTGGGTTCAATTCCTGTGTTGTCTGGGCTTTTCTGTGCAACTCCAAACATGCACAGTAGATCAAATCCTCCAGCTGGTAGTCCTGACTAAGACTAGCTTTGGAAATAAGAGCCATTGCTCCTGCCAGGTTCCCCCTGCGATAATGAGGAGTGGGTCAAGAGGGGCAGAGGACCTTACCTTTTCATTTTGGTAAAAATCAGTAATGAGCCTTTTTCTTGTACTGAATTTGAGTTTGAAATGATAGTATTGTGAGGACATTACATCAATATAATACATATAAAGGACATCAGTATAAAAACACTTGTAAACTCAGATTAGTCAGTCTAAACAGATTTTGTGTTGGAGCCAGTGGCCTCTTACTACTGTGTCTCCTCTCATTTGTGACTCACCTTTTCAAAGCATCTTACGTAAAAGACCCACAGCTGCAGCCGCTGCCTAGAGACCGCTCAGGGACACCGGAAATGCACACAGGAATTTATTTAATATCTTTGATTGGTTCTGCACCTTAATATGTCTGACGTTTTTATTTCAAAGAGAAAAATGTTATCTTTGATTTAGGAATGAGTCATTTGAACAGCTCCGGATTGAAATGGTACGTTTGAATATGGAATATGTGGTACAGAGGAGGGAGAGTGCAGGGTTGAGAATACTTTGAAAATGTCTTTAGATACAGAATATCGAATACCTGAATTAAAATATGTTTTGTAACAAATTCCGAATACTTAGAATGCAGAGTTACATATGAATTATAATGTAAAGATGGTAAATAGTATTCAAAGCAGATTTATATTTGTTTCGCTTGCATTTTCTGACACTAATTGGAGAAGGAAAATCTACATACATACGATTATGTGCAGTTTGAAGCCTGAAATGTGTGATTAAGTACTACAATGTATTCCTCTGAAACTTAGAAAAGTAATTGTATTCTCAATACCACGAAATGAAAATGTAAATGTACCGGAATACAGTCAAAATTTGTATTCAGGATACGTATTCTCAGTACATGTATTCAGTTACTTCCCAACACTGGGACAGTGAATATATGATACAGAAGAGTGAGAGTGAATATATGATACAGAGGAGGTACAGTATATATACACCCACTATATTGCCAAAAGTATTCACTCATCCAAAATCAGGTGTTCTAATCACTTCCATGGCCACAGATGTATTAAATCAAGTTCCTAGGCATGCAGATGTGTTTCTACAAACATTTGTGAAAGAATGAGTCGCTCTCAGGAGCTCAGTGAATTCCAGCGTGGTACTGTGATAGGATGAACCTGTGCAACAAGTCCAGTCGTGAAATTTCCTCGCTCCGAAATATTCCAGTCAACTGTCAGTGGGATTATAACAAAGTGGAAGCAATTGGGAACGACAGTAACAGCAACAACAGGCCACGAAAACTGAAGGGGCGGGGTCAGCGGATGCTGAGGCACATAGTGTGCAGAGGTCACCAACTTTCTGCAGAGTCAATCACTACAGACCTCCAAACTTCATGTGGCCTTCAGATTAGCTCAAGAACGGTGTGTAGAGAGATTCATGGATTTCCATAGCCAAGCAGCTGCATCCAAGCCATACATCACCAAGTGCAATGCAGTGATGTAAAGCGCCGCCACTGGACTCTTGAGCAGTGGAGACGCGTTCTCTGAAGTGATGAATCGTGCTTCTCCATCTGGCAATTTGATGGACAAGTCTTTGTTTGGCGGTTGCCAGGAGAACGGTACTTGTCTGACTGCATTGTGCCAAGTGTAAAGTTTGGTGGAGGGGGGATTATGGTGTGGGGTTGTTTTTCAGGAGCTGGACTCTAAATGTTTCAGCAGACCAAGAGATTTTGAACAATTCCATGCTCCAACTTTGTGGGAACAGTTTGGAGATGGCCCCTTCCTCTCCAACATGAACCTTGCTTTGTGCATGAACCTTGCTTTGTGCACCAGTGCACATAAACACATGGATGAGAGAGTTTGGTGTGGATGAACTTGATTGGCCTGTACACAGTCCTGATCTCAACCCGAGATGAATTAGACCTTTGAGATGAATTAGAGCGGAGACTGAGAGCCAGGCCTTCTCGTCCAACATCAGTGTGTGACCTCACAAATGTGACCTCATAGCATGTGTGTGCGTGTGTGTGTGTGTGTGTGTGTGTGTGTTACTGTAAAGCACTTTGTGTTACATTTTTGTATGAAAAGCGCTTTATAAAGTTTGATTGATTGATTGATATATCAACACAGCAGCTCATGATAACAGTGTATCACCAAATTTAGTACCACAATATGGCTGTCTTCCAACATTTTTGCGTACCTCTAATTTATTGAAACATTTTAGCCCATGGACCACAAGAAATGTATTATTATCTGGATAATTCCCTAGAAATGTCAAGAAAATCATTTTTGCCCAAAGGCATTTAATAGACAAAATGTAATTTGCTGGAGAAGTGGGTCATTCTGCAGTTGTTTGGATCTATCCTGGTTATTCCAGTGGCTGAACAGTGGTGGTCATAATGTTATGGCTGGTGGGTGTATTGACTGTTTTCTGTGAAGTTTCTGCAGACTTTGTGTAACGTTAGGAAATACAGTGATGGCTTTTATTAGGCTTTCTGTATCTTTTGCTTTGATTTACTATGATTTACAACTAGACTGATTGATTAAATGCATTGTTTCTCTGTCTGCAGCATAACCTGTTAATAGTTTTAAAAAGTTAAGAAAGTATTGCTTCTCTACTCTTGTTTCTCCAAGACTTTTATTTATTTAAGCAGAAATTATGACCTTTGGGGAAATCATAGTGTAAAAACGTTAGCGGCGCTGTTGATCTTTTGATTTTATGCATTAGGTTTGGTTGGTCAAGCTAACTTCACAAAGTCACGGACTAAAGGTAATGTTAACAACTGATGAAGGCCACAAAATGAGAGTTTTCTATCTAAAACACAATGAAGGTTTACTAACCAGTGTAAGAAAAAGGTTTAAAATGTTGTGTAGAGTAATAAAGTGTAACAATTTTAAATAAAGTTATATATATCGGGAAATATCTTCTGTTTTGTTTTGTTTTTTTCTCCTGATTGTGCTTTTAGGTTAGAAAATGAATGGGTATCAGCAAGGAAAACAGTAAAAAGCTGTCAGACCTTCAACAAGGCTTTGGCCCTATCTCGCAATGTAAAAGTTGAGTGCAGAGACTTTAATCAAGGCATCTTATAGGTAAACATTTCACAGTAGCATAACATTTTCCAAAACCTATAGCCTTAGAAGAAGTAACATATATTTCCCTTTCTAACATGAAAACCTATATTATTGTTCAAAAACATTACATGCAAATATTAAAGGTCCTATGCAAAATGAGGATGACGATTAATGAGGACACAACATTATAAAATAGATGAGAAAATAAAAACAAGAGCCACTCTGTACAGGATGGTGCTTCCTGTTTTGCCTTATGGAACCAGCCAAGGTCATTGAAAACGTCATGATTTATAAATAAAATGAACCATTCAAAGTAAAAGTAAAATCCCAGATTTTTTTCTAACATATATTATTATTTTTTCTATTTCCACTTTACCAATGAATAAAAATCAAGCGACTGCAGCTGTGGCCGACATGTGAATTCAAGTTTTGACATAAAACAATAAACGTGAATAACCACAGACATTTAAGAGAACAACATAATGTTCAAATGTATGTAAAATCCCTCAGTCGTCCAGGTAGAATCCATGGCAAAAAAAGGAGAAAATTTAATTTGTCAACTATGTCCAGTTGACAAATTAAATTTTCTCCTTTTTTTGCCATAATGTTCAAATCATTTTTGTTTTATTTTTTCATAATGTAAAGGGTAATGTTTGGAGGTGCTTTAGTGCTGCTGGTGGTCCTGGTAGGAGCGCTGGAGCACCCTCCTCTGCTCGTTCACTGTGGCCGCTCCTTTTGGGTGGCTGGGTGGCTGTGGTCTTTCACTTCCACAACACACCTTCAGGAGACGTATCTGCTCTCGTGCTGTGAAGAGCTGAGAAGACAACTCCTGCACTTTTCTAGACAGTTTCTCACTGTGTTGATGGGTTACGTCTTCACCTACTCCAGAACCAGTGGTCTGAGAACCAGTGGACTGAGAATCTGTGCAGGCCTCTGGATCTGACCTGTTTGTTTTTTTCCTCTCAGCAATTATATTGTCCTTTGCTTTTAGTTCTTCCCTCATCTTTTCAAGAACTTTACTGGTGCCGCACAGTTCTTGTTTGAGTTCGACAATTTTTTGACCCGAAGTGTTGTAGAGATATGTGATCTCCTTATATGCGTTCATTTGGGTCTCTAGCTCTTTATCTTTCTTTTGAAGAGAAGCTTTAAGTTCCTGAATCTCCAAAGCATCAGTCTTATTCCTGACTTTTTTGGAATTTGTGAGCTCTTGTTTCAGCTCCATATTTTCCTGTACCTTAGTGTTGTACAGGTACTGGATCTCCTTGTGCAAATTAATCTGTTCTTGCAGTTGCTTGTCTTTCCTCTGGAGAGAATGATTGAGTTTTTTCAACTGCAAATCCTTTTCTTGGATGATTCTCTCCTGAGATTTAAGCTTCAGGTCTAAACAATTGCTAATTTGGGCCTGGTCTGCAAGTTCAGCCCTTGCTCGCGCCAACTCCTCACGGAGCGCCCTGACCAGAGCGCTCTCCTCCAGGTGTTGAAGGACCAGGGGTGCAACATCCTGAACCGGGGGTACAGGGTCGCTCTGGGTTTGAGGGCTGTTGGACCGGGGGTGCAAGATCCTGGAGAGGCTCCTGGACCGGGGGTACAGGGTCCTCTAGGTTTGAGGGCTCCTGGACTGGGTTTGCAGGGTCTTCTGGGTTTGACGGCTCCTGGACCGGGGGTGCAAGGTCCTGGAGAGGCTCCTGGACCGGGGGTACTTTCATATCATACCATATATGGAAAAAAATACACACATCATACCAAAAATACACACATCATACCATAAAACTATATTATATTATTAATATCATTTTGACATAAAATACTAAAAATGCATCATTATCCATGTGTTAGGACAGCATTTAAGATCATCTACATTCATCTGTGTTGAAAATGTATGTGCTCTATGTATGTACAGTATGTATAAATATTACTAATACATATGACTAATGTTTTCTATTTATTCTGTTTGTCATTTGTAATGCTATCACTACATTAACAACATTTGAATGGCTGACACTGCATTTTGACATCACTGGTGAAGAATGCCAAAGGAGTGTGTATGGGCTTAGTATTTACATATTTTCACGTGTACATAATATTTAGTGTTTAGGGGGGAAGCTACACACTCTATACTAAATAAGAGTATAGAGTTTTTCTAGTATAGAGATTTTCTAGTCTGTTATAATGTTGTTTGGAGTTGTGTTTTGTTTCATTCACACATGTTTAACGCACAAACCCTGCAGATTTAGGTTCTTTTCTCACACTAAAACACACCGCGTTGTGATGTCAGGAGACCAGGAGATGGTTCACTGTGTTTTTAACTCCACACACCTTCGCTAGAGTAATTTGGATAATTTCAGCCTTGAAATGGCCAATCTCTACTGAACAAAAGGTAAAAGTTAACTGTTAACTTGAAAACTACAGCCAATTTTTCAGTCTTAAAGTACTTCTTACCAGTGTTCTGTCAGGGCTGATGAAGTGGGAGGTAATTATGTAAATGTACTTGCTGTGCTTCTGGAAGAGTGGTCAAAAATTCCCATAAACACATTCCTAAACCTTGTGGACAGCCTTCCCAGAAGAGTTGAAGCTGTTATAGCTGCAAAGGATGGACCGACGTCATATTAAACCCTATGGATTAAGAATGGGATGTCACTTAAGTTCATATGCGAGTCAAGGCAGATGAGACAATACTTTTGGCAATATAGTGTGTGTGTGTGTGTGTGTGTGTATATATAAAATAAGAAAAATCATATGCATTATTTTGCTATATTGCATTAATTGTAAAACTATTCATACACGTTTTTACATAGTATAACTTCCTCAAGAATGCCCGCTTTCATCTAAATATAGGTCTAACTGGATGGTGAGAACTTGGAGAAGGCAGAGTGTGATCTGATTGACTGAAGACTCCTCTGACTCTAGAGATAATGCCCCAAAGATAATCAGCTATTGTCACTGTGTGTGTGTGTGTGTGTGCGCGCGTGCGTGTGTGTGTGTGTGTGTGCGTGCGTGTGCGTGCGTGTGTGCACGTGTCTGTGTGTGTGCGTGTGTGTGTGTGTGTGTGCACGTGTGCGTGTGTGCACGTGTCTGTGTGTGTGTGCGTGTGTGTGTGTGCACGTGTGCGCGTGTGCACGTGTCTGTGTGGGTGTGTGTCTGTGTGTGTGTGTGTGTGTGTCTGTGTGTCTGTGTCTGTGTGTGTGTGTGTGTGTGTGGGTGTGTGTCTGTGTGTGTGGGTGTGTGTCTGTGTGTGTGTGTGTGTGTGTGCGTGCGTGTGTGTGTGTGTGTGTGTGTGTGTGTCTGTGTGTGTGTGTGTGCATTTGAAGTGAGTGTGAGCGTGTCCTTATTGTAATCATTCCAAACTACAGATAAGATATTTTGTTGTTGATAGAGACTGAGGGAGAACACACAAACTCAAAGAAGCCACATGATATGGGAATTGAACCTACAACCTTCTTATAGTGTGGCAGTATAATAAAAGCATTTGTTCTTCTTTATAATTTTGGACTCTTCAAATAAGTCAGTTAATAACTATTGTGTAAATTGGATCACATTTACTGCGGAGAATATGTAAAGTTGTGGAATTATCTCTATGTCATATGAGCTGCCCATGTAAAACCTATAGGCCTGTCACAATAACAAGTTTTGAAGCATGATATTTTATTACAGAGATGTATAAAGATACTTATGCCACTGAAACAATTAAAATAAAGCCATTTTTAAATAGACAGTATCATTAAAAGTCATGACCTGCAACAAATAAGTAGCAGAATTAACTTATACTTAGCCACAGAAGTCACTTTTTCAACCATCTACAGTCAAATCTTATCACATAACAACAAAAATACAAAATCTTCCCATTTTTACAAAGAAAATGTTCAGGTGATAAATGTTGAGCCCCAAAATGTGTTGTTCCTGCTTTCATATACTGAAAGTCCAAATTGTAATTATTGTGACAAAGCAGGAAATGATAGGAATGGGACGAGACACAATTTCCACAAGACGAGAAGAAATACGAGATTGGGTCCACGAGAACAAGACAAGACGAGATGTTAACATAATTCCTAATATATACATTTTACAGTGGAGTTTTCAATTTTGGCCTCACAATTTTGTATTCATTTTATTTCATATTTTTGTTTCCATTCTAGTACTGCCTTATGGAACTGTTAAAGAGACGTAGCAAGAACAGCAGCAACAAATAACCCTTTTTTGTCCAATACAAATGTAAACACTTGGAAAAATAAATAATTTTCTCATCTGTGCACGATCTTGTGGCAATTTTGTCTCATAAGATCTTGTGGCACGAGATCTTGTACTATCTCTATTGATAAGTCCATATTATAATTATCGTGACAGGCCTAGTCAAACCAGGAAATAACATTATAAACGAAAAGGTCAAACTGAGGAAAACTACGTATGATTTTTTTTGTAATATTTTGATTATACTGTAATTATGTCAACTATGTTTTAGGAAAATGGGTAGTCTAACTTGTCCTTTGCACATAATGTTTGTCCTGTAATAATTAAACATCGTCGTCTTCTCACTCAAACTCTTGTGATGCCAGTGAGTATCAGGAACATACTGTCTCTGCCACTATATTCATGAAGGGAGGAGAGAGGAGGAAGAGAGGAGGACAGGAGGGAGAAAGAGGAGGGAGGAGCTGGCGAGAGAGACAGGGAGGAGTGAGAGCGGGATGGAGTAGATGTTGAGAGAGAGGGGGAGTGAGGAGATATCAAGAGAAAGAGTGGGGTGAGACAGGGAAGGAGGAGATGAAGATAGAGAGAAGGAGGAGAGAGATAGAGGGAGGAGGTGGAGGGAGAAACAGAGGGGTGAGTAGGTACAGAGGGGGAGAGCGCTTGGAAGGGAGAGCAAGGGGCAGGGAGGAGACGGGGGAGAGAGAGAAGGAGGGGAGATGAAGAGAGGGAAAGATGGAAAGAGGAGATATCGAGAGAAAGGGGTGAGAGAGGGAGAGAGAAGAAGGAGGAGAGTAAGAGAGGGGAGAGAAAGGTCGGGGGATGCAGAGCGAGAGAAGGAGAAGAGAGGGAGGGAGGAGGTGGAGAGAGAAATGGACAGAACGAGGTGAGTATAGAGGGGAAAGAGATTAGGAAGGAGAGGGAGGAAATGGGGAGAGAGAGGGAGAGAAGAGTTGGTGGGAAAGAGAGGGAGAGGAAGGGAGGAGATAGGGACAGAGAGAAGGAAGAGACAGGGGACAGAGAGTTGGGAAGGAGCTAGAGAGACAGAGAGAGAGAGGAGAGATAGAAGAGGGGGGAGAGGAGAAGAGGAGAAATGGATTGTAATTGGTTCAGAGGTAGCAGGAAAATCTGATGAACAAAGCAAAAATTCAGCCAATCCATCAGACTTTAGTGGAGTTGTCAGAGCCTGGCCTTTGTAAGCATGTTTCTGTCCCGTGAGCTTTCTGTTACCGTGTATGTGCACATGTTCTGCCAGCACACGAGAGACCCCCCCGACCAAGATGACAAAGTGTAACCAATGAGGAGGCTATAATTAAAGGGCCCATGTTACACTATTATACTCTATTATACTTGTTTCTGCATCAAAACATACCTTTAGTTGTGTTTCGTTTCAATTGAGTTCTTCTCTCAAACAGAAAACACTGTTCCACCTTTTGATGTTATGTGGTAATACAGGAAGTGCTCCACTATGTTTTGAAACTCCATACACCTTCAGTCCTGGAATTACCAGTCTCTACTGAATAAAGGGTAAAATGTAGCTGTTAACTTGAAAACTACAGCTTCATGACGTCACAAGGTGGAACAGAGCATTTTGAGCTTTGGAGATGTAAACAGACTAATAATGAAGGATTACTCAAACATTCAGATGCTTTTGATGAGTTTTTTTTTTTTAACACAAAATTAATATTTTGTACTTTAAAATATAGTATAGTATATATAGCATATATACAGTATATAGTATATATTTTTCTCTAATACTCTAATTCTAGTGTCTGTGAAGCCACATCTCGTCTGAGGCCCTGTGCTGCAGGTGACATGGTTTAACTGAGTGTAGGATTACACTTTGTTAAACAACCTCATGTTTGTTTTCTATTGTTCTGCTCAAATAACAATAGGAGCCACTCTATTCAACTATTGTTAAGACTGTGTGTTGTGCCTGTAAAATGTGTCCTCCTTTAATGCCGCTGGGTTAACCTGTCAGGGCTTCAACTGGAAGATTTTCCCTATTGTACAGGTTTTAGGTTGTTTGGGGAAACCCAGCCAGACACAGGGAGAACATGGGCTTGTCCTGAATGCATATTGTAAAATATTATTATTGAAGCTGAGCTTTTAAGTTTATAATGTTGTTACCTCCTCAAAACTCAGAGCTGTGTTTTGTTTCATTCATGTTTGAGTAACCTTTTATTATTAGTCTGTCTACATCTCCAAAACTCAAAATGCTCTGTTCCTCCTTGTGATGTCATGAAGCAATAGTTTTCAAGTTAACAGCTACATTTTACCTTTTGTTCAGTAGAGGTTGCCATTTCCAGAGCTGAAATTATCCAAATGTTTCTAGTAAGTTGTATGGAGTTAAAAAACACGTGGGGCACTTACTGTATTACCACATGACACAAGGTGGAACAGTGTATTTTTAGTTTGAGTTTTACTTGATTACCCTGTTAAACTCTTCAGTGAGGAGCAGTAATTATCAGTGGGACCCCAGAGTGTGCTGCTGCTGTGGGCTACAGTCTGAGCAATCCACGCTTCACTCAGATGTGGTGCCAAGAATATGGGACAAATGTGCTTCTTCAGATATATGAGTCATGCATTGTACTAGGGCTGTGAAGACATTTAGTGATGCTCTGTATTGTAATATTGAGTGTATTATCAGACTCAGTGCTACACAGATAATGCTATGGAGCTCAATAATGCTTAGACTTAGACTTAGACAAACTTTAGTGATCCGCAAGGGAAATTATTTGGACAGAGTAGCTCACACTTCACAATAGATATCAGTAAGTAAATAAGTATGGCATTAAGCTCCATAGAGTGATGTAAGTGATGCCATTAGGCCAAAACAAAGAGATTGATCTGTGAAGAGGCATGTTTTTCAATCTAACAATAAAAGCACCACTAATTGAATACATCCATGATAGATGTTTAATGTGACAATATGGAACATTCTTGTCAAAACAATAACATATCCATGGAGACAAGTAGCCTTAGTTACACTCTGCTTGGCCTCTTATATAACTACGCACTACAGTTGTACAGTTGTAGCGTTGTTTTTCATTCCACGATCATCTACAGCTCATGATGTGTCACTGACCCGAGGAACACAAAACAGTGGCTCTTGAAGCACTGAATTGTGGGTAATTCTGGGCCAGAGGGACATGAGGTTAAGTCATGCCAAAGGAATAAACATAACCTACTGTATACTGACATAGTACATAGAAACACTATTGTACAAATGTAACATGTGTGAAATCATGTTGTACCTGAAAAACACATAAATTAGTTTGTTTGAACCTGGGTTCCAAGAAGACCTGATATAGCGCTGGTTTTATTTCAGATTTCTTTACTGGTTTAGTCCAGTTTTAGTCCTAGTTTAGTCCTTGTTTAGTCTTGGTTTAATCCCAGTTTAGCCCTGGTTTAGTCCTGGTTTAATCCTGATTTAGCACTGGTTCAATCTCCTGTGTATTTAGACTTCTGGTGCAGACCTGATTTAGTCCTGGTTTAATCCTGGTTTAGTCCTGGTTTAGTTTTATTTTAGCCTGGATTCAGTAGGCTACCTACTTTGTTTTCTTATATTACACTTTGCTTTATATCCCTTTACATAATTATCAGTGGGTTAGGCCTAGGTCTGTTAAAATGTACGATTTTGGTGCGTTCCAGACAACTGGTAACTGGGATATTTCCTTTATGGCCTATGGTTTAGTATTAGCCATATTTTACTAACTATTTACATTTTACAAGTTCATTATGCAGAAACAATGAGCACCACATTTTTCTAAGGTAGAGGTCAGTGGACTTGTTTCTTTTATTGAGTCGTTTTGGATGAATATTATAATTTAAAATGTGCAAATTATAAAATAATGATCCAAAGGTGTCATAGATTGTAAATACTGTATATAGTAGAGCACATAGCCCAATATGTCTTTGTTAAAATCAACTGTATGACTGAGTACGGTATGTAAAATTGCTTTGAAGACCAGTTCATGCTTGAAACCTGCAGTAATATTTCAAACTCGGGTATAGGGTGATATTGATTTTACACTCCATTCATTGCTTGTGCAACATATACATTTACAGACATGTTTTAACACATTTCTGATGAACTGCCATAATGTCTGAAAATCCTCATCGGGATAATGCAAAATATACAGATATGTTCCAATATCTGATACTGCATTTGCATGTTCATGTGTCTTGCTGTGATCATACTCACATATTTAGTCGAATGGATTTTAGCTACAGACATGAGAGACTACTTGACTGGTCATTGCAGGCGCTGAAAGATGTGTCTATTTTTACCTCTAAATTCAAAAGCTGCTAAAACAAAGAGCTGTGTTACATCTGAGCCTCACGCCTGAGTTTGATTCAGACTAATTTTAACACAAAAAGCTCTGTCCCTGTGAAGCTTATTTTGAGACATGTTTAATCTACCCGCCTTTGATCGCAGTGAGGGGGATTACCTCGTTTCATAAGGCTGGTAAAGGTACTCTATCCAAAATGTTGTTCATCTCACAAACAACTAAATAATCCTTAAAGCTCCTATATGTAAATTAGTTTAGAGTCTGGCTCGCTTGTGTCCATAAAGATTGCTTTGCTTGAATGTCCCACAGTATTGCATTAAATGTCTATGTTGCAATTAATCAATAACAAGTGGTTTTATTACTCTGAAATACTCAGAGAAACATGCATTCTTACTGTTTGTAGGCTTGCTTTTCCACAGATCTGACCTCTAACTTGGTTTAATTTTGTTTTTTCCATGGAAATAGATCATTTAGATTACATTTCCATCAAAACAGGAAGTCTATTTTTTAGCTAAAAAGTTACATACTGTGGCTTTAACTAAGGGGCTACAATTAAGGGTTAGGGTATTAATTTAGTATTTACTAAACTGTGTTTATTATGAACTACGTGTCCGTGCTTTATTAATGATAAGTGTCTCGCTCTGAAGGGGGAGTGACTTTGCACAGGGAGTAAAGGGAGGGGAGATTCAGTCACAAAACTTAAGCTTATAAAACATGTTAATACAGTATGTGTTAGCAATACCCATAGATGTGTAATACCCCCTCTGAAAGCTGAAGTGTACAAATAACAGAAATCATTTTGACTGAACAGTTATTTTCATCTTTCATCTTTGTTCTGAATATTGTAGATCTGGTGGAGTCTATTTTTCGTGGTTAAAAAGTGACATACTGTGGCTTTATAATTAAGGTCCTAGGGTATTAATTTAGTAGTTACTAAGCCTGAATCATAGTTAATAATGCATTTGCTTATTATGAATTAAGTGTTTGTGTTTTATTAATGCTAAGTGTAGTTATTATTAAGTGTTAATGAAATATTATAGTTATAAAGTGCACCTTTAAAGACCTTTAAAGAATTCCCTTCCCCTAATAAGACTGGCCTCTGGTTTGGCCTAAAGCTTCTATGCCAGAGTCATTACGTATGGTATGGAGAATGTGTGAATTTGCCTTTTGTCTTTTGTACTAATCATCAGAGGACCTAGAGCTGGTGCTTTCCCATAGCTGTTTGTACATTGGCTGTTAGCATCTATAGCACTAACCCTGTATGTTTTGTTTTGCTTCAGGGCTCAGCGGATTCGTACACCAGCCGACCCTCAGACTCGGATGTGTCTCTGGAGGAGGAGAAGGAGGGGGGCCGACAGGAGCGTGAGCAGCAGGCCACCGTCCAGCTCGAGAGGGCAAAGGTCAGGAGGGGCTCTTCTGCTTTTGGCAGTGGTGGGAATTAACACAGTAAAAGTAATTATATACTTAGCAAAAGAACATCTCATCGGATTCATATAGTACTTTTTTGGACACACAGACCTTTTGCATCATTCATTCACTGGGGCATACTGAAGGAAGTGAGGCTGCCAATCTGCGCCATTGATCACATTTATAATAGGCAGGTGTTAGTGAGATGTCTTGCCTAAAGACACAGTGACAGTTTTGCCAGTGATACCCCACTGTTGCACCTGGTATTCCTGCTTAGTTTCCAAGATCTTACGAGACAGGGTATTGACATGCAAGCATGGACAATTCTGACGGGTTCTGATAACTGAAAGTGGCAGCTGGGTACAATAGTATGAGTGAGCTACTGTATCCAAATAATTTCCCTTGTGGATCAATAAAGTTTGTCTGAGTCTGAGTCTGAGTGACAGCCTTAAAGATTAAGCTCCTCCCTTCAGGCAGATATAAAGCAGTGTCCGCCAGCATCTGACCAGAACTGAAGAAGCAGCTTGGATGAGCTGCGAAACGTATTCAACCAAATAAACTATGTCCAGTTGACAAATTAAATTTTCTCCTTTTTAGCCTTAAAGATCGTCTATTGGGAAGCGCTAACTACGCCCCACTGTGGCACCTGGTATTTCCAGCGGTCTCCCATCCAAGTACTAACCAGGCCCGGCCTTGTTTAACTTCTGAGATCAGATGAGACCAGGATTTGGCAAACTGGTGTGACTGCATTCCAACAACCATATACATCATCACACCAATACATTTTTACATTGCATTTTTTTTTTTTTTTTTTTTTACTTTATTTTAGTCTTCATTTTGGAATATATATTATGTTAGCTCTTCTCTTTCATTACTACTTTTAGGTCATTCTAATTTTCCTACAATTATAATACAATTAATAAAATACTCCAATTTAATACACCAGCTACCCCAACTTCCATTTAATTAATTTAACTTCTTGCGTTAAGCTACAGGCCTGGCTACTCCTCATTACAGCCATGTTATATTACCCTCTCTCCCTCTCGTCTCTGCACCAGTGGATCCTGATTAACTCATCTATCTCTCTGTTGTAAATAAACCGTGTTTTAATTGTCCTGTTTTATTCAGCGCTGGCCTTTCTGCTTGCAGGCGAAGGGTGTGGCGTTCGCCGTCCGCACAAATGTGAGTTATTGTGGCGCTCTGGATGAGGATGTCCCCGTAGCTGGGACCGGGGTGTCGTTTGATGCCAAGGACTTCCTGCACATCAAAGAGGTGCTATTCACGGATACGAATCATTTATAAGTATACAACAGCAGGAGAAAAAGCAGAAACAGGGCGGACGTTTTAATCAAAGTGAAAGAATGAATGTGCAGAGTTGTTACTGTTTGGTCGATTTGGTTTGGTTCAATTTCACTTTGTCTCCAGTTGCCGCCATTTCAGAATTTCAAATGTTTTTAAGGGTCTTTTGTTTCTAATATTAATACTCTGCCATTGGAGGTCAATTTTTCATTCACTGGTACTTTGCAGCTGATCATCAACATTCCCAGGGGCTCTGAAGCTATCTGTAGGATCTGCTCTGTCTGAGGCTTTGTTAGACTTTATTTTAATCTGACCATAAAGAACTGACTTAGTTGGAACTAAAATAGGTGATGATTTGTGCTGTTAAGCAAATCTCTAACGCATAAAATTACAGTCATGGGCTACCTAGCATTTCAGTTACTCACGTTCACCATTTTTATTGAAAATCAAACTCTAATACAGGACCATGAACGCTCGTATTGACCACAGGCTCCTGGAAATGTGTTGTTTAAATCCATTTTGTGTTTTTTCTTAAGTTTTCAGACAATCTTAAAAGTTTTGTGTGCAATGTGTCACCATAGTAACTCCTAAATCTCACCATAAGAGATGCACATAGAACTTGAACTTTTAATTTGAGTTTAAACTATTTCTTGTGTAACTTGTGATTTGCAGAAGTACAATAATGACTGGTGGATTGGGCGTTTGGTGAAGGAGGGCTGTGAGATCGGCTTCATCCCGAGTCCTTTAAAACTGGAAAACATCCGACTGCAGCAGGAGCAGAAGAGGGGACGATTTCATGGGTGAGAAATCTATTTAAATGCCATAGTTTTTCTAATTATTACTTTGTTTGATGGGTTAGTATTTGCGGTAAATATTTATCATACTTTTTATGATGTAATTTTACATCAGTTAAGTGGTAGTTTGAGATGAAAAATACATGAAATAACAGTAACAAACGGAATCCCTCTATTGTCTATTTCATCAATACACAAAATTCCATCCAAAATGCAGAGACAATTAATGTGCAGACAAAGGATCAGACTTTTAGGACAGTTTAATTTAACAAAATACAGGAGATGTCATGTTTTATAATAATATTCTTGCACCAGTAACAGAGCTAGACAGAGCATTCACAGTTGTCCTGGTGTGGTCCCAGTCCTGGTTTAGTCCTGGTTTAGTTCTGGTCTAATCCTGCTTTAGTTCTGATATAATACAGGATATTTGCCCCCAAAACAGGACTGTATTTTCTTAAACAATTTTGTAAAGTAAATTAGCCTTTTGTTTTGCCATATATAAGATGATCAGTTAAGGTTTTTTGTAGTAATCAAATTGTCCTTTGTTCACGTTGGAGCGTATTAAGGAAAATGCACTTAGTTTTGGTTGAGCAAAGACCCAAACAGTGAGTAGGAGATGCATTCATACATCATGGTAAAGGTTGCTCTAATCAGGCATAAGCATGGTTTGAAGACAGTACCACAGTTGATTTCTCCTGAGAGGTGTATTTAAAGAGGGGGTTTTACTGGGGTTTTACTGTTTTATTGCCAACACATAACATATTTTGATCATTTTACCTTTTATTGTTTTTAATATTATTCGCCAAAAACAACATATTAAAGTCGAGTCTCTCCTCCCTTTGCTCTCCGTGCTGAGTCAGAGCACTATCACAACACAATCAGCCTACATCCCGCTATTAAAACTACTGCGCATAGCATCAGGTTTGTGAAGTTGTAGTGAACTGTTTTGTATATATTTATTAAAAGCCTGGGAGAGATTGCTAGATTACTCAAACATGCATGGAAACCTCTTCAAGCACATTTTGGATGAGGGAACAACGTTATAATGATATACATCTTCAAAAAGTGGATTTTGCATAATACCCCCTCTTTAATGAAAGCCTAAGTGTAAAAATGCCAGAAAGCATTTTGTCCTAGAGACTCAAGGTGTGTGTGGACAGTAGCCAGCCCCGGTGAGATGGCCATAAGGTGATTAAACAGTTATTTTTGTGTCGCATGTTTGTTCTGAATATTCTGGACCTGGCGTAGTCTCAGTATTTTGATGTTACTTGGCAGAGTTTATAATGACAACACGAGAAAATGGCCAAAACCACTGGGCACCGCTTCAGAGCAGATTTCTGTTTTATTTTTGTTGTTAAATATTTGTAGACGTTTTAATCAAAATTTAAGGACTGTGGTGTCAATGAGCAAAAACAAAATAAACTGAGAATATTTTCTTCCAGATGATATTATTAGAGCATAGCGCTAATTATCTGCCAGAATAATTCATCAAGTTTGGAAATGTTCAAAATTTGAACCTTTACTGACATGTGGACCACAGAAAAATGTCTTGATTTCAGAGCTTTTAACCATGTTATAGTTGTTTCCCTTCTCATTTACCCACTTCAAAGTCAGCTTCAGTTCTGGAAGTACATTTTCCATTCATTTTTTCCCATAGACTTTTCGAAAAATACTAACTAATATCCATGACGCAGTTGTTTTAAGCCCAAAAAGCAAATTTAAAACACAAGATTCAGTGAAATGCTGAACTTAGCAGCTCATAAAGTTTCAGATTTTAAATAAAATTGCAGGTCTTTTGGTTATGTAAGGTTAAGCAGATTTGAATATGTCTGAAAGAAAATATCCCACTAGAGTAACAGCATAATGTATCAACCTTAATACTGATTGAACTATTCCATGTCCTAAACCACATTTCTTTTCATAGGAGTAAATCCAGTGGGAACTCGTCCTCCAGTCTGGGAGATATGGTGTCGGGTATGTTTAAACCAAATCTAAATTCTGCATCTAATTCACACATTTAAAGGTTCACTGTGTAACATTTCTGGTTGTTTGTCTCCATGAAGATGTTATTGCTTTATATCCTCCTTTACATGAGCTGCCCTACGTTTGCACATAGTATTAACAGCTACATTACAATAGAATGATTGTAAATAATTGGGATGCTTGAGTAATTATTTCATCTCTTTTGCAGGTAAACAAAAGCAGAAAGTGGTAAGTAATTTTGTATATGTTGTCTTGTTGATTATAATAGATTGGACTGTACTTTTGATCAATTAAAAGAATTTAATTTGAATTGAACAGTAACATTCTTTTGTGTACCATGATTCTTCTTTTGTAAGACCATTTCTTTGGGACTGCACACATTTGCATATCAAGTTGGGAATTTATAATTTAATTTTTGGCTTATTTACTGTACCTCTGATTATAGCTGGTATTGGTAAGGTTAATTGATTGACATATAGTTATTTATGTGTTTGTCGCCCCCTACAGGCAGAGCACATTCCTCCATACGATGTGGTTCCCTCCATGAGACCAGTGGTGCTGGTGGGACCCTCCCTCAAAGGTTATGAGGCAAGTCTGCTCGATTTGGAGAAAAAACTTTAAACTGTCATTGGAATTTTGCTAAAAATTGAAATTTAGATTTTTTGAAGTATGTTTTTATGGATTGTTAAAAGCCAAACAGTAGAGGAAAGGTATATGTATTATTAATTATGACTATATTTCATTTGTTAAAAAAATACAGCTATTTTTGATACTGGTTGGGTTTACTTTAAAGGTGCAATATGTAACTTTCCTGGTGCTGGGTCTGCTATCTGTTTGTCTCCATGGATATTCTATTACTTTTCGTGAAATATTCCACAATTTCAAAAAAGTTATTGGTAATGCTTTAAATTCAGGTTTCTTAGTAAAGGCGTTAATAAGCACCAGGCATTGTTTTTAAGCATGGATAAACTTTTGATTGGAATAAACCCAGTAAAGCATTTGTGCAGATTTGTGAGCTGGACACGGTGATATGCAAACCAGCATCTATCTAAAAGAAAAAAAAAAAAATGGCACTCTTATTTTAAAGTGTTGCCAAGTTATCTATCTTGCTTTAATTACTGTACAACTGTTATTATTTCTAGAACATCCCTGGATAAACATGCATTCTTACCGTGAGCAGAGTCGCCTCTCCACAGATCTGACCTCTAACTTAGCGTAGTGTATCATCTCATTGTCCCGATGAAGATAGATAAATTTAATGCCATACTGCGGAGGATTTTTGGCAAAGCAATATCTGCATGGAGACAGGGAGCTGACGAACAAATCACAGTATTTTCTTATCAATTGAAGCTATAATTAGATTGACAATGCACATTCAGTTCAAAGTACAATTCTGTTCTGGTATTTTGAACTGAAGCATCCTCTGACTCATACTGTTACTGTACTCTGCTGACTTCTGTTTCTGAGTGAATATATGACTAATATTTAATAACAACATAAAGTAGCACTTCCTGTTTAACCTTTTGTAGTTCAGGTTTCTTTTAAATACAAGCCCTGGGTTTGTAATGCAGTACCTAATCAATACTTTTACAGATTGATAGAATTGTGTTGATCTCCCAGTAAACGTAGTGGTAGTTAATAATCAAGTGGTCTGACTCTGTAATGTCTGCAGATCTTGTTTTAATTAGTTATTGTGCAAGGGTCTCTAACTTTCACACTTGGTCCTAGTTATAGTTTGAGATCAGCTTAGTCCTGATTTAGACTTTTTGGTGCTGTTCTAGCTTTAGTCCCAGTTTGTTTGTTGTTGTTGTTGTTGTTTTAGTTTGTTTTTGTGTGAGTGCACCCCTACACGGGATATAGATGGTTGAAGTTTTAGATTTAGTTTATTTTATATGCAATAATCAAAACAGGGATTGAAGCGGCAGGAGGCAAGCACTCAACCGCTAAGCCACGGCAGTCCAAGGCAAACTTCACGTCTCCATAGAGATGTTTTTGCTTTGTCTGAAATGTTGTGCCCACAGAATGGCATTAAACTTGTCTATCTTGTGTTTACTCAATTACAGATATTTTCATTGCTTTAAAAACATGCATTCTTCCTGTGAGAGGGGTCACCACTCTACAGAGCTGACCTGTAACTTGTTGGGTATCAGTCATTTGTCTCCATGGAGTTTAATGGCATACTGTGGAGCATTCAAAAAAGCAATGACATCTCCATGGAGACAAGAAGGTGTCAGACCCTCCACCAGATGAGTTACATAATGGATCTTAAAATATCTGGGATTGCATTTAAACACACTCAGTGATAGACTCAGTATTAGAGGATGGAACAGGAACGGGAGGAGGGAGTAAGGCGGGGGATGTGGTCCGTCGCTATGGAAACATTGCCTCCCGATCCCGGTGTTGCTATGGTAACTGCCTTGTGGGTAAACTGCATCCTTGTAAAAAGAAATAGAAAGAGAGAGAAAGTAGACCAAGGTTTCTAAATTAGAAACAGGAGGATGGTGCTATGCTGTTTTTTTTTCCAAGACTAAAATGACTTTCTATGTTGATAAATTGAAAAGGTAGACCTATTGTAGCTGGCGTTGGTTACATTCAGTCCTGTTTATTGATTCCCTCACTGCTGAATCAATATGAGAGGGCTGTATAATTCCAGACAGCGATGTAAAAAGTGCAGAAACGGCAGATTTTCTATTAGCGATCTCATTTCCTTTGTTTCCACTGTATCCGAGTGAGGAGGAGAAGTGATGACATTGGTTTGTGCAGAGCTGGGAGCAGGTGGAATAGCAGTTTTAAACAGGGCGATTTTTTTACCGTGACAGATGAAGCATGTTTTTACTCATGAGACACAAGGCATCTGTCAACACCATCACTGTTTGTACATATGACTGAAGGGGAAAGAGCTCTGATCTGCCTATTGTCACCTCACATTTGTCATTTTACATACAGAACGTTAATGCAAAATTTCAGTCAGTTGTTAATTTGATAGACAAGCAGCAATGCAGTAATAAATAGGTCTAACACACTTTATTATTGTTGCACATATTCAATAGGTTACTTCACTTATTTTATATTAAAAGATAGTTCAGTAAACATAGGATTTATCTTACAATATGTACAAAAAGTAACTTTTTGGAGGTGGGATGTCACATGCATGATCCAGTGGAAATAGAAAGTATACATACAAACATTCTCCATGGAGATAGTTACGTTTTATGCCATATTATGGAATATTATAGTAAGGGAACAGCATTTCCATGGAAACAAGCAGGAAGAGGCCCTCCTCTAGGCCAAATACAGGACAATATATTTAATTTTATGGCTAAAAAACAAGGTAAAATGTTACATACTGTGGCTTTAGATATTTCATAAAGGTTCATATCAGATATTGATTTGACTGATGTAATATTGTCGCACTAAACCAGGACTAGAACAAATACTAACAGGTCTAAACCAGGAGTAATCCCAAATTAAACCAGGACTGTTTAAGTTACTCCTATATTCTCTCACTGATTTCGCCTCTCATAGGAATACTCCTCCAATACCTCGTAACAATGCTGCTGTATACAAGTTTGACATGGTCAGCAATTAATTAAAAAAATACAAGGCAAAAAGTTGTAATAATTTTAGTGATTGCAGTAATAATGGCTTGAATTCATATTGCATTTTTCAAAGCACTGCATTATACATTCAGTCCCCATACTTGATAACAGTAAGTATTTTATTACTCACCTTTGTTTAATCAAACTACACACTGTCTATAATCTATACTGTAAACATACCGAACCCATCAGATAAACTTTAACACTGTAGTAGGTCCATGAGAAAACCCTATAGAAAAGCCTGGTTATAGGCAGCACTAGTAATAAGTGGGTGGACTGCAGTAGTTTTAGTTAAATTATTTTGAAGAACTGGAGGACATTGTACACACTAGTTTAAAGTATTTAATGCAACCAAATGTATTATTTTAAAGGTGAGCTATGTCACTTTTCTGACGCCTGGTTGATGTTATTGTTTTGCCTGAAATGTTCCACAGTATAGCATTTGACTCACTTCTCCTGGATTTAAGATGTGCTATGTAACTTTTCAGGTAAAGGCTTGTCTCCATGGATCTATACATTTAATGCCATACTGAATAACTTTACAAGCTGTAACATCTCCATGGAGACAAGCGAGTGGCTGATCCACCACCAGAAAAACTACATATATATTTTTTTCATATTTAATTTTATCTATATACTAGTATATACTTACTTGGTATAGCTGACAGCCACATAACTGTCATTTATCTTTGCTCCATTTTGCAGGTGACAGACATGATGCAGAAAGCACTCTTTGACTTCCTTAAGCACAGGTTCGATGGAAGGTAAGCTGTGAAGCCAGATCTAACTCAGAACTAAACCAGGTCTCAGCTAGGACTCAATAAGGACTAAACCAGGTCTCAACTAGGACTCAATCAGGACTAAACCAGGTTTGAAGCACACCTGATAGACACAGACCACTGCAGACAGGGAGCACTCAACAAGAGCTGAACTAAACCAGGACTAAATAAGGACTAAACCAGGTCTAACTCACGACTAAACTGGGTCTAAACCACCACCTCTCAGAGAACACCACAGAAGATCAGACATACATTATACATGCGTTTTACTCTCAATTAAATATATATTTTTACCTGATCGTGATATAACTTTATACTTTGACATAATACCAATGGCTTCTTGTATTTTTTCAGGATATCCATCACCAGGGTAACGGCTGACATTTCTTTGGCCAAGAGGTCAGTACTGAACAACCCCAGTAAGAGAGCCATCATTGAGAGGTCCAACACACGCTCCAGTCTGGGTAAAACCGCTGCTCACTCAATGATGTGCATGGACTTCAGACTTCAGTGTACGGTCACTATGTTTACATGCAAGAGAGATTTTACACACTGATTATTAAGATGGGGCTGATGGGGACCTCATTTTTGATACTTTGCAGCTGATGTAGTCAACATTTCCTGGGGGTGTGACGCTAACTGAAAGCACTACTCTGCCTGAAGCATTGTTGCTCAACTTAGACTTTAATCTGAGTTTTATTTCAACACAATCTCACCAGAAAGAGCTGACTGAGTTGGAAATTCAACAGATGAGATGATTTGTGCGCTTAAACAAATCTCTCACACATAAAATTACAGTCACAAGTCACAGTTTTTTCAGTTAGTCATTCTCACCTTAAAAGGACCATGAACGCTCGTATTGATCACAGACTTCTGGAAATGTGTTGTTTACATCCATTTTGTATTTTTTCTTGAGTTATTAAAACATTTTTGAAAGTTACTAACTATAGTAACTGTTGAACATTCCGCCAATAGAGATACATGTAGAACACCCCCAGTGTCATGTCACTGCAAAGTAACAATACGCCTATATTTCATTGATTTGCTTGGTCCTGAAGTGAACTCAAGGCAGAGTCAGCAGACTGTCAGAGGAAAGGACGGAGAGAGACAAACTTGTACATTTATGGTACTTCTTATCCCTAAAACAGGAGATATGGACAAACTCTTGTCAGAGAAGAAAAATTTTAAAGGAAGTACAATTACACAAATTAAACCACAAAAAGTATTGTCTCCCTTTTTGCAATAAACCCTTGCACGTAAACCTATTGACTGTCAGCTCTTGTCTTTTCCACAAACACTAACTTTATTCCCTGTCTAATCTTTCGTGTGAATTCCCAGCGGAGGTGCAGAGTGAGATAGAGCGTATTTTCGAGTTAGCCCGCTCTCTGCAGCTCGTGGTTCTGGATGCAGACACCATAAACCACCCGGCCCAGCTCATTAAGACCTCTTTAGCTCCCATCATCGTCCACGTCAAAGTCTCCTCACCCAAGGTACAAACCTAAACCTAACTTGTGTCCTACATAATCAGGATCCAGACTTTTTCCATTTTTAAATGTTGGAATAAAACCTACGACGACAACTCGGTTACAAGTTCATTTCAGTTTTCATTTTTTCCCTTTATATTTTAATTTCATATTTAAAAATGTTTAGTTCCAGTCTTTGTCCTGCTGTATTTGTGGATTAAAGCAGACATATTATGCATGACTTTTCAGAGCTTTTAAACATGTTAGGCTTATCCTCTGGCTGGGTACTCCTGAAGCTGGCTCAATCAGATACTTGTTCCACATGATACCTGATATCAGTATAGGTAACATTTATTTTACATGTTATAATATCTTATACCATTCTAGGTGATACTTATTGTAACCACAGACTGTATAAAGAAGTGGACAAGGGGAGTGTGACATCACCCATAGCGTTCGTCCAGTCAGATGAAGCTCATGAAGCCTGGGAGTTACAGGGCCAAATTTGGAGCCGAGTTTTATATTAGGAACAGAATTTATTTACGGACAAAATAGAGAAATAAAAACACCATGATCATGTAGAGTTAATACAACCACAGTATGGCATTAAACTTATCTAGATACATTTTAAGACCAAAATGACAAGGCTCACTTAGCTATGTCAGTTTATATATCCAGTCTATGGTTGTAACTCTCCTTTGTATTCACTTGCAGGTGCTCCAGCGTCTGATCAAATCCAGAGGAAAGTCTCAGAGCAAACACCTGAATGTGCAGCTCGTTGCAGCTGAAAAACTCTTACAATGTCCCTCTGTGAGTGAATGTGAATATGTGAATCTCACTGCTTAGAGATGAGCTCATATGGATCTCTGTCATGGTTCAAAATCAAAGTTAGAGATGACGAAGTGGACAGAGCTAAGATTTTTCTGAAACATGTTCATCACTTATGGTTCAAAATTGTTTACTTTTAATTCTAAGCAGTTAAAAGGCCCATATTACGCAGTTTTTTGATGTACCTTATAATGCTGTTTTCTCATCAAAAACATTCCTGGAGTTGTGTTTTGTTTCATTCACACATGTTTAACACACAAACCCTGCAGATTTAGGCTGAGTTCTTCTCTCAAAGAGAAAACCTTGTGATTTCATGTGTTAATTCAGATAGTGCACCACTGTGTTTTTAAACTTAACAACATTATAACATGACTTTAAGATAATTCCATCTACATTTTTAATATAGAACCTTTAACGTTGACCTGAGTATCTCAATTGTTTCCCCTTTTCTCCCTCCCTTCCTGTTTGTTCTCAGGAGATGTTTGATATAATCCTGGATGAGAACCAGTTGGAGGATGCGTGTGAACACCTGGCGGAGTACCTGGAGGCGTACTGGAGAGCCACACACACGTCTCTGAGCACTCCCCTCAACCCTCTGCTGGGACGAAACCTGGGCTCCACCGCGCTCGCCCCCTACCCTGCTGCCAACCAGGTGAGGTCTGAGCAGCTGTAGACCTGTTAAATAGAAGAGAGCGGAGGGAATGAGCTACTAACACCAAAATAGGCTCTTGTTTCCTTATGCTACACAATTTTAAGCACTATTTATGAAGCACTCTTGGCACTACTGTTAATGGACTAATGTACTGCTGTAACTGTTCCGTTATTGAGAACCTTTACAAAACTGCCAGGATAAAAAGCATTATTTTTTTGCTACTATTAAAAATACTGAGGACTATACCATAATCCTATATAGAAACAACTGTTATAAAACCCATGATACATTATTGCATTATTGCTTATACTTTATTTACTTATAAGAAATTAAAATTAAAATAAAATTTTAAACAAGAGTTTGTATCCAAAGGGAAGCTTTTCAGATAAAATGTAATGAGACTTCTTTTAATGAAAAAAAAAAAAAAAAAAAAAAAAAGAGAGAAAAAAACTGGTCCTTTGACCCTGGAACGTCAAATTGTGCTATTAAAATAAATTGGGAGACTCAACTTTTATCAGCTGTGCATGTCTCTATCTACCAGTACTTCTTCAGTGCAACAATATTTCAGTGTTGCCATTGCAGTGGAATTGAGTTAACATATTACTCTGAAACGTTATACAGTTTAATGGTAAAAAGACAATGTATTTTAGAAGATTGTTAATCATAAAGAACACATAAATTGATACTTTACTGCTGTTATCAACATAAATCTGAGGGTGTGATGCTCTGGGGCTTTAACAGACTTAATCTGAGTTTTATTTTTATTTTAATCTGAGTTTTATTTTAACAATCTGACCAGAAAGAACTGACTTAATTGGACTAAAACAGGTGAGCTGATTTGTGCTGTTCAACAAGTCAAATAACATCACAGGCTCCTGAAAATGTTCGGTTTAAATCCATTTCAATTCATTTCCTATTTCAAAGCCTTTTGTCTTTTTCCTCCAGGCCCAAAGAAACCGCAACAGTAACCACACAACGTCGGACCACTCCCCAGTCGAGCGTCGCAGTCTAATGCCTGCAGACGAAAACTACCACAACGAACGCGCTCGCAAGAACCGCAATCGCCTCTCCTCTGGCTCCCAGCACAGCCGGGACCACTCCCCTTTGGTCGAGGAGGACTTCCAGGACCCCTACCAGGACTCCTATAAACCCCACCGCAACAGGGAGTCTCCGGGCGGGTACAGCCAAGAAGCAAGACACCGCGTTTAAACTTAGCCCCACTTCAATCTAGACAAGTCTTCTCAAATCGAAAGCTAAGGACCACAATATAGTGAAGTTTCTACGCCTATCTGGACCAATATAACATGTGTAGGATTTCACGTTCCCTGCAAAATGTTTAGCTCTTGTTGTATATGACCAATGTTGATGGAAGGAGTAGCACAAGAGCGTACACAAAGTGATTTAAACAGGCTTTTTGAGGCCGAAATTCATGTGTGATGTTACTGTAGCATGCAGGGAAGGCTATGAACAGGTGAACTGGCAAGCCCATGGCCAAAGTACTCAGCAACAATGAAAAAGACCAACTCAGAACCAGTTTGCACGTACCAGGAGCTTGTGGAAAAAGTTTAGAGGCTCCGCGAGTTTGTTTGTCTTCGATGTGAGTGAAAATATCCACTCGATGCCTGCGCTGAAAAATTGCATTGATTTTGAATGGTGTATTACTGCCCCAACCATGATGCCATGTTGATAGTTTAGCTTGGCCAGCCATACACATCTTCAAAATTATTTTATTACAACTTTTTTTAGCTTACGTATTTAAAATTGTGCTTTATTTTAGATTATGAAAACAATACCCAACTGTAAAAATTATTCTCTCGAGCCACTGTATGTAAATGTAATGTAATTAAAATAATTTAGAGTCTAAGTTAAACTCTTATTTTGAGTTTTTTAGACAAATTTGATTTATTTTGTTCGATCGTTTGTATGGGGAGAATGAATAATGCATTATAAAGCATTATCTATGACTGTAAATTGAATGCGTTATCATTATTTTCTGATTATTTGACTAGCTTAATTATTTTCAGATGATAAATTGAATAACCAGGTAATATTTTAAAATAAATCTACTATTCTGATAACTAATTATCAGAATACAAAACATTCTATTACATGTGCATATATAGGCCTTTTCTTACAGTCTAAAATGGGGTGTACTTTATGTCTAGTATCCTGTGTTTCTTACCTGGTTCTGACCTGTATATAAAGGTACACTAGGTAACTTTTCTGGTGGAGGGCCTGCCTTCTGCTTCTCTCAGTGGAGATGTATTTGTTTTCCCTGGAATGTTCTGCAGTACGGCATTTAACTTGTATATCTTACGTTTATTCATACATCTGCATCTGTACTTGGCCTGGGGGCATCACGTGCTTGCTGCTAGGTTAATGCCATACTGTGGAACATTTAAGGTAAAGAAATAACTTGTCCATGGTCACCTGTAGCAGACCCTGTAGAAGAAAAGTTACACAGAGCACCTTTAACTATTTAATCCTCAAACATGGAAGACAAATTCATTATATTAATTAGAAGAACAGTTGGTGTGGCTGGCTAGGCTAACAGTAAATCGATATTTCAGAATGCAAACTGACACTGAAACACATTCTAAAGCTGTACTCCTCAGGAAAGGGCGCTCATGGAGATGTAGCATCGATGCACTTAATATCAAGATGGATTTATTTTCAAGTTAAATTATAAATAGTTTTCCTTCATTTTTCTCTTTTCATAAATACTGCTGTAATGTGGGTCATATGGATAGTATATTGTCTAAATACCAGTTTTACAGTACTTTGCTACTACTACTTCTGTTACTACTTGAACGTTGTGACAAATTAACAGACGGAAATTAACTAAATGTCCATATCGCTCTAATTTTGCTTTAGTTTGTACAGAGTATACTACTACTACCACCACTACTACTACTACTACTACTACTACTACTACTACTACTGCTACTACTACTACTGAATTGGTTTAGACCTTGCAAAGAGATTTTACAACTTTTTAGCTCTTCTTAGATACTGCTAAAACTGGTGTCTAGGCATTTCTATCTTCAATTATACAAACACACATTAAAGAAATAATTTAGATTACAGAAATATATTGACATTCTATTTTTTTCCCTTTTTTCTTAATGGTGCTGTATGTAACTTTTCTTGTAGGGATTCCACTACTTGCTTGTCTCCATGGCGATGTTAATCTTTGCCTGCAATGGTCCACTGTATAGCATTAAACTTATCCATCTTGCATTTATTAAATTACGGGTATTTTTGTTGCTCAAACATACCTAGAAAAAACATGTATTCCGACAGTGAAGGGCCTCTCCACAGATCTGACCCATAACTTGGCCTGGTGGTGCCATTACTTGCCTCCATAGAGATAGATACTGTTAATGCAATGCTGTAGAATTCCAGGCAAACCAATCAAATCTGAATACAGGCAAGCAGGTGACAGACCCTCCACTAGAAAAGTTACATAGTGGAGCTTTAACCAGATCCTATATTGATTTTGTTGTTACCTGCAAAAGTGAAATGGCCAGGGATATGCTGAATCTTTCACTGAAAAAAAAAAAAGAAAAAAAGACCAGTTTTCATTTTTACTATATGAATTTACTTGTATGCTGCCAGCTGTTACAGAAATATAAATATACCATTATGTTTTACTGCCATATCCATATAACTTGTGATTTAAAATGCCAGAGACTCTTTACAAACGAACAATAGACTTCTGTTACATCTTAAACAGCATCTTAAACAGTAGCTTTTCTTGTTGATGTTTTGAACTCTGGAGCATAAGAAGAAACCACTGGATCTGAAAACTGCCTGTGAGAGAATGATGCACTGATTATTGGTTTGTGTGCCATGCCTTTTACAAAAACAATGAAATAAACTGCCCTTATGCTACAATAGAGCTGCTATTTCTTTCATATGGGCCTGCTGGTTGGGCAATACTGACAAAAATGCATATTGTTTATTTTTAGGGATTATCCTAGCTTCGATATTACAGTAAGCCATCAGAAGCAAGGTAAAAGCTGTCTATAAATTTTTAACTAACTTAAGCTAACATTGCACAAATGTAAATGGACTGAAAAAATAAATACCTGAAATAGCAACCTTTATTTGAAAATAAAAAGCACATAAAAAGCAGAATGCCAGGTTCCTTATTACACAAAATTAACTCTTGTGATCTTTAAGTCATGTTATAATGTTGTTACCTCTTCAAAAACATTAATGGAGTTTGAGTAATCCTGCATTATTAGGCTGTCTCCATCTCCAAAACTCAAATTAACAGCTACTTTTTACCTTTTGTTCACTAGAGATGGACAATTCCTGGGTTGAAATTATCCAAATGATTCTAGTGAAGGTGTATGTGGTTTAAAAACATAGTGGAGGACTTCCTGTATTACCACAAAACAACAACTCCAGGTATGTTTGTGATGAGGAAACAACATTATAACAGAGATCAGAAAATTGTGTAATATGGGCCCTTTTAATAATTTGTTTGTATCTATAATGAGTCATAAAGTTCATAATTCAACCTTCTACAGCTCAAATCTCATCATATTGCAATAAAATAACCAGAAATTTCCCACCAGTACAAAGAAAACCCCCCACAATAAATACTGAAACCAAAAGCTATTGTTCCATCGAAAATATATTGAACTATTAGTCGATATTGTAGCCAAATTATCATGACAGGCCTACGTTTTAAATATATTTTTTCAATATATCTCCCACTTCTACTTCCAATACATGAACATAGTATTCCTTGTGGTGTACCTAAAACATTTAATCTTTCATTTATAAATATGACTACTGTATTTTGATTTCGATAGCCCTTTTTACACGCAAAGACGTTCTACACTGCATCATTCACTCACAAAACCCCTCTCCAACCACTCCACCTGGTTTATTTAGTCAGTTTAGCAGTGGTTTTGCTTATGGGATGGGACCAGTGATTTACCCACATGTACACATTGGCATATACTGTCAAAAAGTTTTAAGATATTGGAGCTCAGATGAAAGTCCCACAAGCCTCAGATAGAGCAGTGCTTACAGTTAGCATCACACCCTGAGAATGTTGATGACATCAGCTGCAAAACATCAATATATAGCCACAGGCAGTTGTGTTCGCACGGAAAACCAAATATTCTAGTAGGGGCTTTAGGCTATTTGCAATACTTGACAGAACTACAAAGCACAATATTTGTTAAATTGCGTAGTCCTTAGAGAGTACTTATTTTTACAATTTCTCATGTATTTATTTGTGGTACTTATTTGTGGCGTGGGTATACTGAAAGGACGCGTCATTCAACTATACCGGTTTCAGAATGATCTAAAACAATGTACTATATGTTTTGAATGGTGAAAGATTATTATTATTATATAATTATCGGTAAACTCATGGTATGATCATGGTACTCATGGTATGATGCTTTGAAGTAGTGTAGGGGTCCGACCATTACTAGCCTACTACTATTACTACTAATACTACTACTAAAATTACAAAAACATATTATTACATGATGTTATTACTTTTCAGGTTTAATTGAAGCTTGTTTTGTGACTCCCACTTTTGCTACTATTACAGTTTCACAATACTATTATAACATACTTTACAATGTTTTGACAAAATATAGGCTTACATTTCCAAAACCGGGCCTATATATACGTTTTATTCCCTTATTTAGACTTTTTCCTCAGGGTCAGGTCATGATCATGTTGAACCCTCACTCCTTTGGACATTGAACCATCAATATAATGACAATTCCACTCTGCGCATGCGCGAGTTTGACAGCTAACTAGCGAAGCTGCCTTCATGACTTCACTCCAGTCTGCACCTACCTACCATTTTCTACTTACATTCTCGTTTTTAATCACCGTAACAGCATCGATCCTTTAATCTAGCCTTTGTACTTTATACCTAGATTACGTTTCAGACCAGCGAATATGCCCTTTGTAGGTAAAACTATCTATATTTGTGATTAGTTAGCTTGGAGGCTAGCTAAAGTTGATAGCATTGTGTAGTTGAAATCAGATTTTCTCAAACTGGCATCGGCATTTGGACACCGTCAACCATGGGGATACTGTTTACGAAGCTATGGAGGCTTTTTAATCATCAAGGTAAGAATAAATGGAAAGATTTTGTTCATAAAATCTTGAAAATAGGGCTGTCAATGCGCACGATGGTTCGCTCGTAAGGCCCCATGTAAAATCCAGCTCTTTTGGATAATTCCCGACTTTATAATACGAATATATTTATATATATTTACCTCAATTTACAATTTCTCACTTCTTGCTTTCGTTATTTTACTAGCTTTAAATTTTAATATGATTAATTTACGAGACAATTTGTCTTAAGCAGCATCCTATGTTGAATAGTTAATTGTCATTATAGGATCTAATATTAAAACATACGTGCAACAGGCTACTAAACAAGATAAGTACATTTAATTTAGAGTAAATATTACTAGTATTTTTGTACTGTTTAATAATATTTAACAGAAATACCTTGGGGAAAAACATGAAGGGAGTTGTGTAATTATGATCTTACATGCATTAGATGACATTGATACATGATACAGCAACCAAATCTAAATAATAAAATAAAAGTCTATTAATGGTATGTTTAACAGTTTCTAATCAAGACCTGTCTCACTTTGGGTAAATATCTTGCTACTATTGCTTACAGTTCAAGTATTAAGCAATAATACAGATAATACAGGATAGTTGTTATTGCACAATATTTCTTTCCTCACTGTAAAATGAGCTGATATTCACTACTATGTATTAGTTTAGTGTTAAATATTAAATACTAGTTTTTACCTGACAACAATAATGTGATACTCTGCATTTAAATCATTATGATAGACAACACATCGGCCTGTCATGATAATTATTGACTTATTGTCAAAACATGATAGATGGAACAATTATTTTTGGGAGTCAGTATTTACCATGGGTACTTTTTGTTTGTAATAGTCATAGACTGTGTAAATATGGTATTAGATTAGTTATTATTATTATTATTTTATTTTATTTTATTTTATTTTATTTATTTTTTTTTACAATATTGTACATTTAGAATACTTTTTGGGGGGTAATTCTATTTTAGGTTCAATATTATCGGTTATCGTCTATATTTTCTTCAGCAATATGTTGCACTTCAAAATTTGTTATTGTTGTCCTGACAGGCCTTACAACAAATTTAGAAATATGTGTTCTCTTTGACCAAAATAGATGTGCTATAATAGTATGTTGTATTGGAGTTATTGCTTTGACAGATTTACAGCCATATGTTACAGTAATATTATGTAAGAATACTGTTCCCTTTTGTATTATTTATGCTCCAAGGCTTCAGCTGATACTGGTCTTGTGAAAAGAAAAACCTTTTGGTAACCCGAGACGCTGTTCCTCTTTCTCTGCTTTCTATGCCCTGAACTCTGTAGTAAAGTGAAGAAGGATTGTACGCCTGTTGTCGTTTAGTCGATTAATCGGTTAATGGTGTCTTAGTCGATCAACATTTGTACTGTTGACTAATCATTTTATTTCCATTAAAAGGGTTTGTATGGACAACAGCAGAAAAGAGAAGTGAGTTAGCTGAAGATTTGGTATTTGTATGTAAAAAGGCAGATTCACACGTTTAATCTCTTTTTTTTCCTAGTACTTTTTTCCTATAAAATAAATATTGTTTTTTCATGAACTACAGTATAGGTGTAGTCTTGTGAGTGCAGTGTGGGTCAGATACACAGAGATATGTAATAGTTTTGAGAGCTTTTATCACACCTTCTTTTTAGTCGACTAATCAATCAACAGGACATGTCTGTATTCGACCAAGAATTTCTTTAGTTGCCTGCAGCCCTAATAAGGTGACTGGACAATATGTACAAGTTTTATTATAAATAGTATAATATAGATTTGACCATTTAACAACATGAGTCCGTTCACAGTTCACATTTTAGTCCAGGAACATTGACATTTGAAAGAAAGTTTTTTGTATTAACTGCTAACCTAATACAAGTATCACATGCATGTTACAGCGTGTTTGTAGAGGTCTAATCTACAGGGTTAACAGGTTTGATTGGAGACTGGGTATGTTTTTTTGTTTTTTTTTTGTCTTTGTTGAGCAATATATTCTATTACCTAAATAAGAGCTCTCTCATTTAAATTGCACTTTTGTAATAAATGACAGTTAAGTAGCAGTTATAATAACATTAGTAGATATAATATTAATAGTAGTTGTACTAGCAGTACTATTTCGTAGTATTAATAGTAGTAGAATAGAGTACAGTAGTTTGTGTAATAAGATGAAGCCAAGAAGTAGTAGTTGCAGTATACGCAGTAGTAGTTATAATATCAGTAGTATTTAGCAGTAGTCGTAGTCGTAGTAGTAGTGTAGAGTGCAGTAGTTTGTGTAATAAGGTGAAGCCACATCAGCAGAAAGTAAAGTAACTGAGGGCGTCCACAATGAGTCAGTCCCAGCCGCTGTAATGCCTTTATTATCAGTGTGACACGTGAAGAAACTACTGCTATTACTACTATACTAGAGCTGCACAATACATCATGGGATTGGATCAAAATCGCAATTTGAGTTGACACAATTATCAATCACAAAGGTTGCATGTATTTATATAACAGAAAGTCCTCTGTAAAAATCTTATGTACTATTGTTTTGACCACTACAAACATGTTCGGAAATGTTTGTTATTTTTTATTAGCATTCATGTTAGCCTTCTCTCCAATGTTAATGCTACTGGAGTTATTAACAATGTGCACAATTTGACAGCACAAATCTAATCGCAACAATTGTTTGTCAGATAGGCCTTTAGTGACGTGTTGATGGCGTTGACGTGTCAACTTCAAAATATCTTCGCTGACGCATCGCCACGCACACGTGGGTCACCCAAAGCAAACAGACCAGTGGGAAGGAAATATGATTCCATGGGTTATATCGTTCGATAGTAGAAGTACACGAGTCTGGGTAGCAGCAGCAGCCAACCTCAGTTAAGACACGGTAGCACTCACCACGGGTTGGGTCTGTTGGTCCAGTAGGCGAGCAAACCCAGCGCGCAGTGGACTGGGTTTGGATCTAGTCCGACTGTAGCATTTCTCACACTAGGGAGAGCATCTGACACACAGGGAGGGCATCTGACACACAGGGCCATTTCAGAACATGTTTGTAGTGGTCTAAACTACAGGGTTTGCAGCTATTACAGAGTAAGACCCCATGGACACACACGGCTATGGCTCTTAATTTGTTTAATCTCGTGAATTACTGGTTGATTCTTCTGGTTGATCGATTTTCTTCTGCTATGTTCCCAATTGTTTGGACTTAAGATTAGTTTAGGTTTATTTTTTTCCCATCTTAAATGATACTTGTTCTCTAAGGTATGATAGATTAATTTAACAGAATGCAGTTCATATGATTAAAAAAATGGAAACCCCTTGTGGTAGGTGTGGCTGAAAAAAATACATTTGATTTATATTTCTGAGAATAACGTGATTTATTTTAACTAGGGCTACACATGCTGTACAATGGTTTAATAAATTCACAATATAAAATATATGTAAATTAGGGCTGGGGCTAAACATTATGGTTTTTATTAATCAAATAACAGAAAAATAATTGTTAGACCAATTGTCCAATTAGTCATTAGATTAGTCGACTAATCGAAAAAATAATCGCCTATTAATTATCGCCGATTAATGGTTTTAAAAATAATCTTTTACCCTCAGCCCTGCTGTCAAATGTAACTACTGCTAAAAGCCTAACTACTCCTAGTTAGTAAGTAGTAGTAGTAGTAGTAGTAGGGTTTGGTGAGAAGCCTTCACAAGGAGCAGGCTTCTCACCAAACCCGTGGTAAGTTTCAAAGTACATTCCACAGGTCAATGATGAGTCAGACAGAATGCGTTCTAGTACAATGTGGTTAAGGTAATACAGGCTAACCGCACTTCTGTGGCTGAATGTACAAGGGAAAGGAATACTGTACCATAGCAAAGGAGAAATTCAATTCTTTCAACTGGACAAAAGTTTTTTTGATCAATTACGTTTTGCAGCTCATTCAAGCTGCTTCTTCAGGTCTGTTCAGTTCTGGTCAGATGCTGGTGGACACTGCCTTATATCTGCCTGAAGAGGGGCTTACACTGAAACTACACTGAAACTAACGTAACAACTTGTTTACAGTTTCTGTTTGCTAGCTAGGCCTATCGAGCTGAACTAAGTGGGGTCTGTGCCTGAATCATATTAGCAGAATCGTTCAGGCCCACCTCTGAGCCTGAACAGGCTATTACTGTATCATGTTTAAAGGGCCCATATTACACTATTCATTCATTTATTTATTTATTTATTTGCTGATATATGTTATACTTTTGTTTCCTCAACAAAAACATACTTGGAATTGTGTATTGTTTCATTCATTCTCAAACAGTAAACCTTGTGATGTCATGTGGTAATACACAAAGTGTCTGTGTTTACAAACTCAGTGGAGCACATACACCTTCACTAGAATCATTTGGACAAAAGGTAAACGGTAGCTGTTAACTTGAAAACTACCACTACATGACATCACAAGGTGAAACAGAACATTTTAAGCTTTGGAGATGTAGACAGACTAATAAAATGTTACTCAAACATGTGTGAACTCTAGGTACAGTATGTTTTTGAGTTTTTGAGGTAACAGCATTATAACATGGCTAAAAGCACAGAGAGTCCATTTGTATAATATGACCTTTAATGATGAGATGACAACATTTATGCAGTATTTCTAGCATTTGGTTTTGAGTAAGTAAATAAATTTAATTAAAAATGCAATATTGAATATAGTTAAGTCACTATATTTTAGAGATTAGAGAGTTGTGTGATTTGTTGTGCAATATTGTAGGGTTGTCAAAACTAATATCTATCTATCTATCTATCTATCTATCTATCTATCTATCTATCTATCTATCTATCTATCTATCTAAAAGTAGATACTTATTTGAGCAAGTAAAAAATACAAAAAAAAAGTTACATTTATAGGACAGAAATGAACATTTCCTGAATAGAATGATCTTGAGTTGTATCAAACCAAATATAAAGGGCACATAGACTAGTATACGGCAGAGTCTGTATAAAGAAGTGGACTAAGCAAGTGTGACGTCACCCATAGCTTTCGGCTCCATTCAAATGAAGCTCTCGTTGCTAGCAGTTACAGGGGCGAATTGGGAGCCAGGCCATGGACAAAATAGCAAAATAAAAACACCAGGATCATGTAGAGCGGGTTAATACAAACATTTTAAAACCAAAATGACGAGGCTCACAGCAGCAGTTACAGAGAGAGGGGCCACAATATTCCATTGTCAATGGGAGCCAGGGTCAGTAGGAGCCGGAAGTGCCTGTGTGCAAACTTCCTATTCGGAACGTGGCTAGCACGTTAGCTATGTCCATGTATACAGTCTATGGTATACGCCCGTGGACAACTATGGAATCTACCTGGACGACTGAGGAATTACACAGATATAAGGCCACATCATAATATAAAAGAAAATACTACAATGTAATGTTGAAAATCACATATTGTCTAAGTGTTTTTTATTATCATCATGGTATCGGAATCAGTATTGAGTCTGTTCCTTAATCAAAAACATACAATTTTCTATCGTTCTATTCCCATTTACAGTGAATTAAAATATTGGTGCATTGTTGTGTTGTGGATTAGGTGTTCAGAAGCTGTCAGTCTGCCATTTTGACCTGTTTATCCAAGCACTTACACAGGACCCACCCCCATCCATTTCACATGTCCCTAGAGATATCAATCCTTTTAACCTCTGGAGCCTATACTACTGCTGCTACTACTACTACTGCTACTAAATAATGCTGGAGCTACTGCTACTGCTACAGCAATCCTACTACTACTACTACTACTACTACTACTACTACTACTACTACTACTACTACTACTACTACTACTACTACTACTACTACTGATGCTACTAATGCTATTGCTGCTACTACTACTGCTACGGGTACAGCTAATTCTACTACTACTACTACTAATGTTTCAATCTTTCTATTAATTACCGACGTATTAGACCTCTATTCTTCCTGGGGTCTGCTACTGCTAAGAATGGTGCCATTACTACAACACCACTACTACTACTTTTATCACTAGGTCTGGGTATCAGATTCTGAACACAATACACTAGTGAATATGGCCTGTTACTTTTTCAGTTCAGTAACTTAAGGCTTAAACTTAAACTTAAAGCAGACCTATTGTGCAAAATCAACTTTTGGGTCAGTATTTCTGAAAGCACCGAGAAATAAAACCGTAAAATACTTTTTAGTAATAACAATATCGGTACTATAAATATTGTAGCATGCATAGTATACATGTAGATCTGAAAAGGTGTTATAAAAGCTTGAAATCTAAAACTTATTTGTAATTTTCTTCTGGTGTACTTTAAAAATGTCCTGGCAATATTTTTCCCGTTTTTCATACTGGATGATGTACCTTTGTTGATGGAAGTTGCATATGGTGCCATTATCAGGAACTTTAACTTCAGTTCTCCACTCCAATAGCTCCCTATTTTCTTCAGATAGATTTACAATATTCATAATGCCAGCTCCTCTGCATAATGAGGTATTGTGGCATAAATTGTCATTTAAGGCAATCCCAATACTACAGTTTAGTAACTTTTCACTGCTACTAGATTCCATTATTTAATTTGTAACTTGTACACTACTGACTTGTATTTAGGCATCAGAATTTGTGTGGAATATTTTCCAACATGTGCACTTTATATAAGGTTTTAGTGATTGTTATTAGCCAATAGTCACTTGCTGAATATAGGTTATATAGACATAACCACATAAACAGGATCTTATCCATGTGGTGATGTCATCATCATTTCTAAAACAAAGCATCAGCATCCTGGACAGGAAGCAAATTCCATATATAACTTTATAATCTTGCAAAGTTGCAAGAAATAGTATTATCTGTGACATAACCACAGGCTCATAAATAACATGATTCATGGTAGGGGGTTGCTGATGCAGGAAATGATAGCACTTCTTACAGGCCTGAACATAAACACCTAATATAGAAAAAAATGCCATATTGGAACACTAAATTAATTAATGTGCATTGTGAACATTTGTTTTTGTTTTTTTTAACTCTGGAATATAACAAATTTTCAGATTTGTTTTATATAAATATAAATGTAAATTTTGGGCTAAGGTACATTTCTGAAATTACATCATTTTTTTACAAGTACGCCTACCGGCATAAGTGAAGAGTTCATAAATAAAAGTATCAATTTATTATTTTTTCTTGCTTGTTGAACTCCTCAACATTTTCAGATTAAAACAGTATTATTACAGATGATTTAATTATTCAATAAATTACCTTTACTGCCCCATGGTTGAAGAATATGAGAAAATTAAAATTTTCGGAAGTGATTTTTTGCTTCAATTTCACCATGCTGAAAAAGTATGAAGGAATTGAGCAACAAAGATACATTTTTTACCACAGTTAGCTCTTAGGGATGTTTTTCAACAGACAAAGTTTCATAATTCTTGTTAACTGTCCACATGTCCATTTTGAGCTTTGAAGTTAGACCAATTTTCGTCGAGGGTTGCCTGTTTGGATCCTTGCTGTGACCCCACATAATACATTTTTTTCATACAAACTGCTTCTTTTGCACAGAGATGTCTCAAAATTTGCAATAAAAACATATTTGTTGATTACATTTCACATTTTCTGTGTTTAAAATGTCAAAAGGTTTCGTTCGAAAAAGCATGAGCCTAGGATTTGAGGTATCAATATCTTGTGAACCCCAAGAGATAGGATTCTGAAAGAACTCCATGAGTTCTGTTAAAATGCAAAGTTTCAGCTTTGTAGCACTATTGGTTGGGGAAATATTGGCTTTCAAAAATGGTCGAAAGGCCAATTTGTAACTTAAGCGTCGCAAAACGCACGCCTACTACTCATCTTTAAATGGCTGTATCTCGAAAAGTATTAAAGATAGAGCCTTATAATTTGGTATTTTTTCATCTCAAACATAATACTACAACTGGTTAAAAGGACACTGAGATTTGAAATGGTGACCCGGGAGCCACTCGGTGATTTGAGAAATAATGAGCCTTTTTAGAGCTTTTAACTATATTCTAGTTGTCTCCCCTTCACCTATGGCTGAATGAGGGAAAAAAAATGTTGTTTTTTTTTGTTTTTTTTTACTAACATTGTAATATGTTTTAAAGCAGAACTATGTAACATTTGACCTTTCTAAACTTTTTTTTTGTTTTTTTTGTTTTTTTTTATTTTACTGTCCCTGCTCCAGACCAACTAGTGGTCGCTCCACTGCAGCTCCTGGGAGCTTGGGCTCAGAAAGAATTCTCCCATAGAAGCACAATGCATTTTTTGGGAATTCAAACTGCCCGTGTTCAGCTAACAGGACATCCACAACTTTCACAAAGGTCAGATTTTGTAGGGATTTTTTTCAATTTTCACAACATGAACTTTTTCAGTTTTTTAAATCCTCAAAGCGCCTAAAAGTTAGCTTTGTAAGACTTGGCCTAGCCCCGCTCTGAACCCACACTAGCTCCGCTCTAGCAACTATCGCTCTGACTGGTCCAAATGCTCCACGCTGTGTTCTGACTGGTCCAAACGCTCCAGGCCGTGTTCTGACTGCTCCAAACGCTCCACACCGTGTTCTGACTGCTTCAAACGCTCCACACCGTGTTCTGACTGCTCCAAACGCTCCACACCGTGTTCTGACTGCTCCAAACGCTCCACACCGTGTTCTGACTGCTCCAAACGCTCCACACCGTGTTCTGACTGCTCCAAACGCTCCATGCCGTGCACATTACAGATGTCACACGGGTGGGAGGAGCTAGCTCGTATTGAGGAAGTAAATGCGGAAGAGAAAATAATTTTTGGGCCCATGCACCAGTGAGCACAGGCCACTGAAAACAATACGACACCATCTTGGGTTCACCTTCCAGATTTTATTATAGTTCTATGTTAAATATCTGTTTTTGGGGTGTCTGAAGTATCTGTATAGTCTCCCCCTGTCTATGCGGACATTCAGCTTTGCAGTATGGCCGACATCAACCCACTGAAAATGTATTATTGGCACGAGCCAATATGAGTCTAATACAACTAAACACTATAGCGCCCCCTACTATTGGATTTGTACCAAATTTGGGGATTAAATTCTATGCTTGACTACAAGCAAAAAAATATATTACGGACATGGGACATTTTTCAAGTTTTTTTTTTTTATTTTATTTTTTTTATTTGAATTAGGACAGTACATATTAATCAATGCGTCTACAAAAAAGTTTCCACATAAATATGTCGGAGTTAGCACTGAAGCTAAATTTCATCCGTTGTCCTAAGGCAGGTGCAAACATGAAACATTCAGTATGATGACACAGACATTCATACTGGCCAACAGGGGTGCAACCCCCCCCCCCCCCCCCCCCAAAAAAAAAAAAAAAATAAAATAAAATAATAATAATAATAATAATAATTGTGTTGAAAAATTGTCCTGAATAGAATATACTATAAAGCATATGAAAATTGTACGCTATAGCGCCCCCTGGTATAGAAATAAAATGTCAACATTATCAGATTTGTACCACATTTTGGGGATTAAATTCTATGAATGACTATGAGCAAAAAGCATGACTAGGAGCAAAAAATTATATTTTGGGGATTTTTCCACGATTAGCTAGCAGGGGCACAAAGACTCTCCCAAAAAAATAAAAAAAAAATCTTACAAGCACATACTTAGACCGATTGTAAATTTGAATCACTAATGTGTGATTTCGGCCTGAATATAATATACTATAAAGCATCTGAAAAGTGTACTCCATAGCGCACCTTACCATATCAATCCAAATAATTTTTTTTTTTTTTTTTAACATAAATTATTTTTTTCTGTTTCCACTTTACCAATTAATAAAAATCAAGCGTCTGCAGCTGTGGTCGGCATGTGGATTCAAGTTTTGACATCTGAAACAATGTTTATTGTTTCAGATGTCAAAACTTGACATAACTACCACAGACATTTAAGAAAACAACATAATGTTAAAACAATTTTTGTTTTATTTTTTATAATACAAAGGGTAAAGGGTAATGTTTGGAGGGGCTTTAGTGCTGGTAGTAGCGCTGGAGCACCCTCCTCTGCTCCTTCACGACGGCCGCTCCTTTTAAGCAGCTGGATGGCTGTGCTCTTTCACTTTCACGACAAAACTTCAGGAGACGTATCTCCTCACTGAACTGTTATACAGATATCGGATCTCCTTGTATACGTTCATACCTACATTTTTTGCAGAGAAATGTACACACGATAAAATACTGAGCCCCAAAAAGTATTGTTCCAGCTGTATATTGTAATTATCATGACAGGTGATTATTCGTAGTTATTAAAATCTATTGAAATCCTGATGTCATAGTGTTGTATTGAATTAATATAATTTTATAACCACAATAACTAAATAAGCTTATGCAGTAAAAGTGAAAGGGAATGCTTTACAGTAGTTGGCATTGGCACCTGTTTGTTATATTTTTGCTGTACTTTCAGTTCCTTGTTATTTCTTGGTCTTGTGTCTGTCAGACTGTACAATCTAATGTGTCAATAGTTTCCTGCCAGTACAAGCCTCTAAAATAACCCTGTAGTTTCCAGTGACACATGTTATGGTCTATATTTGTGTGCTTTAAATTTGATTAGATTAAAAACATACATATTTTGTGGCAAACTATCAAAAAACGAAGACTAAATTAAGACATCAAGACTAAAACTAGTAATGTCCTAGTAGTGTATTTATGTCAAGGTTAAATCATCCAGCTAAGGTAGAGCTAGTTCAGAGTTCTTGAGATGTATGCTAAAATATTGATAATATTCTGAATATTGTTTTGAAGATTTAAAAAAAAAAAAAAAAAAAAAAAGTTCTGAATGAACTTGGACATGTTTAGCATATATTTGTGTAAATAAATCAGGATAAATAATAATTTATGTATTTAATTAATGTATTAATTTGAATAAATACATTATATTAATTAGATAAAATGGAGATATTCATTGTTGTCGTTATCACCCACACCTGCATAATCTTAACCTTTACATTTGTCGAGCGTTATTGGTATTTCATTGTGGTTGGGGTCACACAGCTGTAACCTTTGTAGTTTATGCTCAGAACTCCTCTCTGCTTGTACACTCTTACTTAGACTTAACAGATATTTAGTAAACAAAAGCATGGAGGCTTGGCTGTTCTAGGAATATTATCAAGATTTCTCATTAGAAAAGCCTACACAGTTTCCTGCACTAACCATTTTTACTTGTGTTGGTTCTTCTTCAGTTCATAATGGAGTTGTAAAAAAGTTGAAATACTAATTAATACTAAAACTAGTATTGAAACTAGATACTATTTATGCATTTATGTATTCAAGAAAAGAGAGAACAGTGCATAGTAATGAAGATTTAGACAAATGTATTTTATTTACATTTTAAATTGCAGTCATGATATGGTTTTGGATGTTAACTGACTACTAAAACAATGTTAAATATTACAGTTTAACCACTTTACTTTCACTTTGCCAGATACTATAATTTCACAATCAAAATACTGTATAATTTTGTTTTTAGTTGCTATGTTGATAACACAGTTTAATTTACCATGTAGAATTTTCTCCTATTCACATTTTGTAGACCTCTGAAAGTTTAGAGATTTCAATAATTGCTCCACTGCATGCATCCGCATGCATGCACGGGGATACGAGCCTACGCTCGCATAGAGTGTCAAAAAATAGAATCCAACCTATTCTCTGACACTCTACGTGAGCATAGGAGCATATTCCCGTCAAAATACATTGAGAGCATGCATGTATTGTTGTATTTGTGCATTTACCATAAGAACAGTGTGTTCCTGGGGCAGTTATGTATTGTTTGAAAGAGCCCAGGTCTAGAAAGACTGTTAATTAGTGCTTTGAAATATACTTTTGAAATCCTCGCATTTGCCGTGATCAGCCTATGCAGACATTAAATACAAATTTATTCAATTAGTTATTTTCACAGTAGACCTGATACAAGTGGCGAAACACACCCAATCAAGTCTGATTGGCCTCCCACTGAGTAACACAGAGCTAGTGCTGCGTGCATACGTCCTGCGCAAACGCTGACGCGTGCAGTGGAGCCAGGCCTTTAGACTTAGTCATGTGAGTGAGTACTGATATAGTGGTGGTGACACGCCTTGAGTCATCTGAGGTACAGACAATGCATGACCCTGATTGAGGTCAAATACATTAGGTCCTATATTACACAAAAACTGACTCTTGTGACCTTAAAGCCATGTTATAATATTGTTCAATATTATTATTATAATATTGTTCCTCAGAAACACATCTGGAGTTGTGTTTTGTTTCATTCACACATGTTTGCGTAACCCTTTACTTTCACGAGTCTGTCTACATCTCCAAAGCATTTTGTGCTTTGGAGATGTAGACAGACTAAAGTTAACAGCTACCTTTTACCTTTAGTTCAGTAGAGTTGGCAATTCCAGGGCTGAAAAATCATCCAAATTACTCCAAATTATAATTTGGATCAATCATCATCATCAATCACTGATCATCATCAAATCATCCAAATTATAAATTAGTGAATGTGTATGAAGTTTAAAAACACAGTGGAGCACTTCATGTATTGCCACATGACATAACAAGGTGGTAATACATGAGTGTTTTCATTGTGAGAGAAGAACTCAGTCTAAATATGCACAGTTGGTGTGATAAATGTGTGAATAAAACAAAACACAACTCCAACATTAAAATAGAAACTGATTAACAATCAAAGAAGTTAATATGATTGACTGAGATTCAGGAGCAGGACCACGCCTCAGGCTAACCCTGCTCCTCTCCAGAGAACCACAGCTCAGCTCAACCACACCTTCAATTACCCAGAAGCCCTATTTATACAGGCCTATCCCGACAACACTATCTCCACTTTCTCAACTCCCTCCCTCCCACCTTGCGTCTCTTGTTCATCCTTCAGCCCGAGGACATCTACAAAGGGGTATTCTGTTTTCCATTGTTGTGGCGTGGTCCTTGCTTGTGAATTTTCTTTTGGAGAGAAACATTGGATAACAACAGTGGACAGTCATTTAGTGACCATGCACTTAAAATTTTACAAATTTCTTACTACCACATACTTGTTTTCTTGCCACTTTACAACTTCACAATTGTGTTTTCAACAAACTCAATGTTTTTGTGGCATTTGTGATTTTTGACTTTTGCCTTATAAATATAATGCAACCAACTAAATCATTTTGTATGAAATGGGGTTTTCTATAGGTATCAATACTAAAAAAATATAATAAAATTTGATCTTTCCTTAACAGTTTCATCTTGAGTTTTATCAGAACTAGTGTAAGGCCACATGGTAAGAAACATATACTATTATTTTGTGTTGAAAATTACAAAATTGTCTTTTAAAATTATCATTTGGGTATAAAAATTGGAAAAGAGTGTCGAGTCTGTTCTTTAGTGTTGACATTGAGTTTGAAGTTTTAGTATCATGACACCATGATAACAACCAAACTGTTCTCTCTATTCCTGGTTAAAGCCTGCTCTAGTCAGGAGCTAAAGAATGGGCCTTTCCAGTACAATAGTATGTAGTGTTAAAAAATCCCACCTCTGTTCCTGTCTTTGAACTAAACTCATCAGTCATTGGCTCCCTGTCTCTTACTGCAGTTTAATTGATGGATGGTTGTGCTAATTCTGTGTTCTCTTTGTTTCTCTGTTGTTTTACAGAGCACAAAGTCATTATTGTGGGACTGGACAACGCTGGCAAGACCACTATCCTTTATCAGTTGTAAGTAGTGTATGGACTAGAAACATGAGAACAAGTTGTGCTATTCAATAACTGTGTTTTGTATTGTGATAATGATACTACTGCAATATTTTAATTTACTTTTTGGCACATTAAGTTCAGTTCATTTAAATGTAGGACATATTAAGGAAAATCTGCCTTTTTGTTCATTTTACTTTCTATATACAGTACACTTCTGTAAAATGTAAAACATTGTGTTATTGCAATATATTTATTTTCTTGTGATGTTGAATATTGTGTCAGCCAATATTGCAGTAATATGTAAGGATGTACCTATCCAGCTTTTTCAGTTCCAACAGCTCTACCTTAACTTTTATTCAATTACAGGTGGTTTTATAGCTCAAAAATACCTAGAAAAACAGGTATTCTAACTGTGAGTGGGCTCGCCTCTCCACAGATCTGACCTGTAACTTGGTCTGGTTTGGTCAGTGATAGAATTTAGTGCCATACTGTTAAACATTCCAGACAAAGGAACAATATCTCCATGAAGAAAAGCAGTTGACGGGCCCTCTACCAGAAAAGTTACACAATGCACCTTTAAGCTTTAAAACACCATTAACTTATTACACAGGAGATCCAATTGTGTTGTTTATTCTTCAAGTAACTACTGAACAGCTTTGTATGAATAAAAGTTCCAACATTATGAGATGCTGTAGTCCAAAACCAGCCTGTAGTCTTACTACATCTAATTAAGGTCAAACCAGGATATTGGCTCAATACTCGATCCAGCTAATTTTTCAGTATGGGCACCGATATTCAGTACCAGTATCGGTCCATCCCTACTAATATGAATAAGAAACAGAATTTGTCTGTACAAGGTATAGGACATTTTGGACAGTATTTAACAGTATATAAACTGTGTCTAATTTTACTTTGTCAGCGACTGAGAAAGATTTGGAACACAAATTCCTCTTGTAATGTTTTTGTGCAAAACTGAAAAATAAATGTAAAAAAAAAGAAATCTTTATATCTTAAGTCTATCATTTTAATGGTAGGTTTATTTTAACATTGAGAGATAGAATATCAAAAAGAAAATCCAGAAAATCACATTATAGAAAATATATTAATTTATTTACATTTCATTGTGTGAAATAAGTATTTGATCCCCTACCAACCATTAAGAGTTCTGCTCTCACAGACCAGTTAGACTCTCCTAATCAACTCGTCACCTGAATTAGACTCCTGTTTTAACTATTCACCTGTATAAAAGACCCCTGTCCACAGAATCAGTCAATCAGACTCCAAACTCTCCAACATGGGAAAGACCACAGAGCTGTCAAAGGATGTCAGGGACAAGACTGTAGACCTGCACAAGGCTGGAATGGGCGACAAAACTGTAAGCAAGAAGCTGGTGTTAAGGAGACACTTTACGCCGCAGTGGATTAAAATCCTGCAGTGCTCGCAGGGTCCCCCTGCTTAAGAAGGCACATGTGCAGGTCCGCCTGAAGTTTGACAATGAACATCTGAATGATTTAGAGAGTGATTGGAAGAAGGTGCTGTGGTCAGCCCCCCCCATGACCCCAAGAACACCATCCCCACCATCAAGCTTCAGTGAAATGCAAATCACTTTATATATTTTCTGGATTTTCTTTTTGATATTAGCTATTTAGCTATAACCTGGTGTAGAACATCTGTTCTTGTGAGCTTAGTGTCTCTGTATTTTGTCCTTCAAATAAATACTAAATTATACTAAGCTTAGGCATCAAAATTTGTTTAAAATCCTGAGTAAGAATTTGAATGTACACTTTGTATTTCCTCAATCAGTTCTATGAATGAGGTGGTGCACACGTCCCCAACCATTGGCAGTAACGTAGAGGAAATTGTGGTGAACAACACGCACTTCCTCATGTGGGACATTGGGGGGCAGGAGTCGCTAAGGTCGTCCTGGAACACCTACTACACCAACACAGAGGTATGAGACATTTAGAAATGATGCCCCGTGCACTATCAGAGTCTATTCCAGTGCTTTATAGCTGGTACACACCGGCAACACACCGCTAGTGATGTTTCAAAATTAAATATGAAATGAAATGAAAACACTGCACCTTGAGTCTGTGTCGTACACCGTATAAAGAAGTGTACAAAGGGAGTATATCATTGCCCATAGCGTTCAGCTCCAGTGAAATGAAGCTCACCAAGGCTAGCAGTTATAGGCGCTAATTTGGAGCCAGTTTCATATTAGAAATAAGAATTGATATACAGACAAAATAGCAAAGTAAAAACACCAGGATCATGTAGTGATCAAAAAAGACCAAAATGAGCCTGACAGCAGCAGTTACGCACAGAGGGGCAATATTTTCTCAATACAACTCAATACAAAGTGAATTGGAGCCAGAAGCACACCCATGCACACTTCCTATTAGCCATGTCCATTTATATACAGTCTGTGGTCTGTGTCAAGCAAGGTGGACTAGATTATCAGTGCAATGTGAACTCTTTATTAGGGCTGCAACTAACAATTATTTCAGTAGCAGAGATTAGTTGATTAATCATTGCAGTCCCACTCTTTATTAAGAAAATATCATGTCTGCTAGTGTGTGCCTCAAATGCCATTTTGTTGTGGAGACTTGTAGAGAGTTACACTACCTGTAATGTGAATAGAGAAAGATTTTATTTGTGTTTGCCTTTTGCAGTTTGTAATAGTGGTGGTGGACAGCACAGACAGAGAACGCATCTCAGTAACCAAAGAGGAGCTCTACAGAATGCTTGCACATGAAGTGAGTATAATGACAACTCCAATGTCTTTCATTATTTAGAGAAATCCAAATTAATTTAATGTTTTTTATTTTTATTTTAAACCAACAGCTTTAAAGGTGCACACAAATCGCCTTATTATCAACTTGTCAACTTTTTTTTTTCAGAATTTGTCATTATCAATGTTTTCCCAGTGTAATATGTTATTTCAAGCACTATTCTCCCGTCATAATTCTTGTGTCTCTCTTGCAGGACCTGAGGAAAGCGGGTCTGCTAATCTTTGCAAACAAACAAGACGTTAAAGGCTGTATGTCTGTGGCAGAGATCTCTCAGAGTCTGCAGCTCACCTCTGTGAAGGACCATCAGTGGCACATCCAGGCCTGCTGCGCCCTCACCGGGGAGGGGTCAGTACTGCTTCAACACTGGTTACTAAGACTAATACTTCTACTACTACTTCTACTACTGCTTTTATACCACTACTGCTACTACTACTATTGCTACTGCTACTACTGCTACAGCTACTTCTTGCACTACTGTTTTTATACTACTCCTGCTACTATACTCCTACTATTTCTGCTTTCGACTAATACTTTGTGTATTTCACATACTGCTAATTCTACTGTTATTACTATTAGTACTATGTTAGTACTACTGTTATACTGCTTCAATTACTACAAACTCTACTGCTTCTCCTACTGCTTCTTCCACTACTTCTATGATTACAAATAGTGTTTTATCAATAATATTATTTCTTTAATACAACTGTAATTGTTGTTTTATGCTTTTGAGTTTGGTAAGAGTTAATATTTTTCTTATTGCACATTTCTACTGGTTAGATACATGCATGATCATTTTATTATTCTCATATAGTAATAAACTGACATTTGGTTGGGACACTACATACAATTCAAAACAAATTAAGTGCACACAAGATGTTGATTCACATTGCCAGATACCACAGAAAAAATATCACTTAGATTTATAGCAATTTGTTTACTTGTTATTGGGTCATATTTATCAGTAAGTGAAGAGTAATACTTTTGCACAGATGGTGAGGTGGTGGAGAAAATTACATTCAAAAACATGCACTGTGCAAAACAAACTTGGGAAAAAGGCTGTATTGGAGTTTGTGTAATTCTACAGGCTTTTTACACTTGTCACTACTACTACTACTACTACTACTACTACTACTACTACTACTACTACTACTACTACTACTATGACTATTAGTAATTGTAATAGTAGTAATAATGATAATAATAATAATAATAATAATAATAATAATAATAATAATAATAATAATATTCTACTAACAGTAATAGTAATACTGCTGCTACTCACATGTACTAGAAAAATAATCACCAATTTTATAAAACTTTCTTCAAACAATCATTTATTATTTAAAATCTTAGAGACAGGTTAGAGTTTGATTACTCATTTAACTAAAGTGTGGTTAGCATAACTGGATTTTGGGGGGGAAAAAAGCATATTTTCCACTTGTGTGGCAATTTTGGTGAAATCATCATTTTTACTGGTTGGACGTGGGCAGCAAATGTAACCTACATAGAAATAATGTCCACTGTTACCTAGCAACCATAATGTCAGAAGCTGTCAGAAAATTGTATTCCTTCCTGCATTTTTTATGGAATTTTTTGTATATTTGTGCTCATAGAGCGATTCTTTTTAAAACTTTTTTTTAACATTTCTTCACAAACTGCCACTTGACTGATTTAAAATTAGCTTAGTGTTTTATTAATGCTTTGTGTTAATGTCTCTTTAGCAGATCCCAGTGGTTTAAACAAATACAGACAATGTTACCTTCAAAAATGATCACAAAATATTTTTTAAATCATTTAAAAATTATGCATCACAAAGGCATTTATAAACGTTTTGTTGACTTTTTCGCCAGGTTGTGCCAGGGTCTTGAGTGGATGATGTCCCGACTTCGTGTGAGATGATGAACTTTCACCTCTCACCTTTGCCCTTTCGGGAGTGTGCCCTCTGCTGGTTTTACCCCAGGACTGAGCTTGGAATCGAGGACGAAGACGAACGCAGTGGTGGCAGCCATGACACCCTCCTCTTTTCTCTTTACCTGTGAATCTGAAATGGGCCTAAACTAATTTATTTTACGTTGTAAGAGGGTCCGAACTGAACAAATGACCTTATATGGAAGAGGACATCGACCCTTCAAAATAAGACTGGAATTATTTAAATTTAAGCACGATTTTCAGGTCATTATGATGGCTTGGGACTATACTAACGGACTTGTTCCTAAGCTGAGAGCGAGTCTAGCCCATTTTGGTGGCCTTGCAGTCAGTATTGTACCGGACTTTTTGGTGTGGTTTTTATCGCTCCATTCCTCATATGTACAGTCCAGTATTTTATTTTAACACGGTGCCTGCAAAAAACAATGGTCAGAGAGGGACTGAAATGCAAAACTTGAAATATAGCATACTTTTTGTCTTTCAATCCCTACCAATAATCAGTGAATAAAGTGTTTTTATCTGTGTGCAAGTATCAGTCATAATTTATTTTCAATTATCTTGACTAATTTGCATTTTTTCCCTTCATGTTAGCAGCCAGGAATTACTAACATTGGGCTGTGGCATCTACAGTCAAGATGATCCTTCTGTATACTCCTTGAAGTATTTATTAAACAAACAAGGAAGTAACGTAACATTGTTTTAAGAAAATAAATGAAAATGTGTCTCTTTAATTGTATTTGGTGCTTTCCAGGTCTTGTGAGGGTCTACAACAGTAAAAAGGGACAGGAAAGGGACAAAGAAGATTACAGGGGTATAGAAAAGGCCTCATACCAGGTAAATTGTAACATAAAGAGGGATTGTAAATTATAAAACTTGGCAATACTTTCTCCTCGGGGTTTTCAGTAACTGAGACCACAGTTTTGTTTAGAATTTGCATTGCTTTCTGTTTTGGAATAGTCTTCAAAGGAACTGGTAAATAGCCTGCGCTCTTACAGTAGCAAAATATTACATTCACAACTGAACCTGGATTGCCAGTGGATATTCATCTTGAGAAACAAAACGCCAAGTTATAACAAAAACAAAGTGGACATCAAGTCCAATGTGTGTGTGATGACTAAATGAGCATTACAACTTACCAGTAAGATCTTCATTTGATTTGAATATGTTAACCTCATATCTGCGTACACAAATTATGTTTATGGAATTTGAAATCAAAATCTTACATACAGTCCCTGACAAAAGTCTTGTCACTTATCCATTTTGTAGAAACAAAAGCTTATAACCTGACTTTAAATCGATTAGTTTTAGAAATGTCTCATATGAAAGCTAAAACCCTCCCAAATTATGCTCAATATACTAAAATAAATTTGCTTCACTGAAGAAAGATTGATCATTTAATGAACACAGAAAGGTCAGATTTTGGCAAGACAAAAGTCTTGTCGCCTACAGAAAATTGAACAAATAATTTACTTCAAATACAAAAATATGTTGCATAACATCAGTGAATTAAGTAGTGGTGCTGTGAGATCCATATTTAATATCTTGTATGACTTCCATGAGCTTGAAGGACTGCATCCATGCGGTTCGACAATGATTCATGCAATTTGTTGATGAAGTCATCAGGAATAGCAAAGAAAGCAGTCTTACATGCCTCCCAGAGTTCATCAAGATTCTTTGGTTTTGCCTTCCATGCTTCCTCTTTCATTCTACCCCAGACATGCTCAATGATGTTCATGTCTGGTGACTGGGCTGGCCAGTCCTGGAGCACCTTGATCTTCTTCGCCTTGAGGAACTTTGATGTAGAGATAGAAGTATGCGATGGAGCACCATCCTGCTGCAAAATTTGACCCCTTTTATGGTTGGGAATGTAAGAGGTAGCTAATACTTCTTGATATTTTAGGCTATTGATATTGCCTTCCACCCTGCAAATGTCTCGCACACCCCCATACTGGATGTAACCCCAGACCATGATTTTTCCGCCACCAAACTTAACTGTTTTCTGGGTGAATCTTGGATCCATGCGGGCTCCAGTAGGTCTCCTGCAATATTTGCGGCGGCTGTGATGTAATTCAACCGAGGATTCATCTGAGAAATCCACCTTCTGCCACTTTTCCAGTGTCCCTCCTTTTAGCAGGCTGTGGGCCTTGGCAAATGCCACACGGTTTTTTAATTGCCTTTTGTTTAGTGCTGGTTTCTGTGCACTGATTCGACCATGGAGGCCATTTCGAGACAGAATTCTACAAACTGTTCTGGTTGACACAGGGACTTGAGGTGACCAGGCCTGGTGGAGCTCTGCTGCAGTGGAAAAGGGGCTGGCCTTGGATTTTCGAATCAACAAACGGTCCTCCCGAGCAGTTGTCTTGCGGGGTCTGCCGGACCTGGGCTTGTCAAAAACATCTCCAGTCTTTTCAGATCTTTTTCTTATTCTTTGTACTTGACGCTGAGACACATTGAAGGTGTCAGCCACCTCAGCAGTGGATCTGGTCTTCAGCCTCTTGATAATTAACGCTTTGGTCTCAGGGTGGATCTTAGGCATGTTGTCAGAGGTCAAGTTGCAGTTGATGTGAAGGTCTGGTGTGCTGGGGTTCTTTTTATACACACCCACTAATTGATTGATCAGTAACTGATCACAGGTGAGGCTGTAATCTAGGATTGGGTGCATCATATGACAAGGCGACAAGACTTTTGTCTTGCCAAAATCTGACCTTTCTGTGTTCATTAAATGATCAATCTTTCTTCAGTGAAGCAAATTTATTTTAGTATATTGAGCATAATTTGGGAGGGTTTTAGCTTTCATATGAGACATTTCTAAAACCAATTGATTAATTTAAAGTCAGGTTATAAGCTTTTGTTTCTACAAAATGGATAAGCGACAAGACTTTTGTCAGGGACTGTACAGTTCCTTTAAGCATTGGTTAGAAACATGAATATGTAATCTTGTTGTGCAAACTGCTTTTCAGGGCATGTGATGGTCTACGGCAGTAAAGTTGAAAGGAACAGATAGAAGATATTAGGGCAGAAACAGAAAAGCCCGTCAGACCAGGTAAATGATTGTCTGACCAGTCAGAGTGTGACAAACCTCCATCCGAATGTGAGATGGTCCAATCCCAGCTGCTGATTTATAGCGCGTTTCTTAAATGTAGAAGACATCTGCTCTAAAAAAAAATTGTATAATTCAGAGTAAAATATATAACTTCTTTTATCCGAGATAAATACGTGCTTCATTTTTTTTTTTCGTAAACCTCCATGTTTGTTTTGTCACGAATGGAGCATGCGTCTCTCCGATTGGCTAATCCACCTGTCTCAAATGGATTCCAGACCCATGCGTCTTTGTAAAGATTTGTCAAAGTGTCAAAGTGGTTTTGACTGGCTAAGTAAGGTAAATATGCAAATGGGTATGTACATTTAAACATCTTTTAGCATGCTTGTGAACAAACATGGAACTGTGTTGTTATTGTGAAATGACCTATGGATAGTGTAAGCTCATTGAGTCCACTGCGTTCCAGGTCTTGAGATGGTCCAGAACAGCAAAGAGGAAATAAACGGAGAGAAAATATTAGAGCCACAGACCAGGTAAATGCTGAGATTAGTCCAGTGACACAGATGACTCAGGCCAATGTTAATCCTCAAATTAACCTCAGATTCATTTAACATTAGTGGACAGAATCTGTTTTTACAGTACTTCCTGATATGTGGTTCAAGCCAATGGTAAAATGAAATCACATGACTGACCCCATGTTTGTGTCATGGGGTCAGTCATGTGAGCTCATTTGCACCATCAAGCACTATACTCCAGGCAAGTGGGAAGTAGGACTTTTCCCATCTCTTTTTGAGAAGATTGCCCTGGAATGCCATGCTCTCAAGCTTAAAATTCCTAAAGGAGTCCCTCAACATTCCTTTTTTCACATAGGGTGTGATGTATTGTACGATGAGAATATGATATACATCTGATCAAACTGTATGATTGCAATAACTTGGAGACGCTAAACGAATTGTATGCTAGTTTTCCTTTTTATAATGTCTTTAGAAGCCTTTGGTGCTATTATTACTGTCAACTGCCAACATGTCCAAAATTTGAAAGAGCAAGTCCTTAAGCGACAAAAGACACTGGACAAGTTTAAGGCAGGAGAGGTCTGTCTTTTTCAAATGCTGTTTGAGGGGAGACAGAAAAAGCAGGTGATTCACGATGCAAAATCTGATACAAGGTTTAGATATCAAAGTTGCAGAGGAAACAAACAAGACCAAGGTGTTGCAAGTGACCGTGGCAGAGAAGGATTTACCTATTGCCAACCTGGGTAAGGAGATAGTTAGAATGCAGCATGAAAATGCAAGTTGAAGAAAGCTCTAGAGGTGCAACAACAGAGGCACCAGGAGGAGCTTGACAATACAGTTGTAGCTATGGAGATGTCTGCAGAGACAGCTGTCAAAAATCTGAAAAATCAGCTGCAAAAAAATCGAACAACTAGAGAGACAGGTTGAAGAATTGAAAACCAGCAGGAAGAGATCCAGACTTTGTGGAGGGATATGGAGATGTCAGCTCAAGAAGTCATCCAAAAAAATAAAAATATAATAAGTAGTCATATTGTTTATGCGTCATATGAGATAATTTAGTTGGAACGCTCTGAAGTCAGAACTCTAAACAATCAATTGGAAAACAACCAACTCCCAGTTGTCTGGAACACGGTATTAAATTGAATTTTGGCTTTATATTAGTCTGTTAAACATTAATAAAATCACTTAAAAAATACAATTTATTCATAACACATTATTCATTATTTTAACACAGACAGAAGCGGCCTCTAACTGGTCACTCAATTTTAAGTCCTGTTTCTTTTCAAACTTGCCCAAAGCTTTATATTACTTCTTTAACACTCAAAACGTGTGAAATTTCTCCCAAACTTGAAGTCGCTAAACCACCCCCCATCACCACCATCCCCCACTGAGGAAACCAAGCTGTCATTTCTAATAAAGGAGCAGACATGTGTTTGTCCCATAGTTATAATTCCTTCCAAACTTCACAGACCCTTGATTAGAGCTCTTACCTCAATGGATTTCATTGTTTTTGAATGTGGCTTGACCCTATGTTTAACTATGGGTTGTGATGATGTTGTGGTTGTCTTTGTTGCAGCTGTTCTAACCTTCTCCCTCTCATATTATTTTCAGTGACTAAGCATTAGACTCTCTCTGTCTGTGTCTCCCTGGTTTCCCCGTGGAGCTGACAGAAACACATTTTGACATGTCATTCTTCTAAATGGGGCATTTCACCAGACTTCGTTTTGTAATAAATTTATGCAACATGTGTATAGGTCATTGGGAAATTAACAGCATTTCATAAAACAGGGTGACTGTGACACCACCAAGCTTATAGGTCAGTTATAGGTCAGATTTGTGGAGAGGTGCCTGCTCATGGTATGAATGTATGTTTTTCAAGCCATATATGTTTTACAACGAAAATACCTTTTAAATAAAGGCAAGGCAAGTTTATTTGTATAGCACAATTCATACACAAAGTAATTCAAAGTGCTTTATAGAATAAGAAATACATTACAATTAGAATACAAACAAATCAAAACAATCATCATAAAATTAAAAAAGAGAGAGCGAGAGACATTAAATGAGAGAGAAAAGTGCAGAATGAAAACCTTTCAGTCATATTCACAGCTAAAAATCGTTTTGAGCTTGGATTTAAACAGAGTCAAAGTAGAGGCCTGTCTCACATCTTCAGGAAGACTTCCAGGTTTTAACTGCATAAAACTGAAATGCCATGTTTAGTTCTGACTCTGGGCACCAGCAGGAGGCCGGTCCCTGAGGTCCTCAGAGTGTGACATGGTTCATATGGCACCAACATGTCAGAGACATGGCCATGAATTCAACGTAGATAAGTTTAATGATGTACTGTGGAACATTCCAGGCAAACCAATTACATCTCCATGGAGATAACCCTGTGGCAGACCCCACACCAGAGTAAAAAAACAAACAAACATATTTTATATTTTTATATTTATTAATACCTAACTATAAAATATTGTCCTATCATTCAAACAGATGAAAAACCTTAAACAAGTTTTATAGTTTAAGTATTTCAAATGTTTAACTGCTAATAAGATTACAAAAAGTAGAAAAGTGAAAATGTAGTAATGCTATTCCAACTATTCTGTGGTTAAGTAAAGTCTGCAGAGATGCTAATGAGACTAAGCAGGTGTCAGTGAATAAGGTGCTATGAGAGAGAGAAGGAGAGAGAGGGAGGGGAGGAAGAGAGGGAGAAAAAGAGAGAGAAGAGTGGGAGAGAGGGAGGGAGGGAGAGGAGAGAGTCAGCTGCTCCTGTCCATCATTGACCTGTGGAGCTCCTGCAGCAGTGAGAATGCATCACATACCACAGCCACAGACTCATGACAAATACCAAAACATTAAAACATGTATTTTATATGAACATTTATCAGAATTCAATTTCAACACACAACCCAAGCATACCCCTTTTAGGAGTGTTTACTACACGCGGTGGCTAATTAATGATGAACTACTCCCATTTATTCCCATTAGATTCACAAATACTGTATTTTATTTTGAACCAAATTGTGTATCATCAAATAAACTACCTGTTTTAAAAGAGCACAATGTCACTTTTTTGGTGGGGGGTAGTGTTTTATTGCCTTGGAAAACATGTCCTCAAACTGTGAGTGGTTTTGCCGCTCCACAGATCTGGCCTGTAACTAGCCCAGGTGTCACTTAGTAAATTTAATGCCATACAGTGAAAAATTCTAGACAAAGTTAGTGATACTGTATTTTGATCAGTCTGACATAAAATAGAAAGAATAAATGGTTCAATAAAAATACAGACATATAAAGCTAAATACAAAAGAACATGAACAAAAAATGAATAGATCAACTAACAGAAACAGAAGAAATAAAACAAACATTAAACAATTCTAAATAATACATTCTAATTAAAACTTTAAAAATTTAAGTGGTGGTAGCAGACTTCTGGCCTTCTCTGGGCATATTTTTCACTTTTACGGTGGGTTCACACCTCATATTAGAACATATTAGAATTGCCACTAAACTGGGACTAAAACCAGAACTATACCTGGACTAGACTATGGTTAAACCAGGGCTAAACCAGGACTAAAACAGGACCAAACCAAGTCGAGATCAACATTAACTTGGTGCAAACCAGGAGCAATCAAGTTTAAAATAGAATGCACCACTAAATGTTTGGTTTTTTTTTAACTTCTTACAGCAAAAAATCCAATAGATAAACCAACAAACAGGAAACAAAAAGAAGGAACAACACAAAAACAATTCTAAATAATAATGATGATACTTGGCTTCTGGCCTCTGCTCCTCTGACCCAATTACTTCACAGGCTGAGGCCCACACTGACCCTCTGAAGTAGCCTACCCGAGATCGCCTTTTACTGTAGTCACTATCCTATATTAGACATCTTTACACATCGCTAAAAGTGAACCTTTCTTTAGCTTCACCTCAACACTCAATTTAACATGCTCCTACATTTCCTCTTGTTTTCCTCATCCCTGCCCCTCTGTCCAATAAGTTCCTCTCTGATAACCAGGTAGCAGATCCTCTTCCAGAAAAGTTCCATAGTGCAACTTAAATTACAACATGATTTTCTGTTTTTATTATTAGTCCGTCAGAACAATTGAAATTTAACTAGACTTCTCCAGTAAGTTGTGACCCAGTTCCTTAGGTCATTCCAGACTAACCCTCTGAAGTAACCTGCCATCTTTACGTTACTCTCCCATTCATGGGTTTCTGTTTCCTGTTATAGGCAACATTTTGAGGATTCATTACCATTAACAAGATAGGATATTTTATTTGTTTAAATTGTTAAATGCTATGGCAACTGTGCTAATTTTTCATCATTCTGAAACCCATGAATACCAACATACACATACACGTTGGAAATGCTAACTGCTGAACTTTCCTTAGTTTTGTCAACAAACATCTCCCCAACATTGACAAGTGACTGTGGATTTGCTCCTGTATTTCCCCCCGTCTTCCTCATCGCTGCCCCTCTGATGTCCGACAGGTGCTCCTATCTGAAAACCTCACTTTGGTATATTTAGATTTTGAAACCTGAGATTGGTGGTTTGCCATTGGCCCATTTGAGCACATGAGATCCTGTGTAGGACTCTCAGCTGTGTGCTGTCGCCCAGCGCTTCTCTGGAGGGAAGCTGGGGAGGCTTTGGCGACTTGGGAGACCATTTATTTCTAATTCAACGGGTAAGCATATAAGAGGGTAACATGCATTGGCTAATATTGAATCTACGGCATTGCTTTCGGTCTTGGAGATGTCTTTTTCTGCCAAATTGATGCCAACTTATTTGAAGGATCTCAATGAGGATTAAGAAGCCTGATTTGTTTTTATGGAGTAACCAATCAAAACAAAGTACTACGAAACAAGCAAGATACACCAACTTTTTCCAATTGGATGCTATGACCTTTTCACCTCCGCTTTACCAACTCACCGAACCCCAACTCCAAATTGCAGTTTCTTCTAACTTCCTCCAACATCTTTCCTATCTCTTTTTTACTCTGAAATACTCTTTTTTAACTTATAGAATTTTCTGCTTAGTGCTAAAAAAAGCTAGTTAGTATGCTAGCCTATATTTAACCTGCAGCCTCAGAAGGCATTGCATCTCTGTTAGCTAAACGCAGTCCACCAATCAGCTTGTGGCATTAGTTTACATGTCAAATAGCACTGTAGCACTGGTTCAGCTGTCTCCAATCTTCAACCAAAGGCCTGCGGTGTCCTGTCTGTTATGGCCCGTTAAGGGGGAGGGGCCACTGTCACACATTCAAAACCTGGGTTAAGTCAGTCTAGTTTACCTCTTCCTAACCCTAGCTTTGTTAATCCCTAATTTTCCACAATTGTTATCTTGATTTTTTAGCTATATTTTCCATTTTCTTGCCATTCTGTTTAGGGTAATTTACAAAGCTGGAACTAGCTATTGGAAGATTCAAGCTTCATTGCTACTTGGATATATCGTGGGAATCTTTTACTGGTATGGCATGTGATTTGGTTTGAGAATTTTGAGTTTTATTTAACTTTTGTTTGCTATTTTTATGCTTTTAATTGATTTTAAAATTGGGAGGTGACACAGGCAGGCAGGCAGTCTCTTAAAATACCCCCTAGCAGTTGCCCATTTGTCTTTGGCTTAACCTAGATAATTTCTCTTTTACAATGGTTAAAACTCTCCTTTGACTGAACGATAGTGAGTGCATATGTTACTTAGACCAGTATTCATAATTCCTAAGTACTCACATTGAATCTGTCTTTTCAATAGAGCCTTAACCCGTCTCAAAATGTCGGACACCGAGGAATTGGAACTTGAAGATGGGGAGGAGGTATGTAAATTTGCATTAAACTTTTCATTCGTTGCTTTGACACATGCAATTTGAGCTTATCTTGGACTCATTTCACTGCAAAAAGTGAATATCTGCTTTTGTTTAATAGGCTTGAATACAGAAAATAATATAGGTTAGACTAGTTAACTGCTTTTTGGATTCATTTGTTATACGTTATCTTTAAATTACAAGAACTCCATTTAATCTGGTTTCAGTCAGGTAAATAGGACTTTTTATGCAATCAGTCGAATGTCAATTATTCATATTTTTTTAAAACTTCAGTAACAGAAACACACTGAGAACCATATTTACAATTTTAGTTTGAGGTTTTTGGGATTTATTTACTAGATTAAGGTAATCTGCTGCATTGCTATAAATTAAAAAGTAAATAGTCAAATAATGATTGCTATATAACTAAATCGGAACTACAAAACTAAAGTCTAATTATTATTCTGAATTCAAGTCATTTAAACTCAAGTGGTTATTTGATGTTTGCAGTGTATAAGATAGTGGCTGGCCCCTTGAATAGTTGTCTACAGTCAGCAGTTCATGTAACCTGCCCTCCATGTTGGATACTGTTTCAAGAGAGGTTTTTAGCTGGTTTTAAGTCTGGGGTGGCCCTTAACAACCTGCTATAAGTCATGACTTAAATTAAACTTTTACTTAATATAATATCTAGCCAAATATCATTATGTAGACTGATGAAATATACAGTAGCAAGCTGGCTATATAAATGAATTGATGTGTGTTAACTTGTTATTCTTGTAAGCAATTAGTAATATGTCCATTGCAAGTTAACTGGATGTGAAATGGGCTTGTGAAAACATCATTTTAACATTGCTATATGCCATAAAGTCAATTCATAAACCATGTTCTTCACAAAAACCTGAATAATCTATACTTTTATTTACATATGCTGCATTTAAAAAAAATCTGAGCTGGTTTCACATAAATACGCCAATAGGACCGTGCGTACAATCAGTATGGTCAAAAATCTGTACTAGTTAATGGTATATTCTATATAACTTCTCTGGTAGGGGATCCACCACTTGCTTCCTCTACGCTTCTATCCACGATGATGGAATTGCTTTGGCTAAAATGTTCCACAGTATGGCATTAAACATATCAATCTTGCATTTATTCAATCAAGATATTTCTACTGTTAAAAACACACTTAAATCTGACTTATAACTAAGCAAGTGGTACCTCCTACTTGCTTTAATTTGCATGTTTAAGTTTTATTCTATACTGTGGAACATTCCAGGCAAACTTTTCCATGCAGACAAGCAGACAACAGGCCCTCCCCTGGAAAAATTACATAGTGCACCTTTAACAAATGGGAATACATTAAGTTTAATGCACACATTATTTAAACTTTAAAGTTAAAGATCTATATCAAATCAGAATAGGTTTTATTGCTATTGCTTCAGTGTTATGGTCTAACATAAAACAATGAATAATGATATACACTATGGTAAAACATAACTAAGGGCAGCCAATAAAATAAGGTAAATAAAAATAGACTTTAATAGACAAATACAAATCTACAGTATGAACAAGCATCAATATTGTGTTGTTTTGGAGGCACAGACCGCTAAAGCCTTGTTTTGGCATATGGTCACATACCATTGGCCAGTCTAGTGTCATCGCTCATCACCCACAGAATAGACAGTTGCTCACTTGTTTTAGCTCGGATTTACAATGTCCCGCCAGCTTTAAGCTTTCCACGTAACTGGCAACATAAGTAATGCTGTCAATGATAAAATCTAATCCTGAATAGTTTTAAAAAGGTTTATATCACAACTAGTGTAAGACCACATGGTAAAAGAAAGCTACCATTATGTTGTGTTGAAAATTACGTTACATTGCATAAAAAGTTGTGATTTTAAAAACATAAATTGGATATTGGGCCTTTGTAATACCGAAATTGAGTTTGACATTTTTGTATGGTGACATTAATCTAACATTTGGAGTGTCTGCAATACTAAACTACTGTTCTTAACCTATTAAACTTATAATTGAAAAATGTATCCATGAACTTGTGTTTGTGATTAAGTGAGTTGCAGCCTTTCTCATTTAGTGAACCACTTACATTACTAATAAAATGTGTGTATTATTCTAAAAAAGCTCATAGCTCAACATTATCTCAGCAGAATGGGCTCTCAAATAATGCCAATTTAGGGGTGTCTAACTTCAAAAGTCTTCACTACTATGGTGAATAGGAGATAAGACAAAAGAAGCTGTCAAAAAGTATATAGGTTTGTTATAGCTGATGACACATAAGACATCTAATCAAGGGGCCAACCATTTTAGATGTTGTAGTTGTACCAATGCATTTTGCCATTGTTTCATTGTATAGACATTGTATTTGTTTTATGTCTTCACCAACTGTGTAGTTTTGTACCACAGCTACTGTTATTCTATTTATGTTCAGTGTACTGCTCAATGTCATGAATGTCTATAATGTATGTTGTTCAAAGTCTCCATGTCAGTGTCCAATGGAAGAGTGAAAGCAGAAGGCTTCATTCTAACCCTACTTTCCTGGTGAAATAGGATTAAAATAGCCTTGTATTGTTTGTCAATTAACACTGATACCTTATAGGGGAGTTTATATGGTTTTTATTAAAAAAAATTCACATCCTGTAATCATTAAACTCCAATATAACGCATCAGTGATTTACTATCATTCAAAATATAGTAAATCGAAATAGGAGGGAGGACATATCTATATAACAATCTATATCACATACACTCTGTTTTCACTTAAACTTTCATCTGATGGAGAAATTATGCATTTTCCAGTTAAGTAAGATGGCCTCATATGTATCTACAGAATGGGGAGAAACATAGTGCTAGCATTCATTAGTATTTGGCATTTATTCTTTTACAGATATGAAGTACTTAAATTCAAGTTGTAGTAACATTTTGGTCACATTATACTTAAAAGCACTGCACCTGATTTTTACTGTCCCAAAATGTAAAAAACAGAACTGCTTCTTTATAAACTGCAGTGGTCCAATGGCTGTTGTCCTCACTTACCTTACGCATTACTGAGTATCCTAATTATTTATCACAATGAGTTTCACAATTTTCAGAGCTGTTATTATGTTTATTTTTAGATGTATATTTCTCAGTCTAGCCATATGACACATTTAGAAGCAGACATTTTGGGAACATCGACTGGTAGAAGAAACGGAAACTAGACAGTAAAGGCTATAAATGACCTTAGTAGCATATTCTAGAAGTTCAAATATAAGGTCATAGTATTAATTCATTCAATACTAATATATATGTTGTAATTGCATAGGAGAGTTGCTATTACTGATAGTAGCTGTTCAGGTCCTTATTGTACTCCTATGGTTCTCTCCTGTCTGATAGATTATAATTATGAAGCCACTTTCAAATGTTGATAATGGTTTGAGATGCTTTTTCTCTCAGCTCTGGTTCAAATCAAGAGGTAGATTAACCAGGTTTTGTATAAGAATGTGTATATTTTATATTTTATTTTTTTTTTTGTTTAAGTTTTGTTTTGTTAGAGTAACTTCAATGAAACAATACAGAAGCAGATTTACCAATGTAGACTTTGAATGAATTAACAGAATTGCTAGCTAGAATTAAACAGGGAAGGCAATGAAGATCAGTGCAGAAAATATTGGACTGTTGTGTGTTTTGTGTTGCTAAGGATGCATTCATATTGTACTTTAATGCCTGGTTTGATCCTGGTACAGTCCTGTTCTAGACTTGGTTTGGCTCTGTTTAGTCCTGGTCTAGTCCAATTTGTTGTAGTGAACTATCCTATGATCTTCTAAATTTTGTAGGTGATCAAATTGCACTTTAAGATCATAATGTTAAAAGCTATATGAGTGGATGTGAGTTTCTTCTTGGCTGTGGAACGTAGCCTTAAGTTAGACATGCTATTTAGAGTGTGCTATGTGTAGAAAGGAAGACACTCTTGGACTCAAAGTGCATTCCTGGTGGTTTTAAATCTACATTTTGCGACAGCGTACATTTAAAGGAGCCATATTATGCCATATGAACCATCCAAACTACTCACATTTTTTTCCACTACAAAGCACACCAATGCATATCTGTTGTTAAGATGCCTACATATTTTTCCCCCAAACATGTTTCATTTATACTGACTTCTGCCACCATAGAGATGTTTTTGCGCTTCCTAGAATTTTCCATGGATCTGACCTATAACTTGACCTGGTGGAGTCATCTCTCCATGGATCTAGATACTTTTAATGTCACACTATGGAACATTCCAGGCAAAGCAAGAACATCTCCATGAAGACAAGCAGGTGACCATGCACTAGAAAATACTCTGCTGTTACTCCTCAAAAACATACCTGGAGTTGTTAGAGTAATCCTTTATTATAAATCTGTCTACATCTCCAAAGCTCAAAATCTCTCTGTTCCACCTTGTGATGTCATGAAGTGGTAGTTTTCAAGTTAACCTCTACACTTTACCTTTTGTTCAGTAGATACTGGCAATTCCAGGGCTGAAATTACCTAAATGATTCTTGTGAAGGTGTATGGAGTTTAAAAGCACAGTGAAGCACTTCCTGTATTGCTACATGACATCACAAGGTGGAACACAGAGTTTTCTGATTGAAAGAAGAACTCAGGCTAAATATGCAGGATCTGTGTGTTAAACATGTGAATGAAACAAAGCCCAACTCCAGGTATGTTATGTTATATTATACATAATAATATAGATCAGAAAATAGTGTAATATAGGCCCTTTAAATCACACTATGTCTCCTTTAACTATGGGGTTTGAAATGATAGAAAATGGGTTTGCTAAGGAACAGCACCTAACCTACTGTGCTGACTTTGTTGTAATTTTATTTGGGTCAATGTAATCCTATAGGAGCTTGTGTGAACAGACTCTGGGATTGGAAAGCTGTACAAACAATCTGTGCTGTAGCAACTGCTCACAAGCACAGCCAGTACAATGAATAAATAGAAATTAATAATTGTCATTTGAGACCACGGTTTAGAAGGCGTGTAGTCATCACAGTGAAATATAGGTGTGTTTAGCATGCAGCCTGAAATAGACAAAAGCAATCAAGTAGCAAGAGGTTGTGGAAGTAAAACCTTGTCCTCTTAAATCAAGATTCTACGTTGTAATGTTATTTTTGTTTTGTTAATATCTTGAAAATGTAATCAACATTTCAGATATAAAGAAGAGTCTAAGTTCAGTGTTTAGACAGGATAGGACAGGATCATTTATAATGTTGGCTACTTCATTTTTTAAAATTAAAGTGATATGCCCTTGTGTTGGTTTACTTCTGGTAGTAATAGCATAGGTCAATTTGTAGTAGTAATAGTAGTGGTAAAAGTAGTAGTAGTAGTTGTGATTGTAGGAGGAAAAGTAGTAGCAACTGACTGGATAGGCCCTAAATTGTAATGTTGACTGGTTTGTTTTTTAAATGCTTTTGGTTGATTTTGTAGTTTATTTGCCCTTGTTTTGTTTTAGTTCTCTTAATAGTGTAGTAGTAGTAGTTGTAGTAGTAGCAGCCAGAAGGAGTAGTAGTAACAGTAATAGTAGTAGTAGTATTAGCAGAGCTGGAGAAAATTCAACCTCAATCCTTGTTAATCTTGTGCTGTTTCTCCCATAACCTTTGAAACCACATAGTGTCTTATATTTGTAGTATATTTATGAGGAGTATTCCACGGTGACTACAACTACTACAAGTGGCTCTATGCAGCAGGTAAAGCACCTCCTTCAAGGGGCCGAGGATAGCCGCTATGCTAGCTATGGTGCATCGCCCTCCATGTCCGCATGCTAGTAGATTTGTATGTGCATTTTCAATCAAAATATGGAAATTGTAAGTGGTGAAACAGGCAACTTCGGCGAAATCAAATACTTTGGTTAGAGACTGACCAATATGGCCGATGCTGATACCGATCGTTTAGACTCCAGTGAAAACGATATTTTTGGGCCGATTTGGATTATTTCGCTCAGCTGATCTAATTTAAATGACTACAGACTCACAGCTATTTTTTAAAATCATAAACCTATAAGGGAGCAGTCTAATCATGTGTTCAAATGTGTTCAAAGGGAGCATTATGTCTTTTCTTAAAGCGGCACGTCGGCCAAAACTAAACATCGGCCAGTGCTGAAGATTTACGGCCAATAGCCAATTCTTCCACTATAGCCCAGTATATAGGCCGATGTTGGTCTATCTCTAACTTCGGTAATACTTACTATTTTGTAACAACAACACCTTAATTAGCCTTAATAAAACATGGAGAAAGGCATAATTCATCAACAGATAATTTATTGAGAATTATTCAGGCTTAGTAACTACTTAATTAATACCCTAACCAACCCTAACCTCTTAATTAAGTAGTTACTAGGCCAGAAACATTCTTAATAAACCATTTGTTCATCATGAATTGTTTTTTCTCATGCAGTAGTTATTATAAAGTGTTACCAATACGTTTACACAATATCAAGCCTACAACACTTGAATCTACCATTCCTCACATTTTGATTATTTTTTGCTTTTTATTTCTTATTACACATCATACCATTTCCATAATCACCATAGTCCATCTATTTTAAGCATTATAATGTAGAGATGTGCTGCTGTGAGCTAGTTTAGACCTAGGTGACAGGTAAGTTGCGCTAAGCTGCCTTAAGAGCTACATGGCTACTAGTCTAGCTTAATGCAGTAGTAAAAGCAGTAATACTGGCTTTTGTAGTGATAGTGATTAAGGCTGTACAATTTGCAATGTTTGAAAATTCATTAAACATTGAAAATTACTCAAAAGATATTCATTAAAGGTGCACAATGGAACTTCACCGGTGGAGGGTCTGCCACCTGCTTGTCTCCATGGAAATGTTATTGCTTTGCCCTGAATCTAGTATAAATCTTCACCTTGCTTTTATTTAATTACAGTTGTTTCTATTGCTCAGAAATACATTTAAAAACATGCATTCTTACTGTGAGTGGGGTCACCTCTTCACAGATATGACTTGCAATTTGGCCTGATAGTGTCACCTTTTTGTCTCCATGTATATAGATGAGTTTAATGCTATATTGTAGAATATTCTAGGCAAAGCAGGCAAAGGACCCTCCACCAGAAAAGTTACATATTGCACCTTTAAGTAAAATTTTATTCATGGTTTTATTAATTTAACCCAAATTTAGCCTTGTGTTATGTTTTTCATACTGTGCAGCCTTAATAGGGCACCACTTACATCCACATAAAATTTACAAAAATAAAATATAAAATATCTACAGAAGTTAATTGTTTATCTCTTGGCCTAGACTGGGCTGCCCACTAGGGTTGTGAGGCCCAGGAAGAAGGTGGACACTTCCAAGTTCATGACTCCATATCTGGCCCACAGCCAGAAGATGCTGGAGCAGTTCAGCCACGTAAGAGACAACACAACAAAATACTAATGTTTATTAAAATATCCACTCTCTACATTACCCATTTATATAAAGATGCATGTGCAGAAGAGTTTCATCAAATGTCAGTAAGTTTTAGCACAATTCATAGACGTGTTTAGAACAATTGTCATATACAAATGCATTTAAAACAAACATATATATACAGACACATATATATATATATATATATATATATAAAGTAGTCATTAACCAAAGATATATATATATATATATATATATATATATATATATATATATATATATATATATATATATATATATATATATATATATATATATATATATATATATATATATATGTATATAATCTTTGATTAATGACTACTTTACTGTTATTATAGTATTAATCAGAGAATACAGAAAGTGTGAATACTGAATGTTGTTTTTGGTGTGTGTGGACTATGACAGAATAAGTACAGACAGGCCTATGAGCTGTCCAAAGGGACTCCTCCTGCTCCCACCATGGACACCCCCGAGATGATCCGCATCAGGAAGGCCCAGGAGCAGCTCAGCGAGGTACAAAACACACTGAAAACAACACTCTTTAGCTGGATATATTTATATTCTCCTCACAAAGTTCAGAAGTCCAATTGATTCACAAACAGTATACACCATAATACATAATATATGTTTTTACATAGACTGAAACATATACTTTTGTGAGCTTATAGGCATGTTAAAGTGTAAAGTTTCTTCCTTAAAAACATACCTGGAGTTGTGTTTGGTTTGATTCACACATCTCCAAAGCTCAAAATGCTCTGTTCCACCTGTGGTGTGGTGGTAGTTGAAGTTAACAGCTACAGTACCTTTTACCCTAGATAATGTCAATTTCAGATCTGAAATTATGCAAATTAATTTAGTGTATGAAGTTTAACAGCACAGTGGAGCGCTTCCTGTATTACCACATGACATCACAAGATGGAACAGGGTTTTTGAGAGAAGAACTCAGGATTTGCTCAGGATTTATGTGTTAAACATGTGAGCAAGAAGCAAACCAAAACTCTAGGTATGTTTTTGATGGGGAAACAACATTATAGCATAGATCTTAAAATAGCATAATATAGGTCCTTCAGTTATAAGATAAAGCTAACATTGTGTCATTTTGTATCAGGTGAAATACCGGATGGAGGGTAACAAGGTTCGAACAACAAGTTTGTATGACGGAGAGGCCATTGAGATCGCCCATGTCAAGCGCGTCTCTGAGCTCATCAGCAAGGTACGATTGATGATTACTTAACAAGCACTAAACCTACTTTTACATGATACATATACACACAGAAATCAGTGTTGAATCAATGTCAGTTTATTAACTAATAAACTATTTTGTTTTTATGGAAAGACAACTAACCATTGTTACACATGTCTTTATTTTAGGGTCCACTTATCATCTAACTAGCTGCTGAATTGCATACATTGGTTAGTTTGGTGTTAATTAATATTTCTTAATAAAATAGTATGATGGTGATTTTATAAATAGAATGAACTAACCAAAATGCTTTAAATCAAATCAAAGTATTTAAAGTTAAATAAGATCAAATGAATCTCATTGGAACATAAACTAATTAAAGTCTGTACGATGATTTCCCCTTTTCTATGTAGAATGAGATTCAAAAGCAGTCCAGTTGACCTAATTGTGTTGTTTTTGAATATGCTAATCTATCTGGAGTATATGTTTATTGTTTTTATGTTTATAGGTCCTATACAGGCAGAAGTGGGATGAAACCAAGGACCGCTATCTGCTGCCTCCTGATGCTCCTGAGCTGGTTCTGGCTGTGAAGAACGCTGCTAACTACAGCAAAGTAAGTAAAAGACACACATACAACCATGCGGCAGGTGGCTATGGCTGTTGTTGTGTTCTTGAGCAAGACACTTCACCCACCTTGCCTCCAATGTTGAAGTACACTATAGCATGAATGAGAGTGTATTTGTGGGATGGGAATGGATGGAAATGACCTCATAGTAGTGTTTACTGCATGTATAAGTATCAGGTATGTTTATTAAAATTCACTGGCTCAAATAAATCATCTGTATGTGCTACTATTTACTTCCCATGCAAAAATGTATGCATTATTATGAAATATAGGGATAACGGGCAGTTAGTAAGTAATAAATGTGATATGGCAAAATTAAGGAAATGAATGTAGGAAACGTCTGTAATTCTGTTCAAATGAAATGTTATCAATGTATGTCAAAATGTCTTAACATAAGTATATATTCTGCTTATCGGTCAAATGCAGAGGACAAATTACCCACTGGGACAATAAAGTGTACCTTAACTTTCTTGGTTGGTTAATAAAATTTCTACTTTTCCTTTCTCAGAAACAGTACACTGACGACTGGAATGAGGAGAAGACCACGTACTACCCGTACAGCGACAGCCCCGAGCTGCGCAGAGTGGCCAAGGCTCAGGAGGTCCTCAGTGATGTGAGTAGTTGGGTTAAAGAAGATTTTTGTTTGCTATATAGTTTTAATCTATGACACCCGTGGATCATTATGTTATAATTTGCACATTTTAAATCGTAATATTCATCTAAACGACTTAATAAATGAAACAAGTCCACTGACTTCGACGATAGAAAACCACTGTGCCCAGTGAGCGCAGACTCCGATGGATAGCTGCAAATCATGCTAGGGAACAGCAGATTTTTTTCATTTGTACCAAAATGAATGCTGAATCTTGCGTGTATCACTGGTTAAGAAAATAAAATTGGAGAATGAAGTAAGTACAGAGAAGTGGGCATGTACCCGTGGCAGTGAAAGCGGGGACTGATTGTCAATATGCTGTCTCGAAATAGCAGCAAGTAGCAGCATTTTTCCTTTTTAGTATCTGTCTGAATACAAAACTTTTTTACACAGTTAATAAATATGAAAATATGCAGTTTTTATAGTAATTTTGTGCAAAGTCATATATGCTTACAACATTTTAGATTGATGAATGGATAAAATAGTTCACTATGCAATTTCCAGTTCATTGATGATATGCAATTTATCACTTAAGCCAATGCTTTAGCTGCTCTTAACTTTGCAAAATCCAAATTACTAAACTAGCACATTTCAGCCTGGCTATTATAATGTCTTCACAGTCCATCGGTTCATGCTGACTCAGATGTGTCATATGTAGCCATTCAAAGTAATTAAACCGTCCAATTTTGCTTAAAGACATTATATTTTGCTGATGTGATAGAGGACACATGAAAGCTATTATAGGACAATGGATTAGAGTCAAATATTGGCAGCTTTTGAGGAATTAATGACCATAGTGAATAAGGGCTGGACGATTTGGGAAAGATACCAAATTGCGTTTTTTTTTTTTCTGACATTGCGATTGTAATTGACAAAAAGACTGAAATATGAACTGACAAACTAATATAAGAATCACATTTCAGTACGTGTGTACAAATCTAAAGTACAGGGTTAGCGATTTTCATGCAGAGTAAGACAGGATATTTTGTTGTTTGTGGAGGAAAAAATGCCACTTGCTAATTGTGTCTATTCAAATTACAATTTCAATTTGATTGTGATTAATCTTGCAGCCCTATGATAAATGTATATTCTTGCTGTGTTTGTCCATAGGTTCAGTATAAGAAGGGCCACAACGAACGCAAAGCCAAGTACACCTCGCTTGCTGATCCTCCCGAAGTGGAACTGGCCAAGCGAGTTTCTCTTCAGCGCAGTGATGTAAGGAAAAAAAAAAAATGTTTTTGAGCGTTTTGTAATTGTACTGGTATTACATCTATGGCTATGTTCACACTACATAAAAATTTGACATTAAACTGAGAGTAGATCAGGACAAAATTAGGACCAGATCAACCTAACCCAGTTATAGAGACACTTCTCAAAAGGTTTGTAGACATAGAATATAAAAGGATACAGAAGTGCAGAAATTTAGTAATACAGTATATGAGAACAGTTTTTGAAAGCAGAGGAAAAGTTTTAAACATTTTACCCAAAAGAAAGCACCATAGTATCTGCAGTATATTAAAATTCAAAATAATGGCATTATTTTAGTAGCCTGGCACATTTAACAGGTGTGTATTAAACCAATATGATAAAGAACAGAGATACCCCTAGCAAAGAAACATGTAAATGCTGGATTAAGTAATTTAATCAGTGTTTTTTGATACAGTATAGTTACATACTCATTCTTAACGTGTTTTGAGTGGTTAAATAGTGAAATGTTACAGTACTTACCCTGGAATGTTTCTTATAGAGGCATAATGCAAAATAAATAAGTTTGATGGCATACTGTGGAACATTCCAGGCAATGTAACAACATTTCCATTGGGGCAAACAATTAGCAGATCATTCACCAGAAAAGTTACATAGTGCACCTTTAATGTCACTGCTAATGAAACGCCCTCATGTGAAACCAGGGGAAAACCAGAGCTCCACTGCTGTTGTAACCCTCCACCTGCTCCTTTATATTACTGCCTCTTTAAACCCAATGAGCCGAGCATGTGAAGGCAACAATAGCATTCCCCAGCTATTCTCAGTAACACACGAACATACATGTGAAGAGGATATAAAAAGATGACTTAACAGTGATTTCAGTATTGTTTTTCCTCTACAAACTAAAGTTAAATAGCTTGTATCCAATTTTGAACACTTCGGACAGGTTTAGTAACTACTCAAAGGTACTATATTATGCAAAATTGTTTCCTGTGAGCTTTAAGTGATTTTATAATGTTACCTGCTCAAAAACATACCTGGATTTGTGTTTTGTTTCATTCACATCATCATTACATCTTTGAGTAATCCTTTGTTATTAATCTGTCTGCATCTCCAAAGCTTAAAATGCTCTTTTCCAACTTGTGGTGTCATGTAGTGGTAGTTTCCAAATAATTCTAGTGAATGTGTATGGAGTTTAAAAACACCTATATTCCTGTATTAACACATGACATCACAAGGTGGAACAGAGAGAAGAATATGCAGCATCTGTGTGTTGAACATGTGTGAATGAAACAAAAGACACCTCCATTAAAATATAGATAATTAATACTCTTCTTAATTAAGTAGTTACAAAGCCTGAATCATTCTTAATAAACAACAAGAAGCAATTCAATATTATGAATTAAGTCTTCTCCATGCTTTGATAAGGCTAATTAAAGTGTAGTTTTTATAAAATAATACCAAAGCCCTGGCTGCTTAGTTCGTTGAACCAGTTGTTTGCTTGTGGTTCTCATTCAGCAACACATGTCTGGGTAAAATGGCTCTCTAATCTAATCGTATCATTCAGCCCATTTTAGTTTTATGCTTTGTTCTATTAGACTGCTATGAATATAACTTTAAATGAAAATGTTAAGTATTAAGTTTTTATTATGTTATTTCCCACTGAAATTCATGATTAAAAAAAATACAAAGACATCCTTAAATCTGATCTTTGTGACAGACTAGGTTACTATAACACAGTCTGGTGATGCTACTATTCATTTGTATTTGATCAGCAAAACACTAAAACTACGCATCTACCACAAAACTGTCTGAGTAAACCTGTTTTTGTCCTCTACAGCTGAAGTACAAGGAGGATTATAATAAAAACGTGAGGGGACAGTGGTGTGAGACGCCATACTTCGACGTCGCCACTGCCCGAGTCGCTATGGAAAACCTCAGCCAAGTAAGTCCAGTTCACCAATACGTATTTTTTCAGTACTGCATTCTTTAGACAGTAAGTAACGGTGCATATTTTAATTTCATAATTTGGCATTGTCTTTTACAGAAAAAATACACGCAAGAATTTGAAAATATCAAAGACCAAATATATTTTATGCAAACAGAGACGCCCCTTTACGACACGCACAAGAAGGCTCGCATTTCTGCCAGCGAGGTAAGTACACTGTATAAAGTGCGCAAGTATTTAAATATACCAATTACTGGAATAGTATTTTTATCAGCACTGTCTAATACGGAGAAAACCTAAAGAGTCATTGCCCTTGTCCTTTTGATGTAGTTTTGTCCTGTCATGCTCTCAGTTTTTTAAAGGCAATTGATTTGAGAGTGGGCACCGTCATAACAATACATTTTAGAGTTGGGCTTTGTAATTCTTCTAATACTACATTTATAGCAGATGGTCAGACCTAACTTCAAGACAATGCCACATTCATTCATATAGTATAACAATTCTTTCAGTATTTCAATTTAAAATACATTTGCTTAATAAGGAAAAGTGAACATATTTACAGAGGAGAGACAGTGAATATATGGCACAGAGGAGGAACAGTGAGTATATGGTATGGAAGCGGGATAGTGAATGAAATATTTCTTTAAAAGTCTTGAAAAGCTTGACTCACTTCAGTAGCTTACAGTTTCTAGTGACCAGTCCAGATCTTTTAAGCCCACCCACTGCACTATGAGTCACAATGATAAATATACGTCACTCAATCAGTGCAACAATGAGAACATGAGCTCCTGGGTCATGGCTAACCTCTCCACTCACATGAGTCACTTACAAACAGGCTCTATTCAGTGCATTCAGGACGTGAGGTAATGACTCTATGGGAGATCCACTGTTCTGAAAGAAATACCCAAACATGAAATCCACACATGTTCAACCATATCATTATCTGTCAGAGATTGTGTCATATTAATCGTGCGGTTTAAAGTTCTTTCAGTTGACAACTATCATGCCTTTAAAGGTACGCTATGGAACTTTTCTGGTAGAGAATCTGCCATCAGCTTGTCCCCATGGTGATTTATTGCTTTGCCTGGAATGTCCCACAGTAAAGCACTAAACTTGTATGTTCTTTTAAATAGAAAAATAGAAATATCAGACCCTGCGTTGTCACCTGATTACCTGATTGTCTCCATGGAGATAAATAAATTTTACGCCATACTGTGGAACATTCAAGGCAATGCAATAACATAATACCAGAATCACTAGACAAGTTTCATCAAGATAAAGAAATTAATTAACATTTCTGAAGTTATAGTGAGAAGGATTAGTTCATTTGTACTGGCAGGAAAGATACTGAACATTGTGTCAGTTTTGTTTCATAGAAAGGCTCAGTAATTACAGACATATTAACTATAAACCTAAACTACTCAGTTCATGTGTTGATGTCACGTGAACCAAACCTATACAAAATTCTCTGTTTTCCCCTCAGGTCCAGTATAAGAAGGACTACCAGAAGACGAAAATGAAGTGCGACTACAACACGCTCCCCGCCACAGAAAACCCACTCCTACGACAGCTACGCTACGCTGGCACGATCCTCAGTGATGTACGTGCGAGAAAAAAAAAAATCTATATAAGTATATATTATGATAGAAACATTGTTGTGTAAAGGTTATAAGCCAGTCAAGGCCTTAAGTACATATACTAATTCAATATAATGCCATTGTGATTACAGTTACATAACATAACATTGCTTGATTGATATTTGTAATAACAATTTGCGCTATTATTAAGAATTGTTAAGGGTCCGGCCGCTGCTTGTCTTCATGGTGTCAGGTACCCACCCATATTTATTTTTTCCATGACTTTTTCTTACAGAAAGTGTATAAAGCCAGCTATGAAAAGTCGAGAGGTTTCAGCATCAACTACTGCGACACACCCAAATTCCAGATGGACTCGGTTCTTAAGAAATTCTCAGACGTAAGAATTTTAACTTAAATACGTACATAAATAAAATACAAAAAACACTTTACTATTTCAACATCTGTCTGTTTCTTCTATAGGCACATTACAAAGACAAGTATGAGGACGAGGTGAAGGGACACTACATCGGCAGCTATGAGGATCTGTACATGCTTCACTGCCAGAAAGTCGAAGAGTTTAAGAAAGATGTAACTAAATATTTATTATCTATTTGAGTATTTGTATACAAATGGTTAGTATTGTTAGTCAAAGTAGTGGTAGTATTATTAACCCAATTTAATGCTAGATTCTTACAGTATCAAAATAATATGTTGTGGCTTTATATCTGGTGAAAACTGAATAATATAATGAATATTAGTACAATTGGGTCCATACAGTTGTTTGTTCACAGTGTCAATTAATGGGAGTGCAGGATAGTTTGCATTTCAAACTGGCCAAATATTGTTTTTAAAGAATAAATTCTATTCTAGTCCTTCACAGATAACAATTTAACAAGTAATACAATAAAAGAGCCTTCGCCTAAATTCATTTTAACCAATAGTCTATGGAGCCTTTGTGTGTTTGGCTGGGATTTAAAGGGTTAAATTACTTCTTTATTTTTTATGTAAAATATATTTATTATATTATAATATATTATATTTTACTCTATTAATTAATTTAATAATTTCACATTTCAGCAAGTGTACAAAGCAGAGTATGAAGACATCAAGACAAGATGTTTCTTCCCTCAAACCATCACGCCCGAGTATGAAGCCACCAAGAAGCTTCAGAGCTGTAGTGATGTAAGTCATTTGAATCATAATTTATGTCATTTTATAACCTTGTAAAAATAGATTTGAATAGCTGATTATTTGGCGTTTTTTTTGTGTGTTTTGCAGAAAGTTTATCGACAACATCCGGACAAAGTGAAGTTCACACAGGTCACGGATAATCCCGTCATGGTTCAAGCGCTAGTCAACGCCAAACAGCTCAGCGATGTAAGTATACTTACACTTTTTACTTAATAAGTTATTCAACACAGTACTAAAGGATAACAATAAGCTTTATTCATACATTTCTTACAAAAGTATTCCACAATATTCCCCATACAGTAAATGCCTAAAGGTGCATTGTGTAACTTTTCTGGCGGAGGGTCCTTCAAATGCTTTTGATTATGGAAATGTTATTACTTTTCTGGAATGTTCCACAGTATGGTACTAAACCAGCCATAACATTTAACAACAAACCAATATGTATTTGCGATGGCTTAATGTACAAACTGGTGCTAAAAGGTGCACTGTGTAAGTTTTCTGTTGGAGGGTCCGCCATCTGTTTGTTTTGATCAAGATTTTCCACAGTATGGCATTAAACTTACCTGTCTCCATGAAGACAAATATGTGACCCCACCAGGGCAGGTTACAGGTCAGATCTGTGGAAAGGCGAGCCCACTCAGAGTAAAAGGTATTTCTCAACAATAAAAACACCTGTAATTGAGTCATTGCAAGAGATTGCAAGAGAGACTTTATTAGTAACATACTGTGGAAAATTCTGGGCAAATGCGGACCTTCCACCAGGAAAGTAACACATGCGCCTTTAAACAAAATATACCTATACAGTATGATCAAGCCTCAAGCCAATATATAAAGGAAAAATGGCCCATTTAATTTGAATTGCTATGGCAAATCTTGTAGAATTAGCCAAATAACATCACATTCATACTTCATTTTTGGGGAATTGTTCAACTGCAGTACTTTGAGGCCATTTAAGTGTGTAATTACTGCATTTCCATGGTACACTATATACATTACTAATTGACTGGCAGCCCTGTAGTATTTAACAGAGTGGATCGTATTCTCCTGGTTATGCAGATCACCTTAAAATGTGCCCAATCATGCGAGCAGAGGCCCAGCTGTCTCTGTGGGCTCCATGGAAACTGGAGAGCCCTCGCAGAGTCGTAAAAATAGCACTGAGCATTCAGGCTGGCCCAGAATAAACCCAGTGATCAGAGAGGGGGGCCGGAGCAGGGAGGGGGCACCTGTGGGCCAGTCCGAACTGTGATCAAGACAAGGGCGACCTCTAGTGGGAGAAATGAGTACCAGTAGTTTGATCAAAGGCTTGTACTGCCCATATAGAATAGTAGATCACATGTTCAAGGTTCAGGGGGTTCACTTGGTACACTGTGTACTGGTACTACAAAAAGCTTAAACAAGATAATTAAATTAAATTAAATTAAAAATCTTATTTGAAGGTGCACTGTATAACTTTCCGTCTCTGTCTCTGTGACGATGTTATTGCTTTGTCTGGAATATTCCACAATACGCCATTAAACGTATCCATCTTGCATTCATTGACTTTAAGTTGTTTTTATTTCTCAAAAATACCATCATATACATACAATCTTACTGTGAGTGTGGTCACCTCTCCATAGATCTGGCCTGTAACTTAGCTTAGTAGCGTCCCATGCTTGTTTTTATGGAAATGGCCAAGTCTAATACCATATTGTGGCACATTCCTGACAAAGCAATAGCATCTCCATGGAGACAAGTAGTGCTTCAGTAAAGTTACACAGTGCACCTTTAAGACGCAGTTAATATTAGGGTGGGAGATATATTGAAAATAGTTAATATTGCAGTTATTCGCTCAGAGATACAGTATGTCAAATTACATTTCTGATTGGTTACCATAATATTTTCTGAATGCAATCCTTAAACAAGTAAAAATAAAACTGAATATTATCTAGCTATCTATTGGGCCAAACAGGCTAAATATATCACAATAATTCCATGAATGTTATATTTATTTGCAGCTGAACTACAAAAAGCAGTACGAGGAGATGAAGTTCAAGAACAGCCTTCCCCCAGACTATCCCTTCTTCGTCCAGTCCAGAGTAAACGCTTACAACCTCAGTGATGTAAGTATTATTATTAGGCAAACAGACTAATATGTATTTTGTGGATATTTTAAAATTAAATATATATTTTTTAATAATTGTATTCATAAATTATGTTTCTTTTTCCCAGAATTGCTACAAGTATGACTGGGAGAAAACTAAAGCCAAGAAGTTTGAAGTTAAGGGCGACACAATTTCAATCCTGGCAGCTCGCGCCCACACTAACATTGCTAGTGATGTATGTATAGCAATTTTATTTCCTTTATTTTCAAAAATGCAGTACACTTTTTTGATTTTTTGCTCATATTTTTGCTCTCCTTTTTAGGTTAAATACAAGAAGGAGTATGAGAAGAATAAAGGACGCATGGTTGGAGCTCTTAGCATCAATGACGACCCTAAGATCTTGCATTCAGTTCATGTGGCTAAAATTCAAAGTCATGTAAGTCAATTTAACTTTGTAATTTATATTTTAGAGTTGCACATTATATTAAAGAAAGTGTAATGGAAGAATGGTTAATGGTTAAAGAATGGTTAAAGATTTTTTCCCCTCTTTTTTTAATTGAAGTACAGTTTGATTAATTAATTTAGTCATTTAGTTCAAATCTAGCCTGGTTTTGGTTCTAATTTGAAAAAGTTTGACTAGTGATTATTTAAGTAATTTATCACTAGTTTTTAAATTCAACGTTAAAGGTCCTATATTACGCAAAATTGACTCTTGTGAGCTTTAAGCCATGTTAGAATGTTTTTACCTCATCAGAAACATAAACACCTTGTGATGAACCAGTAGTTTTCAAGTTAACAGCTACCTTTTGTCTTTAGTTCAGTAGAATGGCAATGCCAGGGATGAAATGATTGAAATGATTCTAGTGAAGGCGTATGGGGTGTAAAAACACAGTCGAGCACTTCTGTCTTACCACATGACATCACAAAGTGGAACAGGGTGTTTTCTGTTTGAGAGAAGAACTCAGCCTAAATATGCAGGGTTTTGTGTTAAACATATGTGATTGAAACAAAAACACAACTCCAGGTCTGTTTGTGATGAGGAAACAACATTATCACAGATCAGAGAATAGCCTAATATGGGCCCTTTTATTCAAATGTAGCATTTTATTGTTTTTTTTTTTAATATCGTTATATTTTACGTTATTTAAAGCATTTTCACTATAGATAAATACATGCTATTTTATCATTGCAGAAAGAGTACATCAAGGACTATGAAAAGATTAAGACGAAATACCACAGCCCGCTGGACATGATCTCCTTGACGACGGCCAAAAAGAACCAGGCCATCGCGAGTATGGCCGGGTACAGGAGCATCAGCAGGAACTACTTCCTGCCCTATGACAGTGTGCTGCTTGACCTGGCCAAGAAAGCCAACATCATCCAGAGCAACGTGAGGATATTTATTATAGAGAAATAGAATTCATACATTATTGATGAGTTATACACTACCAGTAAAAAAATTGGACACACCATCTCATTCAGCTTTTTTCTGTATGTAAAAAAAAAAATACAAAGCACTTTCTTATAAATTTAAAATGCCTTTATTGATTGTCATCAGGAAGACAAGGGTTTGCCCCCTTAATGAAGGCCTGTAAATGCATTTTAAATTTATAAGACACACATGAAAAAGAGGCTTGAAGCTTTTACAGTATCTTCCTGCATTAGTTTGTAGTACTAGTTAGAAACATTGTGGCTTGTATATTTTTCTCAAATTTTTTTTCCAAATGTTTCTTGAGTAAAATTACCCTCCACTGATTAATAAATGTTGCTTTATTTTTTTTTTTTATTCACAGAACGAGTACAAATCTGACTACAACAGCTACGTGAAGGGCTCCCCCTGGGTCACCTTTGGCTCTATGGAGGTGGAGAAGGCCAAGAAGGCGGGTGAAATCCTCAATGAGGTACAGTACATTTAACATTCGTACACATTTCACAAAAACATAATTAACATAATTATATTTAACATAAAATCTTGTCTAAACTTGTCTAAATTGCACAATAGTTATGATTAGACTAATACATTTACATGGGTAGGGTAATTGTCCCTAAATTTTGATGATAGGCATTCCATTTTTGATCTTAACGATACTTCCTGTATTTTTGTACTTTTTTCCCACCACTGATACATATTTAGGTACAATCTATCTCACCAAGCCAAGCAATAATTAGAAAAACATATTTACCTACCATTTGCACTTTAGGCCTCCATTGACTTTTATTTCTATGTAATAATATTGTATGTAACATGTGTATTGTGTTTGTTTCCTGTAGAAAAAGTACAGACAGCACCCAGACACTATTCCCTTCACTGCCATCGATGACCACCCCATTATGATGCAGGCCAAAGTCAACCAGCTGCAGAGAAGTGATGTAAGTTTTAACACACTTATTTATGTGAACAGTTAAACAATGTGCAATGGTGCAAAAATACTGCTGTATATATTTTAAGTTACAAATTTATATGAATTAAACTTGTATAATGTTGTATATTTGTAGCTGTTTTACAAGAAAGGCTTGGAGGAGATCCATCAGAAATACTCTCTGCCTCCAGATGTCCCTGAGTTCCTTCAGGCCAAATGCAATGCCTACAACATGAGCAACGTGAGTACCAGATTTTAAACCGTAAACCATTAGTCTGTTTAAAAAGGGCGCACAGAGAATGGACCAAAATATTGAATATCAGTAATAAGTATCGAATACTGACATAAAAGAATCTGTATCGATATCGGCCGATACTGGAACTGATATATCACTCATCCCTAGCATCACAGGTGTTTTAGATTTACAGTGGTATTTCTTATTATCAAGTGCTTAATTATCTAGCAGTAAACCAACAATATTCATTTATTTAGAGATGGACAATTTTACTCTAGCTGTGATATTTGGGAATTTTTGAATATATCATATCAGTCTAATATTGAAAATTACATCACTAACTTAAAAATGAACCAAACTTCTTTATCAGTGTCAAATGTTTTTCTTGCATTTTAATAAAAACATTACTCTGATGATACTGTATGTAGCTATCTGTACAAATATTTCATGCATTCTAGTATATAGAGTACAATTAAATAGTTTTTGTTAGAAATTAAAGTTAACCATCTTTATTTTCTTACATTTTTAAATGCACTGTTGTAAGTAACATTCTAAATATCTAACCAAATACTAAATAAGTACTAAATCTATGTATGTGTTGTTATTACAGAAAAACTACAAGCAGGCCTGGCTGGAGCATATCGCAAAGGGTTACGACCTGAAGCCCGATGCCATCCCTGTGGTTGCCGCTAAAGCTGCTCGCCACGCTGCCAGTGACGTAAGTCCATTTATCATGAACTAAAAAGTTATTGTGATAAGTTATGCAATATACTACCTCTCATTATGACTATGCAAAATTTACATGGACACAATATGTCACAAATAACAATATACAAATATTTCTTAATAATAAAGAGGGAATAAATGTGAATACAAAAATAAAAAAATGTACAGTACAGATTTGTACATATTTAAAATATCTCAGCAGTAAGTATGCAGTAAGAGGTGTAAGATGAAAATTGTAGCTTTGACATGACATAAGGCCTAATGTCATGTATTACATAAGGATGAGTTGTTGTACAGAAATAGTAACATAAGTTTACAAATTGTACACTACCAGTCAAAAGTTTGTGCACACTTTTTCATTTATTTTCACCTTTATCTCCATGACTGTTTACATTGTAGATTCTCACTGAAGGCATCAAAACTAAGAACTACTAAAACTAAAACTTGCTTTATATTTAAAACATTTCAAAGAATTATTTGCCACATCACTCACCTACCTCCTATTGTATGCCTCTAGGTCCAGTACAAGAAGGAGTTTATGAAAGCCAAGGGACACCATGTTGGTTTCCGCAGCCTGCAGGACGACCCTCTCCTGGTTCACTACATGGAGGTGGCTAAACACCAGAGTGATAAGAACTACAAGAAGGACTACCACAAGGCCAAGCTGAAGTACCACACCCCAGTCGACATGATGAGCATTATCCATGCCAAACAGGCCACTAAAGCTCAGACTATGGCCGGGTACAAGAAGATCCCTCACAGCTACTGCCTCCTGCCTGGAGCCATGAACCTGGAGCTGGCACGTACTATGAACTTTAACCAAAGTGACGTGAGTATCAGGGAAGTCAAATTGTATGTGAGGGTGGGGGTTCCTTTAAGGAGCTGTGTCTGATTTTTACTGTCTTAAATATGTGAAAAACAGAACTAGTTCATTTTAAATGCAATGGTCCAAAGTTATTCCTCATTACCTTAAGCATTCTGAGCATCCTAATTATTCACTGCAATGAGTTTATTACCGCTTTTCACAGTAAAGCTAAAAACAACCAGAATGTGCACCTCGTGAATATCGACCAATAAAATACTTTCAAATTAGATGCAGAGAGCACGCATGTGGGCATATTTTGATCTCAAGATCTGCTTATACAATATATTTGTATTGGTGCAAGACAAATTTTGCTAAGATACGTGAGAAAAATCATGTACAGGCCCTTTAATGATATGCATTGATTTTTGAGGTTCCTATTGAACCCTGATACTATTAAAAATCACATAAATAGGACAAAGGGTGACCTTTCTTGCATAGTTGCATAGTTTTGATAGTTTAATCCATAGTAGAAAAGGTAGTCATCTAGATACTGCTTTTGAAATCAAGAATTTTCAAATCCATCCCATACATTTGTGAATGTACTTTTTTCATAGGAAAGTAAATGTTATCAATACAAAAAATATATATTTTCCAGGTGAACTACAAAATGGATTATGAGACCTCGGTGAAGGGCAGTGGCTGGGTGCCCATTGGGTCTCTGGAGGTGGAGAAAGCCAAAGCTGCAGCCTCAGCTCTGGATGAAAGGAAGTACAGACAGCATCCTTCCAACTTCAAATTCACCAGCGGCATGGACTCAATGATGATGGAGCTTGCCAAGACCAACAGCAAGAACCTCAATGTGGTAAGAAAATATTTCATGAAGAATTATACTCTACAAAACACAATATCTACCCACCATAATAATGAGATTGTCTTGCACTTGTAATGCACTTTCACAAACTTACAAACTTGAGACATGTGATTATTTATTTATACCACACCGAATGCCAATCTGCGCCAATGGCCACTCCAACCACCACCAAGCACACACCATATTCATACTAGCCAATACAGGGGAAGCGCCTTGCATAAGCTGGAATTGATCCTCCAACCTTCGTGTGCTCTGAAACTTGAAACAAAACAGACAATATAGCCTACAATACTGGACAACACAAACTATATTAACTTAATAGTTTATAGTTTATAAACTGTGGGCTGTTTGTTGTGTGAATTGCAGAAAGACTATAAAGCCAGTGGAGAGAAGTTCATGCACACTTACCACCTTCCCGCTGATGCTCCTGAATTTCAACAAGCGAGATACAACGCTGTCAACATCAGCCAGGTACAGTTCTTTTTTTTTTTTTCTTTTTTTTAACTTTTATCTAAATGAAACTCTGAATAATTACAGTTTTTAATTTTCTTGTAGAACTTCTATACCTATTCTCACCGCCGCGACCTGCTCAAAGGACATCACATGAAGGAAGATGCTATTCCCGTGGTTGCTGCAAAAAGTTCCAGGGACATTGCCAGTGATGTAAGTAAAGCTAACATTGGTTAAGCTGTTAAAACAAATCTAAAATGCTTTAAGTTATACATTTAAAATATCTGAAATAATTATATGAAAAAGCACTGTACATTTTTCAATACAACCGGTAAGACCCAGCTAAGCATGTACTTAACTCACATACTGTTCATTACCATTGTTTCATTATCAGTTTCATTATCAGTTTGGAAATTATTTAAATACTATGTCATCTACTCTTCATTCTTTAATCTATATGTGAAAAAGAAAACGGGAAAAGCATTCCACTTATCTAAGCCAGTGGTTTTCAACCTGCAATTCGGGATGTGACTGAAAAAGGTGGCAAACTACTGGTCTTATGATATCTTATATTCTGGTATATTGGGATAGATTAACCATATATTTTTATTATTGATTTGAAATATATATCCACAAACAATAGTTTGCTATTTAGAACTTGTATCTATGTAAAATTTCAGTACAACCAAGTTCTATTTACCAATCACATGTAAAATTACTTAACATTACAATGATCAGGTTGGCATATTTATTTAAATGTACAGTAAAAAGATTTTCTTTGACAAGTCAGAGTTTAGATAGAGGGGTTTAATTGCGTTTGTCTTTTTGGCTGAAATATCTATGAAATATTTATGCAAAATTAATGATATAACACTAAAGCAGTGACACTCTTTTTATTTTATTTGACAGTACAAGTACAAGCTGGCCTATCAGAAAGCCAAGGGACGCCATGTTGGTTTCCGCAGCCTGCAGGACGACCCTCTCCTGGTTCATTTTATGGAAGTGGCTAAACACCAGAGCGATAAGAACTACAAGAAGGACTACCACAAGGCCAAGCTGAAGTACCACACCCCAGTCGACATGATGAGCATTATCCATGCCAAACAGGCCACTAAAGCTCAGACTATGGCCGGGTACAAGAAGATCCCTCACAGCTACATGCTTTTGCCTGACAATTTGAACCTGCAGCTGTGCCGTACCATGATGGATATCCAGAGTGATGTGAGTACAAGTTTATATAATTATATCATTTATATAATTTCATAAGTGAAATTTTAGGCATAAATGAGATTTATTTGCAGTGAACGCTTATCATGAGATGGCCTGTTACATCCAGTTTAGTGAGGTATTAGTCAGAAAACTCCTTTCTAATCCTGGACTTTGACAAAACAGTGTAAGTGCACTGATCTGTAACACAATTATTGCATGATGATGCCTTACACTTCTAATCGTTACAGTAAAAAATAATAATTGTGACTATTTTAAAAGCAAAATTAATTTAATTTATACTCCAAAAAGTACAATGAATATATATATATTTTTTATCTGGCTGTTTATGCAAATTCAACTTTACTTCATCATCCAGAAAGTTTGACTTCATAAAGCTGGTCACATACTGAAACATGCTACATAAAGGAAATGAAAGAAAATGAAGGATTCCACCATTGTAATTGTGAATAATCATTAAATCATTGTGTTTTTTTCTCAGTTATTCCAACACTAAAATGCAGTATTGTGACATCCCTAATTCTGCATTCATACCATGGAAAGTTATTAGTTGTTATGCATATTTAAGTGTCCAAAAAGTGCTCATTCACTATTAACAGCAAACACAAGTGCAGAAAAAATGTACATTGAAATTGTAAAGGATGGCACATGGCATTTTATTTTGCATTAAGCCCTAAACTCCTATTTTTCATCTTATCCATGTAATAACAAAATTACTATAACTATTTCCCTTTCTTTACAGAACCAGTACAAGTCTGAGTACAACAACTACAGCAAAGGCACTGGCTGGGTCCCCATTGGCTCCATTCCGATTGAGTTGGCTAAAGCTGCTACAACTGCCCTGGATGACCGAGGCTACCGTCAGCACCCCAGCAACTTCAAATTCACCAGCAAAACCGATGCTATGCACATGGCTCTGGCCCTGGCCAACACCAAGATCATGGATAATGTAAGAATAGGCTCATAATAAAAGAAATATAGGTTCAATAAAATACACAGAAATATAGAAATGTTGACTTTAAAGTGTGTATATCATATTCGATTATTATATTCATTTCAACATTTATTTTTTTATACAACTATATGTATGTATTTTCCATATGTTGGTATTAACGATAACTGTATTTTGTTTAGGCTTCTTACAAGGCTTCTGGTGAGAAGTTTGTGCATACTTACAACCTCCCTGTGGATAGCCCTGAGTTCCTCCAGGCTAAATTCAATGCCCAAACCCTTAGCGAGGTAACTATCAAAAATTACAACAAAAATCTTTAAAAAAAATTAAAATATCAAATAACAGATGTTTTGTTTTTTGTCCACAGAGTCACTATAAGCACAAGTGGCTGGAGACCATTGCTAAAGGTTATGACATGAAGCCTGATGCTATTCCCATTCTGCACGCCAAGCAGGGAAGACACATCGCTAGTGATGTAAGTATAACAAGTAACTCATATTAAGCAGTTATAAGGCGAAAGTGCATTTGTAATTTACTGAATTCCCTTCAAGATTAGAAAAACACTAATTTAAAATAGTTTTATTAAGCGTTTGTAACATACAGTATTAATTACACACTAATCAATACTAGGATAACCCAAATAACATGTGGGAGTAGTTATCTTTAGTGGTACCATCTCTAATGATACTGTCTCTAATGAACAAAACACAATCAATAAAACTTTATTTTATTAAGTACGCTGTAACACACTATGGACTTACTTGTAATTACATTGAGAGAGTTAAGGATTTTGGTTATTGCACTTACACACTACTTATTGTTTTAGATCAGTGTTTCCCAACAAGGGATATGGGAAACGACTAACTAATTTTGACAAAACTTAATATTACATTTTTAACAAAATGTTGTAATGTCTAAAAATCTTTTCTTAAATAGCGAAAGTCTTAAATTTAACAAAAACATTTTCTTGAATACATTTTCTCTCCATTCAAAAACATTATGGTTCCTAACTCTATCACTTCTGTCTTAGGTCCAGTACAAGAAGGAGTTTATGAAAGCCAAGGGACACCATGTTGGTTTCCGCAGCCTGCAGGACGACCCTCTCCTGGTTCATTTTATGGAAGTGGCTAAACACCAGAGCGATAAGAACTACAAGAAGGACTACCACAAGGCCAAGCTGAAGTACCACACCCCAGTCGACATGATGAGTGTGGTCCATGCTAAAGAGGCTACTAAAGCTCAGACCATGGCCGGGTACAAGAAGATCCCTCACAGCTACATGTTTTTGCCTGACAATTTGCACCTGCAGCTGTGCCGTACCTTGAACACCCAGGCTAGTGATGTAAGTGACTTGTGAATTATTAAATCACAACATCTTATAAGCAATACCCACAAAGCAATATACATTTTATGAAGTCTCTGCAGTGGTCAGTATCTATCAGAGGTGCTTTAGACCTGGTTTAGTTCTGGGTTAGACCTAGTTTAGGCCCCGGTTAGACCTGGTTTAGTTCTGGGTAAGAGACCTGATTTATTCCTGGATTAGACCTTGTTTAGTCCTGGGTTAGAGTTGATTTAGTCCTGGGTTAGACTTGGTTTAGTTCTGGGTTAGATTTGGTTTAATTCTGGGTTAGTGCTGGTTTAATCCTGGTTTATACCTGGTTTAATCCTGGTTTATACCTGGTTTAGTCCTGGATTAGACACAGTTTAGCTCTGGGTTAGACCTGGTTTTGTTCTGGGTTAGACCTGGTTTAATTCTCGGTTAGACCTGGTTTATTTTTGGGTTAGACCTGGTTTAGTCCTGGATTAGACCCAGTTTAGCAGTGTGTTAGACCAGGGTTAGCGCTGTGTTAGACCTGGTTTGTGTATACTATGTTTTTTGTTGTTCACTATAATAAATAATGATTATATTTTTTCCATTCCAGACTGAATACAAATCAGAATACAACAACTACGTCAGGGGCTGCGGCTGGGTGCCCATTGGGTCACTCCCAGTGGAAACCGCTAAAGTTGGTGGAGACATTCTGAGTGAGAGAAAGTATCGCACTCATCCATCTGTCTTCAAATACCATAAACTCATGGACTCTATGGATGTTGCTCTGGCCACTGCCAACAACCAAATCATGAACAAGGTATAGCATTGTTATTTTACATTATAATAGGCAATAGTTATTCAAAGTGTAAGCGTTTGTCTAATTTGTTCACATACAGAAAGCCTATACTGAGAAATGGGAGAAGGACAAGACCACTATCCATATCATGCCTGATGCTATGGATGTTCTCCTGGCTAAAGCTAATGCCCTCACCATGAACCAGGTATGGTCATTTTACAATACAAAATGAAAGAAAAATAAACATTCAGCCAGAATAAACAGATAACACAATAATTAGATCAGATTTTTGGTGCGCATTCACATACACAGGAGAAATCTGATCATGAAAAACACCTGGTGACATGTGTTAGTTAATTAATATTTAGAGTTTTATTTTGAAAAAAAGTACAATTGAATTTTAAGATAACATTTTCTCTTTTATTTTTATTTTTGCCACATTAGTTTGCACTTTTTTTGCATAATTTTCTTTGTCTAACTGTGTAAGTGACTGGCACTCTAAATCATATTATTGTCTGTTTTTTTTTTTTGTTATAAAATGAGTAAAATAACAATTATAAAATCAGTAAAATAACAATTATTTCTTATCTGAATGCTCATCATCATCATCATCATCATCATCAGATTTTTCAGGTTCAGAAACCAGATTATAATCAGATTTTGGTATCCATGGGAACATAGCCACTGCTTACATGACATTTTAATAATCTGATAATGAAACTCAATAATGATCAAATTGTGGTGTAAACATTGCCATTGTATGGTATTGTAACATATGTTTATCTGTTTTTTTTCCAGAAACTTTATAAAGCCGGATTGGTGGAAATGGCCCTCAAAGGTCACAACATGAAGGCAGATGCCATCCCAATTGTGGCTGCCAAGAGTAGCACTATTATTGCTAGTGATGTAAGTATTTAATAATTAAGAACATATATTTACTAGGGCTGCAATGATAATCAGAATAATAGTGACTGATTACCTATTAAAATATCCATAATTATATTTAGACATTGCTAATTGCTAATTGTTAATGAAGCTAAGACACATGCCAAAAAACGTTTATGATATATAACAGAGACAGCACCATTATTAAATCTGAAAAATTTCAATGTACAATAGAAATAATTGAATTGAAAAAAAAGTTGCAGCCCTATTATTTACAAAATTGTTTACTGAATTTGTTTACTGAATTTATTTTCCAGTACAAGTACAAGCTGGCCTTTGAGAAAGCCAAGGGACACCATGTTGGTTTGCGCAGCCTGCAGGACGACCCTCTCCTGGTTCACTACATGGAGGTGGCTAAACACCAGAGCGATAAGAACTACAAGAAGGACTACCACAAGGCCAAGCTGAAGTACCACACCCCAGTCGACATGATGAGCATTATCCATGCCAAACAGGCCACTAAAGCTCAGACCAATGCTGGCTACAAACAGATTTCACACAGTAACCTGCTGATGCCTGATGCCATGAACCTGGTGTTGGCACGAACCATGAACACCATCTGCAGTGATGTAAGTTTCAGTTCATGGTCACATAGCACAAATTGTACCCTTAGTATTATAGGGTTTCATCTATGTTCTGGATAGTTCTGAGATTATTAACGTTCTGACCATTGATAGCATAATGAAACTAGAAAGTTGTTTTTTGCTCATAAAGACCTCACAACAAATCTTGATACAGCGTATAGAAGGCATTTTGGAGCAAGACAATATGAATAATAATCATCCTTCTAATGGAGCAAGAATACATGAATAATAATCCATCTAAAACAATATCTATTAGAGAGCGACCGACTGTTTTTTTTTCACGGCCAAAGCCAATACCGATTCAGAAATGTTTAAAATCCATTAACTCTGCGAAAAATTCCTTGCCAATTTTGATAATCTCCCCCAAATTAAGTTTATGTTTTTAAATTTACTACATATCACCCACAGCACTTTCTTTACCATAAATCTATAGGAGAGTTGTGTAGTCATGTTTTCAACAGTTGTCTCTTTGCACTAAAGCGTTCAAATAAAGCTTTATGTGTATTCTTTATGCAGCAGGTCTGCCAAAACCAAATATCGGCTTTTGCTGAAAATTTAAGGCAGATAGTCGATGAGCTAAAAAGTGCAAATATCGGCTAGATATATATTGGCCAACTGATATATCGGTCTGTCGCTAATATTTATAACATCTGATGCTGAGAGGTTTGTGATTTAGTAAGTTGGCATTTTGTTTGACACTCTTGACTGATTTGTTCTGATACCAGATTTAAATCAGGGCTATAAACTTTATATAATAATCCAACCTCCAGAGTTAAGACTAATAGGACACTTTTCATAGAGGAAGGTGAAAAGGTGATCCTCTATCCTTGTTTACTATACTTTTTGCTATAAACATAGAAATTCCCACACTGGCACTCAGAAAAAACAGTGTGGCCAGTGGATCCAAAATGGTAGTGAGGTTCATAAATAAACATTAAATGTGGACAATATTATTGTACCTCTCAGCACTGGATAAATCAAACTATTAATACACATATGTGTTATATATGTTATGTTATAATACATGTGTAACAGTTGCTAATAACATGTAATTTAAACACAGCACAATACTAAATATGATATAATTACTTATCTGTTACATTATATTTAAAGGGATATTACTGACATATGTTCATTGTGTTTCTCCATAGGTGGAATACAAATCAGAATACAACAACTACGTCAGGGGCTGCGGCTGGGTGCCCATTGGGTCACTCCCAGTGGAAACCGCTAAAGTTGGTGGAGACATTCTGAGTGAGAGAAGGTATCGCACTCATCCATCTGTCTTCAAATACCATAAACTCATGGACTCTATGGATGTTGCTCTGGCCACTGCCAACAACCAAATCATGAACAAGGTATAGCATTGTTATTTTATTTATATTATAATGGCAATAGTTAATAATGGCAAACTGTAAAAACATCTCTGATTTGTTTACTTGCAGAAAGCCTATACTGAGAAATGGGAGAAGGACAAGACCACTATCCATGTCATGCCTGATGCTATGGATATTCTCCTGGCTAAAGCTAATGCCCTCACCATGAACCAGGTAAGAAAATAAAATGCAAAATATAATCAGCTTAATGGTAAATTCATTTTCTACCAGAAATCACATTTATAGCTATTATACAGTGTAGCCTATCTGTAAGAACTTGACTCTCATTGCCACTTATGTCAGAATTTATTTCACACTTCACTTAATACAATTTACCAACCACATTGAGTACTATGTAACGTGCCATGTAACAACTGTGTAATTACATTGTATTTAGAGATTGGTTTATTTTGCTACAGGTAGTTATATTGTGTTACATTGCACTTAATGAGTCTTAATAACTCTAATTGTGTTAATAGAGGGACAAGGGTTACACTAGCCAAAAAATAGTTAACGAAACAGCTTTTTCTTAACTGCTTAGTCTTCTCTCATCAATACATATGCTGTAGCAGTTACATGTAAAAGCTAAAACTACACTTTAGTCATCGATTACATGTTTTCAAATTACAGCTTTATACATTTTGGGTAATATATGCATTTTTCTCTTTTACAGAAACTTTACAAAGCTGGAGTGATGGAAATGGCTCTGAAGGGTCACAACATGAAGGCAGATGCCATCCCAATTGTGGCCGCTAAGACTGGCACCACTATTGCTAGCAATGTAAGTAATATCAATGCGTCTTTCTTACTGTTTCTCAAGTATTTTTTGATATGTGGGTCTATGAAATGTTTTTTTTATATCTATTCAGCATTAATTTTTACAGACAATACATGGTAATTGGTCATAAATATGCAAAAAGTAACACCGGAGGCAAGCTGGTAAGGTGTGTCTTGCCTAAGGAAACAACAATAGCGTATATACTAGTATTCAGTAACAGCAATTAAACAGCCATTATGTTTTTTTTTCTCAACTACTAGCCAGTATTTAGGCTATTTAGGTTAGTGTTTCTGCAGAACTAAAGCATCTCATAGACCCTTGTGACAACGATACTGCTATCTGAAATATCAAAACGATGTTCCTAAATGACAAGTATTGTATTCATTTTCCAGTACAAGTACAAGCTGGCCTTTGAGAAAGCCAAGGGACACCATGTTGGTTTCCGCAGCCTGCAGGACGACCCTCTCCTGGTTCACTACATGGAGGTGGCTAAACACCAGAGTGATAAGAACTACAAGAAGGACTACCACAAGTCCAAGCTGAAGTACCACTCCCCAGTCGATATGATGAGCCTGGTCCATGCCAAACAGGCCACTAAAGCTCAGACCAATGCTGGCTACAAACAGATTTCACACAGTAACCTGCTCCTCCCTGATGCCATGAACCTGGAACTGGCTCGTAACATGCAGTTCATTGCCAGTGATGTGAGTATGCATGTTATGAATGACTTTTTAAAAAATGTTTATATTGTGTTTAAGTTGGTTAGATTAATTAAGTAGAATTAGCAATATACATATTCCTGTTATAAAGCCTTATTTAGTTTAATGAATCAATTGGCTTGCTTATATTAGCTCATACTGGACATAAAAACAAGCAATTTAGATAAAAATATTACAAGTAAGTAAGATAGTTTACACTGACAAATTGAATTGTAAAAAATAGAAAAAATGGTTGAACTAATATGGATGGATGGAGCCAAGTTGCCACTTTTTAGAATAAATATATTTTGTTAATGTTTTCTTCCACAGAATCAGTACAAGAGTGAGTACCAGAACTACTTCCGAGGCCTGGGATGGGTCCCCATTGGGTCGCTGGACGTGGAAAAGGCCAAAACAGCTGGTCAGATCTTAAATGAGAAAAATTACCGCCAACATCCAAGCCAATTCAAATTCACCAAAGACATGCAGTCCATGGATGTGGCACTGGCAACAGTCAACAACCAGATCATGAACAAGGTACACACATTTTTTTTCCCATGCTATTTGATACAATGTACTTACCTTATACCTTACCATACCTTATACCTATACCTTAAGTACATTGCAATTCACTGTGTAATAGCCAGTAATAACATGCAATTTGATATATGTTTGTAACAACCTGTAATTACATGTAACCTGAATGTAACACTCTTTGTAACAACTGATAATAACATGTAATTCAGCGCCTAAACATACAAGTACATGTTACTACAGGCTGTGCGTTACATGGTGTTAAAAGGTACAATGTATTTAGTGTAGAATAAAGTGCAAACATTTTATTATAATGTACCGCAACTGTTGAATTCTATGGACAATAAGTACTTTTTTTTCTCCATATGTGTAAATAGCAAGCCTATATTCAAGCCTGGGAGAAGGACAAGACTACTATTCACCTTATGCCCGATGCTATGGATGTCGTGCTGGCTCGTGAAAATAGAAAGCACTACAGTGAGGTACAGTATTATTTTTTGAAAAACACAATTTCTGCATCACAATTAGATGTTTATTCATTTCTGTGTGTTTTGGTTTTCAGAAACTGTACAAGTTGGACAATGAGTTGGCAAAGAAGAAGGGACACAATTTCCGTGCTGATGCTATTGCTGTTCAAGCTGCTAAGGCCTCCACAGCTATTGCCAGTGATGTAAGTACAGAATAAATGAAAACTTATAGCAAATGACAAATTATATGTTATTAGGTCCCACTCCTTAGATGCAGTGGTTTTAATACTCACAATAGATCTGTCAATTGTTGGTTGACAGTTTAGGTTATAAGGCATTGAACAGTATACTGAACAGAATTAAATAGCAAATCTGTAATTAAGTGAGCTCAAGAGTGGTAGTTCTAGTATTAATAAAGTTAGACAATTACATGTAAGGCAGTTAAATTAAAATGTACTATTAAAAAGCAATGGACACTAAAAATGTTATGAGAAATTAAAGCACATAGCTCACTGTTTTTTCACATTTGCTGCCACAATTTTTGAATAGATCCATTGGCTCATGTTATTCTTAGCCAAGACTTAAATGGAAGATAGAGCTTAATATTGTTTCTCTGATCAAACCTTAATACATTTCTAGTACAAGTACAAGACCGGATACCGTAAGCAGGTTGGACATCACATTGGTGCTCGCAGCATCCAGGACGACCCTCTGCTCATGCTGGCTCTGAACTCCGCCAAAATCGCCAGTGACGCTCTGTACAAGAAGGACTTCCACAAGTCCAAGACCAAGTTCCACCTGCCTGTGGACATGCTGGCCTTTGAACTGGCCAAGAAGAACCAGATTCAAGTCAACCATGCTAACTACATCACAAGGCTGCACAACTGGACCTGTCTGCCCGACTCCAATGATGTGGTCCAGGCCAGAACAGCTTATGACCTCCAGAGTGACGTAAGTATAACAGGTTCTGGCAATTTCTTTTATATGCATAAGACATCTTGTTTTAAAAATCTATTATTTTTGTTCACAGGCTGTGTACAAGGCTGACCTGAAGTGGCTCAAAGGTCTTGGATGGGTGCCCGTTGGTTCAATTGATGTTGAGAAAGTTAAATACGCTGGTAAAATCCTTGATGAGAAGAGTTATCGTCAACATCCAAGCAACTTCAAGTTCACCAGTACCGCAGAGGACATGCCCATGGCTCTGGCTAAAGCTAACAACCAAATCATGAACAAGGTGTGCTAGCAGCATCAGTATTTTCTACTATTATTTTTATGCATTTTATTTGTTGCATGTTTTGTTGATTATTTTTGTATTAAATTCTTCTGAACATCTTTGCAGTCTGCTTACACTGCTGCCTGGGAGAAGGACAAGACTTCCATTCACATTATGCCTGATGCCATGGATGTCCTCCTGGCCAAAGCCAACAAACTCAACTACAGTGTGGTATGTTTTTGATCTGCAACTATTAAGTTCATCTACACCATTCAGTATTTGAACAGTATAACTGGCTCTTTTCCCTCATTTAGAAAGCGTACAAGCAGGCCCATGAGGACTCCAAGAAGAAGGGCTATGACATGCGCCAAGATGCTATTCCCATTCTGGCTGCCAAGGCTTCAAGAGACATTGCCAGTGATGTAAGAAAACATTTAATAGGTTCTTCTTTAAACTGCATAATGTAGAGCTGTAGTTTTTAATTCCTGTGGTAATCATTATTTTGTTTCTGTCCATAGTACAAGTACAAAGCAGGATACCGTAAGCAGGTTGGACATCACATTGGTGCTCGTAGCATCCAGGACGACCCTCTGCTCATGCTGGCTCTGAACTCTGCCAAAATCGCCAGTGACGCTCTGTACAAAAAGGACTTCCACAAGTCCAAGACCAAGTTCCACCTGCCTGTGGACATGCTGGCCTTTGAACTGGCCAAGAAGAACCAGATTCAAGTCAACCATGCTAACTACATCACAAGGCTGCACAACTGGACCTGTCTGCCCGACTCCAATGATGTGGTCCAGGCCAGAACAGCTTATGACCTCCAGAGTGACGTAAGCATACCAGTTTCTTTAACAATTCTAAATACTGTCATGAACTTTAATTTCTAAAGAAAATACTATTGTTATTGTCTACAGGCTGTGTACAAGGCAGATCTGAAGTGGCTGAAGGGTCTTGGGTGGGTGCCCATTGGTTCAATTGATGTTGAGAAAGTTAAATACGCTGGTAAAGTCCTCAGTGAGAGAGGCTATCGCCAGCATCCAAGCAACTTCAGCTTCAAGAGCTCCACCGAAGACATGCCCATGGTTCTGGCTAAGGCCAACAACCAGAACATGAACCAGGTTAGGATGGGTTTTCATTTATACCTTGGACAAAAAACATTATACATACAGTATACCTTTCAAAGTATAGTTCTGAATAATGTTTTACATGATAGGTCATATTTCTTGTAAAATGTTCTTTTGATACAGAAATCCTATGTTGAAGCTTGGAACAATGATAAGACCAATATCCATGTCATGCCTGATGCCATGGATATCCTTCTGGCCAAAGCCAACAATGTTAACTTTAGTGTGGTGAGTATAAAAAACAATATTTATATACATATATTTGTGCTAAATAGTCTGAATACATTATTCTATGTTAATAATTATTCACAGAAAGCGTACAAGCAGGCCTATGAGGATGCCAAGAAGAAGGGCTATGACATGCGCCAAGATGCCATCTCCATTTTGGCAGCCAAGACTTCAAGAGACATTGCCAGTGATGTAAGCTAACAACATTTCTTTTAGATTTTTACAAAAATGTGTGTATAGTATGTTTGTAACTACTTTCCATTTTCCTCTAGTACAAGTACAAGGCAGGATACCGTAAGCAGGTTGGACATCACATTGGTGCCAGATGTGTTGAGGACGATCCTCTGCTCATGCTGGCCATAAACTCCGCCAAAATTGCCAGTGACGCTCTTTACAAGAAGGACTTCCACAAGTCCAAGACCAAGTTCCACCTGCCTGTGGACATGCTGGCCTTTGAACTGGCCAAGAAGAACCAGATTCAAGTCAACCATGCTAACTACATCACAAGGCTGCACAACTGGACCTGTCTGCCTGACTCCAATGATGTGGTCCAGGCCAGAACAGCTTATGACCTCCAGAGTGACGTAAGTATAGCAATTTAACAGTTTTTTTCTTTTTAAGCTTTAACATATTTTTCTGTGTCCTACAGGCTGTGTACAAGGCAGATCTGAAGTGGCTTCAAGGTATGGGATGGGTTCCCATTGGTTCAATTGATGTTGAGAAAGTTAAATATGCTGGTAAAATCCTCAATGAGAGAGGCTATCGCCAGCATCCAAGCAACTTCAAGTTCACCAGCACCACTGAAGACATGCCCATGGTTCTGGCTAAGGCCAACAACCAAATCATGAACCAGGTATATTTTTTTCCAAAGATACATATCTCAGAGCAACAGCTTAGTACGGTTTAATATGTGGTAAATAAACTTATCATATTTTGGCATTATAGAAATCTTATATTGAAGCCTGGAACAATGACAAGACAAACATCCACATTATGCCTGATGCCATGGATATCCTCCTGGCCAAAGCCAACAATGTTAATTACAGCGTGGTAAGTGTATAATTGGTATAATGTTTTACGCACTCTGCAATATGATATTTAAGTATATTATGTTTGTATTAATTTACAGAAAGCGTACAAGCAGGCCCATGAGGACTCCAAGAAGAAGGGCTATGACATGCGCCAAGACGCCATTTCCGTTTTGGCTGCCAAGGCTTCAAGAGACATTGCCAGTGATGTAAGAAAACAACAGCATGTTTGATCTGTTAACTTAAATGTGAGGCCCAGCTCTTATTTATTCCTTATTATATTATTATGTTTCCTCTAGTACAAGTATAAGGCAGGATACCGTAAGCAGGTTGGACATCACATTGGTGCCAGATGTGTTCAGGACGATCCTCTGCTCATGCTGGCCATAAACTCCGCCAAAATCGCCAGTGACGCTCTTTACAAGAAGGACTTCCACAAGTCCAAGACCAAGTTCCACCTGCCTGTGGACATGCTGGCCTTTGAACTGGCCAAGAAGAACCAGATTCAAGTCAACCATGCTAACTACATCACAAGGCTGCACAACTGGACCTGTTTGCCCGACTCCAATGATGTGGTCCAGGCCAGAGCTGCATATGACCTCCAGAGTGACGTAAGCATAAACTATTTTTTCTCTCTTCAGTGTTTTGAAATTAGTTGTAAAATATATTCTTGTTTTCCTTAGGCTGTGTACAAGGCTGATCTGAAATGGCTGCAAGGTCTTGGCTGGGTGCCCATAGGTTCACTGGATGTGGAGAAAGCTAAGAAAGCTGCAGAGATTCTGAGTGAGAGAAAATATCGTCAGCACCCAAGCACCGTGCCTTTCACTAGTCCCACTGATGCCATGAATCTTGTCCTGGCCAAGAACAACGCCCAAACTATGAACCAGGTACAATTCAACTGCATTCAAATGATTAAACAGTAATATAAACAGCTATAAGAATTACATGTAACTTGTAATGTACCTTGGGAGTCATATTTATTTGGATAGTACTGTTCATACATAGTATAAGTCACAGTAACAGAAAATGAACCATAATACATATACCAAAGTAGGAAAATAGGCTTAAAAATTAGGCTTAGAAATTTCAAATAGTTGATAAAACACATGCAACCTGGACTTGAACAAAAAAGATTTGATGAACCATGAACAAGGATGAACAAAAGGGGCCCCAAGATTAACCCCTGGAGCACCCCACAGGTCAAAGCCACTTGGCATAAAGTATGACAGTTTCCACCTATGTAATTAATCTTTCACTCGCGCTGTGTTCTAAGATTTTGTTTGCTGTTGTGACAATGATTGTGGGTTTTGTATGTGTTTTTAGCGCCTCTATGTGGAAGCCTGGGAGAATGACAAGACCAAGCTGCACATCATGCCTGACACTCCTGAGATCGTCCTCTCTCAGCAGAACAAGATCAATATGAGCCAGGTAACAAATATAGGACTAATTGTTGACTGTTGCTAATGCTAAACTAAATAAACTAAATATACAGTTATATTAGATTTAATGCATATTACCACTTCAAGATAGTAGTTATTGTCGTTGTATTGGACTAAAAGAAGCTCCCTAACTGTGTGCTTTCCTTGTAGAAACTGTACAGACAAGGATTTGAGGAGACCATCAAGAAGGGCTACTTCCTGCCTGTGGATGCCATTTCTGTGAAGGCCGCTAAGGCTTCCAGGGAAATTGTCAGTGATGTGAGTAAATACGATTTTTCCCAATTAAATGTATATGTCTTTTATGCTACTTATACAGTGTCTCCAATATAAACCCAGAAGATGTATTGATTTTGCCCCATAGATATTTTTTTGTACAATTTCACTTACGTTTATCTGTCTGTAACCAATATGGATTTGATTGAAAAGCTTTTACTTTAATTTAATATCTGATTATCAATACTTTTACTACAGTATATTAGTATATTGTACTGTACGGTCAACCAACTTGAGAAAATGAATGTATTTTAACCTATTTAAGTTAAGTGCAATAAGTTACTTATTGCACTTAATGTTTAAATGTGGCTAAAGAATGTTATGAGACAGTAAGGTAATAATTAGTAACTGATCGTTGTGGCTATTGGGTTTTTGAGAAATATTGGGAATGTATTACTTATTTTGTTACTATTGTGTTGTATGTCTAAAATTGCATAATACATTTTTTCTTTCAAATAGTACAAGTACCATACTGGATACCGCAAGCAAGTCGGACATCACATTGGTGCCAGATGTGTTCAGGACGATCCTCTGATGATGCTGGCTATCAACTCGGCCAAAATCGCCAGTGACGCTCTGTACAAGAAGGACTTCAACAAATCCAAGACCAAGTTCAACCTCCCAGTCGACATGTTGAGTCTTGAATTGGCCAAGAAATGCCAAGTCCAAGTGAATGATTTCAACTACAGGACCAAGCTGCACCAGTGGACCTGCCTCCCCGACTCCAATGATGTGGTCCAGGCCAGAAAGGCTTATGACCTCCAGAGCGACGTAAGTAATGCGATGAAGTAATCAACCAACAATCAATAGATATCTTAGCCATCCTTTCAAATGTAACAATACTGATACAATATATGATTTGAATGTCTCTTCTCTTAATGTCATGTTTACAACCAAATCCAATATTGGGAATCTGTAATTCTAAATGCATTTGTGCACTTTTTCTCTTTAGGCTGTCTACAAGGCTGACATGGAAGAGGTCATTGGCGTTGGATGGGTTCCCATTGGGTCACTGGATGTGCTTAAAGCCAAGAACGCTGCCAAAATCCTCAGCGACCGTTTGTACAAGCAGAGTCCAGACACTCTGAAATACACTTCTGATACACAAGCTATCCCTATGGTCCTCGCCAAGGCTAACGCTGACATCATGAACAAGGTAACAAGGGTTCTGGAAAGTCACTGCCTTTTAACTGTCTAAATGGGGAAGTTAACTACACTGAAACTAACACACCCTAGTTGTTTACAGTAAGGAGGAGAATCTGTTATCAGTCTATTGAACTACTCTAAAGTGTGAGCTATCACTCGAGTCATATTTTGCATATAATCGTTCATGCCCCAAATATACTTAACAACCCATACTTCTTACTGTACTGAACTGAAGAAGCTGCTTGGATGAGTGCTGAAACGTATTCACTTCACTATTCACAATTTACTATTCACAAGCAAGTTTTGTTAAATGGCAACAAACCAATGTAGTGTCAGGGCCTGGGTACAGAACATTGGCAATAGCCTCATTATTTTATTAATAAGCAAATTGGTTCTGATAAACAAGTAATTGTCTCTATTTTTGTGTAGAAATTAGAATGTCATACATTGAATGAAACATAGTATAAGGAAATAGACCTTGTGATTGACAACTACACATGCATTGTAATCATGCAAGCCAAAAATCCTAATGTGTGTTTTCTTTGCCTTACAGAGGAGTTACATTGCAGCCTGGGAAGCGGACAAGCTCAAGACCCATGTTACTCCTGATATTCCTGAGATTTTGCTTTCTAAGGCTAATGCGTACAACATCAGCAGGGTTGGTTTTATAGTTTTATATATATGTTTTTGTAGCTAAATATATAGCACATAATAGCCAATAGTAAATTCATATTAACTAATTACAATAATGTTTTAATTCAGTTGCAGTACCTTATCTTTTAATGAATCTGTTACATTTCAGAAAATCTACAGAGAGGCTGTGGAGGAGATGTTCAGGAAAGGCTATGACATGAAACCTGATGCTGTTTCTGTTGTCGCTGCTAAACACGGCAGAGAAATCATCAGTGACGTAAGTAACATGGATTTTATGATTATTAAACAGCAATAAAGGAATAATACATATGTAATAACAAGATTTTCATTAATAATTTATGATAATGCCTAATCGTGGACTTTTTGCAAGATTTAGAGGACTTTTTTCCCATTAAAATGATTCGTTAGTTAGTTTTAAATTGTTAATTGCTATGGCAACAGTCCTAATTTCTCATCATTCTGAAACCCATAGATACTTGTGCATTGATGTACAGTTTACATTTTATTACTCAGAAATGAATCATATTGTATTCAGCGTTTTCATGTAAAAATAGTTTATTGTAAATCCTCAGTTAGTAGTTAATAATTCTTTGCTAATATTTTGCTATGCTGTTATATTTTATCTGATTATTTTGAATGTATACCTATGCTAAATTATGCTATACTCACTCTTCTAACCACAGTACAAGTACAAGACAGGATACCGTAAGCAGGTTGGCCATCACATTGGTGCCAGATGTGTTCAGGACGATCCTCTGATGATGCTGGCTATCAACTCCGCCAAAATCGCCAGTGACGCTCTGTACAAGAAGGACTTCAACAAATCCAAGACCAAGTTCCACCTCCCAGTCGACATGTTGAGTCTTGAATTGGCCAAGAAATGCCAAGTCCAAGTGAATGATTTCAACTACAGGACCAGACTGCACAACTGGACCTGCCTCCCCGACTCCAATGATGTGGTCCAGGCCAGAAAAGTCTACGATCTGCGCAGTGATGTGAGTTAAAATATGTATTTATGTATTTATTAGCATTAGTGAACAATTTAACAGTGAAAGACAATATTAAAAAGCAGTGCATTCAACAGGTCTGGGTAGAGTACATTAGCAAACACCATAATTACTTTATTTGTTTTATTTTATTATTAACTGTATGAAAGCTTAAGGTAATAAACTGGATATCAATACATTTTATTATCTAAAAAAACTGACCCTTTCCCATTGCCCCATTTTAATGCTTGTAATTTCAACTATACATACTATATATACAGCATATACAAAGATAACTTAAAGTGTGTAGTTATACATTATACATACAAGTTATACAGTTTAAGAGTAACTGGAGTTGTGTTTTGTGTTATTTACACATATTTAACACACAAACCCTGCATATTTAGGCTGAGTTCTTCTCTCAAACACAAAACACTCTGTTCCACCTTGTGATGTCATGTGGTAATACAATTGCTCCACTGTGTTTTTAAACTCCATCCTTACTTGAAATCTACCACTTCATGACATCACAAGATGGAACAGAGCATTTTGAGCTTTGGAGATGTAGACAGACTAATAAACCAGGATTACTCAAATGTGTGAATGAAACAAAACGCAACTCCAGGTCTGTTTTTGATGAGATAACATCATTATAACGTGGCTTAAAGCTCACATAAGTCAATTTTGCGTCATATAGGACTTTTCAAAAAAACAATTATGAAGTATAATTTTTTTGTGAAGTATACTTTTTTTGTTAATATATTTGAAAGTTTTACATTATTTCTAGGATTTAAATTAATAACAATAATAATAATAAGCAGACAAAACTGGGGTAAAAATAGTAAATGATATTATGTTATTTATTTCCTTACTTCCAGGCTGTGTACAAGGCTGATATGGAATGGATCAAGGGCTGTGGCTGGGTGCCTATTGGGTCTCTCGATGTGGAAAAGGCAAAGAAAGCTGCGGAGATCCTGAGCGAGAGGAAATATCGCCAACACCCAAGCCTGTTTAAAGCCACAGCTCAGACCACAGACATGCCCTACGCACTGGCTAAAGCTAACGCCGAGATCATGAACCAGGTAATGAACTGTGATGGAAAGAATTCTTTGAAAATGTCTTTAGTTAGAATGCTGAATACCTGCTTTAAAATGCATTTTGTAATGTATTCTGATACACGGTCCAATCAGAGTACTGTATTCTGAATACTCTGAATATTTTTACACAGAGTTGCATTATACTATAGTGTAAAAAACATGGCATATAATTACAGACAGCTTTATTTTTGTTGCACTGTTTTGTTATGCAATTATGTCTAATTAGGAATGAAAAGTCACGCATGCACCCACTGAAAGAGCTGTGTTTTCTTTTTTTCTCACTAATGGAGCTCAACAGCAGGCTAACCACCTATGTGGTAACTAATATCTGTAACATGGTTGTTTTAGGTCCAAAAAGCACCATTAAAACGAAAGATTCTGTGAAATGCTTTAATAACTCTACAGTTTATAATATTTCAGAAACCGATTTTAAATTAAATTATAGGTCATCATTAGTTACCACATAGCTGATTAGCCCTAAACAGTGTTTCAAACTTTTAATATAGATTTTTTACGGGAAAGCCTATGGGAAAATGAATGTAAAATCTACTGGAACTGAGGGGTGGGCGGTCACTGTTGAGCTCTAATTGGACTTACAGTGCATTCACACTTAAACGGAAAGCACATCAAAATTTGAACTAAACTAGAATTAAAGCCGAAACTAATCCTGGCCTAGACCCGAACTAAGCCAGGTTTAAAACAGGACCAATGTAAGTCTCCGTCTGGACTAAACCGGGATAAAACCAGGATTAAACCAGTACAAACCAGTGTGAAAGCAGCCTTAATCTCAACTGTTTCAAGAATTTAAAACATATCAATGTCCAAAGCCTGTTTCGTGCAGACTAAACATTCTGTACCATTCAAAATTCTTGGTTGTAGTAGCCACAGTAGTTGTACACCTTACGGTTGTCACTTCAGTAGCTGTAGCATAAATAGTAAAAATAGTTTCAAATATATGATGCAAATATAAAGGTAACTGCAAAATGTGGCAATTTCAAATAGATACTTTTTTTGTTTAGTCTTATGTGTATAACCTTTGTAAATCTTGAATTTTACATTTAAATGAACTGTAATGTTTTTGTGTTTACAGAAAGCCTACATTGCTGCCTGGGAGAAAGATAAGACACAGCTTCACATTCAGCCCGACACTCCTGAGATCGTCCTGTCCAAGCAGAACAAGATCAACATGAGCCTGGTAATGTTCATTTCAACTTCTAACTTGAAAATTATTTATATGAAAGGGAAAATCAGGAACAATACATTGGTAAAATAGTTCAAAAATGCTTAATAATGTATGTTTAATTGAAATATATATACAAAATATGTAAACATATTTTATATTAATTTATGTAACGTTCAATATATTAATACAAAACAATGAAAAAAATACTTTTGACTATAGTCAGCAAGTCAAGATTTATATATATTTAAAATATTTTTTAAGTTTGATTAGTGCCTTTCATGCATGAAGACAACTTAAAGTGCAAAGTTAAACATTGAATGAATGTTTTGATTTATAAAAGAATAAAATGTAAGTAAGGTCAATAGACAAATTGTTTAACAAAGCACACATACACGTAATAATTATTGTCATGTTTCCTCCTCCTAAAATGCTGTAATCATTGCTATTTTTATGACTTTTTTTAAAAACATGATTCATTTTACCTTTACAGAAACTCTACAAGGAGGGCTTCATAAACATGATCAACAAAGGATACTACCTCCCCAAGGACGCTGTGTCGGTGGTGGCCGCCAAAGCCTCCAGAGATATTGTCAGCGATGTGAGTTCAGTGCACTGCTCCCTACAATTTAGAAACACAACATAATGATTTGAAAGTATTTTCAGTTCAGTTCATCACTCATTTCATCAATACACAGAAATAAAATATTATATAGACCCTGCACATGAACAGAGCTATAGTTTGGGCTTAAACTGAAATGACAGCAGATTGATTGGAAGCATTATTTACTGAGTATTTTAGTCCAACCAAACCAAAAGCAGCCACACGCATAGATAATTGCTTGAATATAACTAAAATATCTTCCATGAATGTCATATCCAAATCATAGTTGTATTTTGATAATCTTTAATAACCTTTATAGTCCCTAATCTCATCTACAGTAATTTTCAGCATCTAAGGTTGTAATATTCTATCTTTTTTTAGTACAAATACAAAGCCGGTTTCCGTAAGCAATGTGGACATCACATTGGAGCCCTCAGTATCAATGATGACCCCATGTGTCTGCTAGCGGCTCATGTAGCTAAGATCTCCAGTGACAACATCTATAAGAAGGACTTCCACAAGACCAAGACCAAGTACAACCTCCCTTCAGACCTGCTGTCGCTGGAGCTGGCCAAGAAATGCCAGATCCAAGTGAACGATTTCAACTACAGGACCAAGCTGCACAACTGGACCTGCCTCCCCGACTCCAATGATGTGGTGCAGGCCAGAAAAGTCTACGATCTGCGCAGTGACGTGAGTACACTTTATAATATAATATACTATATAATGTAATATTTATACCAAAGCTGCACACCAAAACTGGAATTTAATTTCTTCCACCATGTGTATGTGTGCATGTGAACAGCAAACATTAGTATTTAGACCTTTTTTTCCTACTGTGGTTAAGAGTTTTATGCATTTTAAGCTGTTATTACCAGCCACGCCGGTAATTGTTTACCTTTAAAGAGGTAACATTTATTGGCATAAATAATTGGATTAAGTTTAATTCTAAGTTAAAGCAGGACTCACGTGGCCTTGTGAGTGAGTAGCTTTGACTAGAAAAAGACTTTTGGGGCACTCAACAAAAGCTGAGGAACATTATCAAACCAGTAATCAATTATCTAAATGAATGCATGAATGAATAATTACTTAAACAATGTTCTGCAGGTTCTTAATTCTTGTACCATATTATTGACCCATATCTGGAAATATTGATTCTCTAAACTATTGACCAAAGCAAATTGTGTCTGAATATTTATTGATCAAATTCAACACACAGTATTTAAATTTGAAATATGCAAATGATGGTTGCTCTATACCAGTTATGACTACTACAGCCACATATTAACTATTCTAATGAACAGTACAAGTTTAACACTAACATATTATTTTGTTTTCCAGGCTGTGTACAGGTCAGACCTGGAGTGGCTGAGAGGCTGCGGCTGGTCTCCTCAGGACAGTGTTGATGTCATCAAAGTGAGAAATGCCCAAAAGATCCTGAACGATCGTCTTTACAAACAGCCCCCAAGCACTATCCAGTTCACCAGCATCGTGGACCTGCCCGCCATCGTCCTGTCCAAGCAGAATGCAGACAATATCAGTGATGTGAGTGGTTTTACTAAAATATACTTACAAAAATGCATAGAATTTGCAGCAACTTTATCTTTTTCTGTTTCAGAAAAAGAGACGCTATCAAAGTTTAATGTTATGATGACAGAAGTAGCAATGTCGTAGTAGTAGTAGTAGTAGTAGTTGTAGTAGCATCAGTACAAGTAGCAATACTAGTACTAGTAGTGATAATAGTAGTTATAGTTGAAATGTTAGAAGCAGTAGTTTCAGTGTAAATAGCAATACAGCATAAGTAGTACATTTCATTGTGAAATTTTTTGTTGTGATAACTTCATTTACAATTTTATATTTATTTATGTAAAACATGTTTTGTATTGTCTTTACCTTGCTGAGTGCATTTTTGAGTATCACAAGGTTGTTTTTTTAAATCACTTTTTTTTTCTTTTTCTTTTACAGAGAAAGTACAGAGAGGTTTGGGATAAGGACAAGCTCACCATTCACATACCCCCTGATGCCCCCACATTTGAGCTGTCCAAGGCCAACGCTGTGGCTATCAGCAATGTAAGTTATACTCCGGAACATTTCACTAATTTAACAAGTGCTCAAACATATTTAACCCTTTATTATTTCTATTTTTCCACAGAAACTCTACACCAAAGATTGGGATGCCCAGAAGGCCAAGGGGTACCACATCAAGCAGGATGCAGTGTCTGTGATCAGAGCTAAAGCTTCTAGAGATATTGTCAGTGATGTAAGTTCGTCATGAAATCATAAGACACAAAAAATAGATTGTCACATCACATCTCAAAGCATTATGGGATACCCCCTTAGACAAACAAACTCCAAAGCAAAGCTGGTAAAAATATACACAGAAACAACTTTTACATCATGTGGTAGGTCGTTAGGCTGCAAAGAACAGTACATCGGGGAAACTAAGCAACCATTACACAAGAGACTATTTGAACACAGAAAACATAACTCAGTTGTCCAGCTTCTACTACACATCACTCAAAGACAGTGACACTTGAAGACAGTGAGGTGCAGATTTTAAGCAGAGAGAAACATTGGTTTGATAGGGGAGTGAAGGAAGCTATTTTTGTGAAGAAAGAGACTTTTTGCCAGTTAAAAGGATGTTAAAACACAAGATTAAAATGGCAAATCTCTAACAAATAATAAGATAAGCATTTGTGTATTTTTAGTTTCCTTCAAAACAAGCAAATTTCCCATAGAGTTACATTGGCCCCTGCCCTCTATCTGAAATGAAGAAATACTATACTAGAATGCTGTAAACACGACCTATTCACATATTTAATTTAGTTCATTTTAACTGTTGAATTGAGTTGAACCAATCTCTCCTCTTTTAGTACAAGTACCATGAGGGATACCGTAAGCAGGTTGGCCACCATATTGGAGCCAGATGCGTTGAGGAGGACCCACTGATCATGTTGGCAATGAACTCGGTGAAAATCGCCAGTGACAACATCTACAAGAAGGACTTCAACAAATCCAAGACCAAGTTCCACCTCCCAGTCGACATGTTGAGTCTTGAATTGGCCAAGAAATGCCAAGTCCAAGTGAACGATTTCAACTACAGGACCAAGCTGCACCAGTGGACCTGCCTCCCCGACTCCAATGATGTAGTCCAGGCCAGAAAGGCTTATGACCTCCAGAGCGACGTAAGTAACATATTAAAAACCAATCACTGATCAATAAATAGTTTTTCATACATTTTAGGTGTCTGTAATGCTATTAGAATTATCCTATCATTACCAACTCATAGTCTATTAATTGATCAAATATGCAAAACATGACTTGAGATACTTGTAATAATCAAAATATTTAACACAATAACCTATAATAACTGATTTTTAAACAGTATTTATTAGTAAATTGTCAAATCAGTGAATTCTTCAAACTCTTGCAGTGCTTAACAGCACTTAACAGTGTTCAGCCAAAAAGACAGAAGAAAAATCCAATTCATCTGTATTGCACATTCCCCTATATTGCACATATCTCTGTATTGCACTAATTCTTATTGCACTTGTTCATTCTTATACCTGTTTAGGCTGTGTACAGAGCTGATCTGGAGTGGCTCCGTGGCTGTGGCTGGATGCCCCATGAGTCTGTGGATGTCATGAAGGTGAAACATGCCCAGAAGATCCTGGCTGATGTAAGTAAAATAAATAAAATCAAAATAATAATTTCATTTAATACTACATTTAGCCATACTTTTCCACTAACAAAAGGGATTTGTTGTTTTAAATTAGTATAATCCACAAATTAAACTGATTAATATGTACAATACAATATTATTATATTATATTAAGTATACATTTTTCTTGTTTATGCTTTTTCTGCAAATTACCAGAATAAAAATAGCAGCCTTTAGATTTCATTCCCTTGATATGATATTGTTTTTAATGATGCTAATTATTGATTTCATTGTTTTGTTTTGTTTTTTGGTTACAGAGAGGTTATCGTGTGAAGTTGGATGAACAGAAATACATTGTTCCCGTTGACAGAATGGACCTTGAATGTGCCAAGACTGCTGCTGCTGCTCTCAATGAGGTCAGGAAAAAAACTAATGATTTCAAAAAAATAAACTTGCTAAAACTATAATTATTATTTCTTTTAATTTGGTAATTTCTGTTTTGTTTTTAGGCCAAATATCGTGAGGCTTGGCACAGGGATAAGATCAAGTATTCCCTGGTGGACACTCCAACCATGGCTTCAGCCAGAGAGGCAGCCAAGCACATTCACCCGGTATGGACTGTTATTTCAATGTTTATACAATTTATACATTTATCTAAGCCGTACATTATGTATAGAACTAAAAAGTAATTATAAATACATTCACATTTGTAAGTAAGTTTATTTGTACTGTGATTTCTTATTCTGTAAAGCACTTTGAATTACTTTGTGTACGAATTGTGCTATACAAACAAACTTGCCTTGCCTTGCCAGAGATATTGAAAAAATTGCAATAAGTGTTTTGAAATTATGCAAAGAATATTTGATTTTTATTTATAAAAATAAGATTAAAAGTATCTTAAAGACTACAAAAAAGAATGAATTTAATATAAAAATAAATTAAACTTGCAGTGTAATCTTCAAGCAACGGTACAAATTATGCTTATGTAAGTACAGTCTACACAGAGGTTATTTTTGGGTGCTCCAAAATAGTATACCTAATAAGTAATAGTATGCCATGATATGTGAAATATTGACACAAATATATACTTACAATGTATTGAATGTTTTCTGTTATTTTAGAAACTGTACACCAAAGACTGGGACAAGGTGAAGGCCACTGGATACTTCATGCCTGGCGACGCTGTGCCAATCAAACAGTGCATCACCACCTCTAAGGTCCAGAGCCAGGTGAGCACAAAAATCATGTTCACTTCTTCACAAATGCTAGCTCGTATGTGTTAATACTAATACCATTTTGTTAGTATTAGCATGTTGTTGTAATATCAGATTTTTGCCAGGTTAAAATACACTAGTCACTAACTTTATTGAATATTGGCAATTCGGAATTTGATGTTCTTACATATAGACAGAGTAGAAAATGAACTATACAAATTGTACCGTTTGTATTGCACTTTACATTAAAACTATGCAGTGTTTGATGCTCTAAACATAATTTTATTGTTTATTGTGGCAATGACAATAAAAAACTTTAATATGGGATTTAGCATTAAAATGTATTTATTTTGTGTATATTTTCATTTAAAGCTCTGAGGAAAAAAAAAAAGTTTAAACATGTGTGTGTAGATCTCTGCCATGTGAATTCCAGTATGTTGACCTAGTTTTGTGATCATTTGATTTGCATATTACAATAATGATAACTAACTAACAACATTGAAATCTACCTCTGTTTGCAGTACAAGTATCTGGAGAACTACCGCAAGCAGGTTGGACATCACATTGGTGCCAGATGTGTTCAGGATGATCCACTCATCATGTTGGCCATAAACTCCGCCAAAATCGCCAGTGACGCTCTGTACAAGAAGGACTTCAACAAATCCAAGACCAAGTTCCACCTCCCAGTCGACATGTTGAATCTTGAGTTGGCCAAGAAATGTCAGATCCAAGTGAATGATTTCAACTACAGGACCAGACTGCACCAGTGGACCTGCCTCCCCGACTCCAATGATGTGGTCCAGGCCAGAAAGGCTTATGACCTCCAGAGCGACGTAAGTGAAGATAAACCAAGATGTTGTTTTTCATGGATAATGCATATATTTGTAGAATCCACAGCAGGTGATGACTGATAAACTCTGCATATACTTTGAGGCTGATCTGTTGGAACAACTTTTATAATATATGAAAAATTCAGTTGAAAAAAACAGATTTCTCCATTTTGAAGTCCTTTTCTTTTTGTTACCATCTTCAAGAGATATTGGGTGACATCATACTCTCTTCATCCACTTTTTTATACAGTCTATGTGTATTACTGATATTATTACATTTGTCAAAGCATTTCTGTCAAACTTAAACCCCAGATTTCACTTGTTTGTAGAACGTGTACAAATCAGATCTGGAATGGATTCGTGGATGTGGCTGGATGCCTGCAGAGTCAGTGGACCACGTCAAAGTCAGGAAGGCCCAAGAAATCCTCAATGAAGTACGTATAAAATGTTTAATTATTACTTTATTATTACTACATATTTCATTGAATAATTTGTGCATGATGAAATGTTTGTCCACATTTTAATCTGTTTTATTTTATTTCTACCCACAGAGACTCTACAAGAAGAATGCAAAGGATTGCTTTGGATTGTTCACTCTGATCGTGGACCGCCCTGAGCTTGTTTTGGCCAGAGTCAACGCTGCCAACCTCAGTGACGTAAGTAGAATTAATTTAAATATAATAATTTAAACACTGGGTAAATTACAATCTACAAAATGACGTTGGTTAAAAATAGTTAGAATTATGAGTTTTACCTTGATGTAAGTTTGGACTAGTGACTTTTTTAAATATACTACTACTATAAACTACTATATACTACTTTAATATACTACTAACAAGCCATAATTCCAGTTATATTGAAGTAAATCAAAGTTTTTTTTCTTAAAATACACATAATGATGCTGTATTTATCATTCTTATTACTAGTGTGACTAATTATACTATTGTAATATTACTTATTCCACTGGCAAATCCTATATCTGTTTTTGCTGTATTATTATTATTATTTATAATATTGTTTTGAGTATTTAGATAAATTGCTAAATGATTAACTAATATTGTTCACTTTCTGTACAGCTGAAGTACAAAGAAACCTTCAACGCCGAGAAGGGACACTACATTGGAGCTGAAGACACTCCCCAACTCGCCCACAGCAGAGAAGTGTCCAAGAACATCAGCGAGGTGTGTAATTGTCTATATATTTTTTTATTTTACTTTTCAAAATGTGCACTTATTTTTATATTCTAAACATGTTTTGTGTTTTTTTTTTATGTTTACAGAAATTATACAAGAAACACTGGGATGACACTAAGGCTACAAGCTACCAGCTCAACCATGAATACATTCCTCTGCTGAGTGGAAAGAAGGGCAGAGAGATCGCTTCCGATGTAATGATTTTGTCATATTGATTATTTACTAAATGACCTATTGTCACCTTATGCAACCATGCTAAATGCTATATTATTGCTAACTACATATATTTTTGTTTTAGGTTAAGTACAAGGATGCTCATGAGAAGACCAAGGGACACTACATGGCTGGAACCCTGATTGACTTCCCTGATGTGATGAGGTGTGGAGAGCAGGAGAAGAACAAGGGGCTGGTAAGACATTGTCAATATTACTATATAACTTAGAAAAAATAATTGTAATTTTAATAATATACCTTAACATCTGTAGAAATGACTAAAGTTAGTTTTCTTTTGTATATTGTCCATTTTAAAATGGTTCAAATCTAATATCATAGGATAGCCATAGAAAGCCTTCTCTAGAGAAGTTCTTTTATATAATAAATATATTGCATAAAGTCAGTGGCACATTTCATAATTCATAATTTCTCCCTTTGTTGATTTTTTGTTTTAAACTTTTAATTTCAAGTATTTTAAATGCATTAATTTATGCATACCAGCATTTTTTACGTAAAGTACTTAAAATATATACATATATTTGACTTTTCAAAAATCTTTTCAAAATAAAAAAAAAATATTTGTCTTTTGAAGTGCTGCTATAACTAGACCAAGGACTAAAGGACTAAAACATAAAACATAATATTGTGTCCAATTGAACTTCTGTACAGCATCAGTTTCCCTGCTTGTTAGTATACCTTCAAGTCATGTTATAATAGAATTGCATAAAACATAACATAATTCACTTGCTTTGTGTTTCCCTTTCTCCAGAGGCTGTACCATAAGGACTACCACATGACCAAGACCAAGACCCACCTGCCTCCTGATATCATCGCCAACAAAGTGGCCAAGCGCTGCCAGGACATGCTCAGTGACGTGCTGTACCGCACTTACCTGCACCAGTGGACCTGCCACCCCGAGCAGGAGGACGCCATCAGGGCCCGCAAGACCAACGAGATCCTCAGCGATGTATGCACATACTTATTCTAAGAGTTCATTTGGTTTTTAGGGGCTTTATATGTTATTGTCATGTTGATAATACTCATAGTTAGAGTTTCCATGAATCAAAACATAAATTATAACTGGCTGTTCATATCCTTTCCCAGATTTTCATCTTAATCTTAGCTCATCATTTTAGACATTTTAGACACTCAAATCTAATACTTGTTGCTCTTGTAGGTCTATTACAAGGATGACCTGAACTGGATGAAGGGCATTGGCTGCTACGTTTGGGACACTCCTGAGATTGTCCGCGCCAAGAAAGCCTACGAACTGCAGAGCGACGTAAGTTTAAAATCATTACAAATCTTATAAAAAATTGTTAAAATTTGTATCTAAAAATGTGTATTGTTTTGTTGTTTTAGCTGAAATACAGAGATGAAGCCAAGAAGGAGTTCAACAACTACTCCATTGTGACAGACACTCCTGTTTATGTGACTGCTGTACTGGGACATACCTGGGCCAGTGATGTGAGTAACAAACTTAATTATATATATATATATATATATATATATATATATATATGTGTGTGTGTCTATTATGGCATGCCGTTTAGGAAATTAAAGAATATATTGAATGGATGTCTGAATATATTGAATGAACGCTTGAATATATTGAATGAAACCTGAATATATGGAATGAAACTTGAATATATTGAATGAAACTTGAATATATTGAATGAAACCTGAATATATGGAATGAAACTTGAATATATTGAATGAAACCTGAATATATTGAATGAAACTTGAATATATGGAATGAATGTTTGAATATATGGAATGAAACTTGAATATATTGAATGAAACTTGAATATATTGAATGAAACTTGAATATATTGAATGAAACCTGAATATATTGAATGAAACTTGAATATATGGAATGAACGTTTGAATATATGGAATGAACGTTTGAATATATGGAATGAAACTTGAAAACTGACGTCATGGCGGCACAGGCGCCATCTTTTGTTTTCGATGTCAGTTGGTACTACGGTGGCCGAGAGGTGCAAACCAAATTTACAAACTGTAAAGCACTTTTACAAAGTTTGAGACAAATTTACATTTTGGAAACCATTTTTACATATCATAAAACAAAATTACAAGTTCTGAAACAACTTTGCATTTCAGAAAACAATTTAACAAGTCGTGAAACACTTCTGCGATATAAACCGGCTTCATTCAGTTTGCTTTTCAGAGACCTCAAGCTGATGTGAACACCGTGTAAACATGACATCATGTCCACGATTACGGCGTACGAGTGTCCCTCATTAAAATATCTTATACACTGCTGCAGCATATCCGGTCTGTCGGTCTCGTCTGTGCCTTTTAAAAACTCTAAAGACCGACCACACGAAAAACAAAATCGCGTTAATCGGCTCATATGTTCCTCACAAAACGGGCAAAACATCACTCGCTCGCTGTCCATCGTGCTTCACCATAAACACCATCAATAGTTCTCGTACTGGCCGCGTCTCGTCATCACTTCCGGTTAAACCCGACAGTTGGGACATTCCCTTTCCGGTTACATTTCGCTTGTAAATATGTTTTGGGATTTGTAAAAGTGTCTCGGAGTTTGTGAAAGTGTTTCACGACTTGTTAAATTGTTTTCTGAAATGCAAAGTTGTTTCAGAACTTGTAATTTTGTTTTATGATATGTAAAAATGGTTTCCAAAATGTAAATTTGTCTCAAACTTTGTAAAAGTGCTTTACAGTTTGTAAATTTGGTTTGCACCTCTCGGCCACCGTAGTACCAACTGACATCGAAAACAAAAGATGGCGCCAGTGCCGCCATGACGTCAGTTTTCAAGTTTCATTCCATATATTCAAACGTTCATTCCATATATTCAAACATTCATTCCATATATTCAAGTTTCATTCAATATATTCAAGTTTCATTCCATATATTCAAACATTCATTCCATATATTCAAGTTTCATTCAATATATTCAAGTTTCATTCCATATATTCAAACATTCATTCCATATATTCAGGTTTCATTCAATATATTCAAACATTCATTCCATATATTCAAGTTTCATTCCATATATTCAAACATTCATTCCATATATTCAAGTTTCATTCAATATATTCAAGTTTCATTCAATATATTCAAGTTTCATTCCATATATTCAGGTTTCATTCAATATATTCACGTTTCATTCAATATATTCAAGTTTCATTCCATATATTCAGGTTTCATTCAATATATTCAAGCGTTCATTCAATATATTCAGACATCCATTCAATATATTCTTTAATTTCCTAAACGGCATGCCATAGTCTATATATATATATATATATATATATATATATATATATATATATATATATATATATATATATATATATATATATATATATAGACACACACACACACACACATATATGTATGTAAGTTTAAATATACACAATTGGGGCTGGACAATACATTTCAAATCTAATCACAATGCTTATCAGAAAAATTGCAATTAGATTTTTTTTTTTTTTTCTAAAATTGTGCAACCCTATAGAAAATTGATAGTCAAATCTTCTTTGTATCGCCTTATATGTTGTGTCTTAGTAGAATTTTACTTTCCTAAAAGAAAAACTATATGATGTGGACCTAATCCTATGACTCTTACATCTACAAATTGTACTATAGTTTTATTGTGAATGCTTGAAATTTATATTGGATTCTTCTATTCTCATTATTATTACGTTTGAAAAAAAAATAAAATAAAATAAGAAATTCTAGCCATTGATAGTTCTGAAGACATTTTCTAAGCTGTTTTTTTGTGAGATGTGATTAAACAAGACAATTAGTTATACAATTTTGGTTATACATTAGAGTTTTATAATAGTAGCATAATCACAATGAATTAAACTTTCATATTCATATCTATATTCTCATTTTGTCCACAGCTCTCCTACAGAGAGGCCTACCACAAGGAGAAGCATATGTACACCACCGTCCTCGACACCTATGACTACGCAAGATGCCACAACTTCAAATACTTCTTCAGCCAGGTACATGTCAAATTATTTCTTAAAGGAGACATATTCTGCTTATTTTCTAGTAGTAGTAATAAACTATAACATACATAGATCATAATTTTAACCTGTGTTAATTGTAAAATGAAAAATATTAACTTCCTGGTAAAAATACAGCCTTGCAATAGATTAGCCCTGCATTTATTCATAGCAAAGAAAGGATTTTCAATTACATGTTTTTGTTGTTGGAAAAAAAACAAAAACATTTTTGAATCCAGAGTGTATTTTTTTTTTTTTTTAATAAATACAAGTTAGTGTAGGGAAGTAGGCAGGTATAAGGGGTAGGTGAAAACAGAAATTTTCAGAGCACTGAAGCCCCAGATGCAGAACCGTTACCGTAACATGCATGAATCAATGAAAATACAACTCTAAGGTAATGATGAGGGAATACTGTTATAACAAAAAGCTAGATTTCACATATGTCTCCTTTAACAAATATAACATATTATACTATTTAAATCAATTTAGCTTGTGTCTTCATTTATTGTTATTCTTTCTTATAACAGAAAAATTACACTGCTGCTTGGGACAAAATCAAAGCCAAGAGCTACCAGATTCCCAAAGACTCCCACTCCCTGCAACACGCCAAACATCAGAAAGTCATCCTCAGCAACGTAAGTACCATATTTTGATTTCTAATGTTATAATATGTGACATTTTGAAGTAAAAGTACATTTATGTTTTATCTTTAGGTCAAGTACAGAGAGGACTATGAGAAGTTCAAGTCCCTGTACAGTTTGCCTAAGTGTCTGGAGGATGATCCCAACACGGCTCGCTGTGTCAAGACCGGAAAACTTGTCCTGGATGTAAGTGGAAATTATAACATAAACTATTATATTTACACAATTCAACCCTCATTTCTGTAATAAGCAGCAGTTTATGCACTCATAGCTAATGGAAAAAAGCAATGTTTTTCTTTGTAGCAGAGTGTATTAGCAAGATGTATTTTTAAAGTTACAATGTTTAATCTATAACATTTGATTCTAATTCACTCTGGTTGATGACCATTCTGGTTTTCCATATCATCCCAAAACATGCACAGTAGGTCAAATGCTCCAGCAAAGGTAGTCCGGGATATTTTACTGCTGTAGTTATATTTTACATCAAATATATAAGAAAGTTATGTCTCAAGTTCCATGTTTTATACAGAGCAACAAGATAACTATTTTTGTAAGTGCCTCCATGCACATAGTTCTAAATTAAGACTGGAAAACTGACAAGTCATTCTCAATAAAAAAAAATGGCATGCTATTAAAAGTGCATAGATAGTTACCCACAATAATCATATTTCTAAACGTTAAAGTTTTGTTAAAATAGCAGCATGGATCCTGAATGATGCTGGTGTTCTAGGGCTGCAACTATCTGTCATTTTGTTAATAGATTACTATAGAGAATCAATTAATTAAGTTGTTAAGACTGAAAAAAACCTGTGAAATCTTTACTCTGACCCATATCTTCAAAAACATGTAAACTGTCATTTTTAAGTAACTTTGTCTGAGTCATAAAACCTATTCTCTCTGTACATGGCATATGTTAGAGTCTGTGTACAGTCCAGAAACGATTATTCAGCCCTATTGTATTCTAATCTTGTGTTGCCTTGTCTCGGCAGCGTCTGTACAAACACGACTATGAAAAGACCAAAGCCAAGAACCACATCCCCCCCGACATGCTGGAGATCCTGTCCGCCCGGAAGACTCAGTCCACGGTCAGCGGGATCCACTACAGGAAGTACCTGCACCAGTGGATGTGTCTGCCAGATATGCAAGTGTTTGGACAGGCCCGCAAGGTCAACGAGCAGCTCAGCGATGTGAGTAACTGTGTCTAAAACGGTTTTATTTCAAATTGGAATCAAGACCAAGATTCAGTCATTTGAAACCAATGATATAATTGAGGCTTTTAAATCAAGGTCTACAGCCAATTCTCAGTTAATAATAAATTGTTCTCTTTATTGTGTTATATGACTGAGATTAAAAGTCTGTTATGTTATGTTCAGGAAGCTAAAGTTGAAAGCCTTTTTAATAAGACAAAATAATTTGAATTGAAGATTGTGAGCAATATCAATATGATCAATATGAAGGAAAGAACTCATGATGAATGTTTTTGTTATATCAACTTATAAAGCGCTTATTACACTGGACAGTAAGCTTCGTAAAATAAAGCAGAAAGTGCCTATTATTTATTTGTATTAGTTATTATTAGAATTTGTGGTCATTTTCAAGGTTCTACTCTTGTCCATCCTAGGAGGTACTTGCCACTGTATACCCTTTATATTATCATCATATCTTTGCCTATTTGCTTCTACATTAGACATTTACTTTTTTAGCATTAGCAATATTAACCTTGTACAATTTGATTATGTGTAATCTATTGTTAAAAATACTATCCAATATACTGACATAGGTCTTTTGTATACTCTCCATAGATCTTCTACAAGGATGATCTGAACTGGCTGAGGGGCATTGGCTGCTACGCCTGGGACACTCCTGAGATCCTGAGAGTGAAACACGCCGGCAACCTGCAGAGCGAAGTAAGCCACAATTTACAAACAAATATTTAACATTTTTGCACAATATTTTTTTCAGAATATGAATATTTCATATTTATTTTTTCTATTTTCCAGGCAAAATACAGAGCAAAGGGCATTGAGGGATTCAAGGATTACACTGTGGTGACTGACACTCCAACTTATGAAGTGGCCAAACAAAATGCTGTCAACCTGAGCGATGTAAGTAACTAGTTTTAATTCACTTCATCTTTTTGTTGTAATATAGCAAATGTAAAACAACTTCAGTTTTGTATCATGTCAGAATAAGGAAGTGCGCTGTTTCCATGCTAGTTGTTGTTAGCTGACGACAAATCTCCACTCTAGTCTCTGAAAATTGTGAAAAGTACTTTTAAAGTCATTGCGGTAAATAATTTGTGCTAATAATTTGTCAGTAAGTGAGGAATCACAATGCACTGCTGTAAACTGTTTAAAATGAACTTGTACTGTTTTTCACACTATTAAGACCGTAAAAATCAAGGACAGCCCCTTTTATTTTTGCTAATAATAATAATAATAATTCCTTGTACTTTTGCTTATTTCAGCTCCACTACCGCTACGACTACAACACCAACGTGAAGGGAACCAACACTGCTCCCGCTGTGACCATTGAGTCAGAGAGAGCTCGCCTGGCCAACTACATCCAGAGCGACGTAAGGAACTTTAAAACAACTTCTAACTTTAAATTAACTTCATTTTTATTAACTACACTTACACTGTAAAGACTGTACTGAACTTGTTGCAGTTCATGGTTTTCAACTTCCTGTTTCATGCAACATTTTGAGGCCTTTTTCCCCATTCAAAAGATACAGTATTTTGTTCTGAGGTTTTGATAGCTATGGCAACTGTAACAATTTTTCATCATTCTGAAACACATAGATAGTATATATATATATTTTTTTATTTGTCAATATGTAATAAAAAGCCATCAGCACAATATTTAATGCATTGGTAGAACTAACATCACTGAATCTTTAGACCTCCATATTAATTCCAAAAAGATGATTAAGTTGACCTGTTTTTTAACTTTAGTTTTATACCAATTTGACGTGCAAATACTGTTCTTTTAAATGGAGAAATTATTAAACTTAACAGACTTTATTTGCATTTATAGACTCATGAAAGGCAACTAATACTTGTTAAGATAATAATGAAAATAGCCACATGTTGTTGCAAACATTAGGTATTACTGTTCCCTGTATTTCACATGATTTTTTTCTATATTTTTCAGAAACATTACAAAGAGGCCAATCTGAAGTTCATGCCGACTGGGTACTCCCTCCCCTATGATACCCCCATCCACAAGCAGGTCAAACACAACAGCATCGTCACCAGCAACGTAAGTATTCAAGACATTTTTTGTATAATTTTAAACATTTTGAACAATAAAATAAATAAACGTTGTGTAATTGTCTATTTTTTTTTTTTTTTAGTACAAGTACAAGGCGACGTATGAGATGATGAAGGCCAAAGCGTACACTCTTCATCCCGAGGGAGTCAACTTTGTGACTACCAGAAAGGCCAACAAGATCATCAACGAGGTGAGAAAAATATTGTTAGCATAAAATAAAGATATAAGACTGAACTGAAACATTTAGCATTCACATGTTGAAAGTGCAGATAGTTTAAAAAATACTTACTATCTAACTAACTACAACTGAACCTAGTTTGCCAGTGCCGTAACATGCATAAAGGACACATACAGGGTTTTCTCATTTTCTGTATATGGACAGACCAGGTCGTGTTTATGATAGTTGTTACAGGTATACAATATTCAGATGTACATGGTAAAAGATCAGTAGCTTTGTTTTGTTTTCTTACATAGTTCATACATACACACGTGCCTACATATTACATATATGTATTTGAAATCAAAAAAGGAATACTTTTTGATGTACCGAATCATTGTACCCCACTTTTAATCATGCTTGCAATTAAATGCATTAAAATTAAATTGCAGTATAGAAATTATATGTGAGAAGGGTGCCAGGAATATGATTATGATCCAGTACAGTATAATCTGAGTGCTACAAAAATATGTCTTCTACTCTAAGACCTAAACAGTCTGGTTTAGGTAATACATGAAACTGCCTTTATCTACCAAAAGTAAATAAAATTGTCTTGTGGGGGAAAAAGGTTTTTGATTGATCATTAATTTATGCATTTTGTATTTTTCCCTTCAGCGTCTGTACAGGGAACAGTGGCACAAGACCAAGGACAAGATCCACATAACCTACGACACTCCAGAGATCAAGCAAGTCAAGATGAACCAGAATCATCTCAGCGACGTGAGAAAAATATAATAAAGAAACAATGAAGTGATGCTTTTCATTGTGTGTTTGGTCCTGTATTTTAATAAGTTTTCATTTTTCATTTATAGTTGTGGTACCACGAGAAGTACAATGCCGCTAAGGGTCAGCTGATCTCTATGCCCATCACTCCTCAACTTATGCACTGTTACCATGTCAACGAGATCACCAGCGATGTAAGACCAAAATCATTACTTTGTTGTGATTTTTATTCATATTTTAAAATCAGCCCATATTTTGTAGTTTTTCTATCTCTATTATTATTACATTAGTCTTCCAATATATTTTTAACTAATTTTTAAAATTCATAAAATATGATCCAGTGTGATTAGATTTATTAAAAAATATTATCAATATTTTTGCTTTAATTTTTTGTCTATTAAACTTATTTTAGTATAGAATTTCATTGTCTAATAGAAATTATCCAATATAAGGCTTAAAAAATGTAACCGGATATTTAAACTATCCAAGTTGGCTAATAAAAACTGCAGATGCCTTTTTTAGCAAAATATTTAAACAGTTAATAAATATATTTAAATGTAAGTATGGTTTTGAAATTTGTATGTTGAAATTTAAAATGCCCAATTGTGTTTATAGCTGAAATACAAAGAGGACCTGTCTTGGCTGAGGGGCCTGGGCTGCTTCCTGTACAATACTCCTGAGATGGTCCACGTTCGCAACATCAGCAAATTCAGAGTACGTGGTTTTAATTATTTTTTATCTATGCTAATAAATACTTCAATATGTAAACTGAACTGTTTTGAAATGATCTAATTTGAATGTATTTCGTGTCTAGACGAACTACCCGGTGGAGGCCAAGAAGAACCTGCATAACTTCTCTGTTGTCCTGGATACTCCCGAGTACAAACGCGTCACTGAGCTCAAGACGCACATGAGCAACGTAAGGCACTGAATAACATACATTTAAAATATACATACATCTATAATTTAGTCATTTATTTCATTACTAGAATCTACTTAAAGAGTTCATATATACGTTATAATGTTGTTTCCTCATCACAAACAGACCTGGAGTTGTGTTTTGTTTCTTTCACACATGTTTAACACACAAATCCTGCATATTTAGGCAGTTCTTCTCTCAAACTGAAAACACCCTGTTCCACCTTGTGATGTCATGTGGTAATACAGGAAGTGCTCCACTGTTTTTTTAAACTCCACACACCTTCACTAAAGTCATTTGGATCATTTCAGACTGGGAATTGCCAATCTCCACTGAACTAAAGGTAAAAGGAACTGCTGAAAACTACAGCTTCATGACATCTCAAGGTGGAACAGAGCATTTTGAGCTTTGGAGATGTAGACTAATAGTGAAGGGTTACTGAAACATGTATGAATGAATCAAAACACAACTCCAGGTATGTTTTTGATGATTTAACAGCATGGCTAAAGGTTCAAAAGAGTTAATTTTTCTGCAATCTATAGGACCTTTAAGTAAGTAGGCTGAGTTAACAAAAGTAGACAGTCAAGTATTATTACACAAGAAACACCAAACACCAAAATCAGCATATTAGGTTTTTTTTTTTTACTATTTGCCAGTACATTTCATATATCTTGTGCATATTACATTTTTAAACAACAAAAAATGTGTTTTATCCCATCAAAACAAAGTGTGATTTGTGTATTGCTAGCACTTAAATATGGTGGCACAGGCACAGTGCAACAGAAACGCAATTATACTGACTTACAATGAACTAATATAATGATGCAATTGTTAAGAATACTGATCTTTCTTTGTTCCTATTTTAGTTGATCTACAAATCTCAGAGCAAAAAGGAAATGGCCAAAGTCTCCACAACTCTGGACTCCATCGACATCAAGAGAGCCAAGTGGGCCCAGCAGCTCACCAACAAGGCAAGTCTCACCACACAGTAATACTTAACAAAACATCTTTAAACTTACTTTTAAAATGATTTTTAAAGTCTGACATGATCTTGTTTTGTTTTTAGTGGCAGTACACTAATTTGGCTGCCAAAGAGAGGGCCTTCTTCACTCCTGAGCTGGAAACTCCAACTATGGGCCACTGCAGAAAGATGAAAGTGGTCTACAGTGACGTAAGTATTAGTCCTCTTGATCTGAATCTATTTCTGATGATAATAAAAACAAATATAATAATAATAATAATAATAATAATAATAATAATAATAATAATAATAATAATAATAATAATAAATATAAATACATATTTACATTTCTTATCAAAACAAATAGTTGTAATATTAGCTTTACCTTTTTACAACTTTAGGTAACAGGTGATTTTTTTTTGTATTATTGTCAAATAAAAAAAAAAACAACAACCAAAAGAAAGTTTATGTAATGTTGCTTTAAATGGACATGAATGGAAATAATTATATGTTTTTGTATGGTTTGATTTGTGGAGATTTAGTTATTTTGACCAACAGAAATCTTAAAATGCATACAAAAACCTTGTTCCTCTGCACTTCCCCTGCAATTTCACTTTTATTTTAGTTTACAATTGATAGTTTTCTTGCACAATTGTTTTCCAAATGCCATACTGTTTTGTGTGTGTGTTACAGAACAAGTACAAAGACCAGTATGAGAAGATGAAGCACAGATACACTGCTATTGCTGATACTCCCATCCTGATCCGCGCCAAGAAAGCTTACCTGCAGTCCAGCGATGTAAGCTAACAATTAAATACACTTTTAACTAAAACATGCTAATTACGGACAAATGTGTCAAGTATGTCGAACTCATTGTAATTGTATGTTTGTGTTTTTAGCTTCGTTACAAGGAGAGCTTTGAACTTGCTAAGGGCCACTACAGAACCGTCAAGGATGCTCTGGACATTATCATTCATCGCAGAGTCACAGATGACATCAGTGAAGTAAGTTGTACAAAAAAAATAGGTATTTCCTTGTATTACTGTGTGTAACCTATATACAGGGCTTGACAATACCAGAAACCTTGACAAATAGTGGTCGATTTCTGTTTTCTCTCTAGCAACTTTTTCACTTTAGTTCACACTTTATTATCTTAGCATTAATTAAAACAAGAAAATCATATTGTAGCTTACGTTTTATTTTATTATAATCTATATGCAAAAACGTAAGCTCTGTTCCAATTATGGATTGTAAAAAACACAAAATAGCAACAAGTTAGCAAAATAAGTGAACATAATGTTTTGTTTATGTCTATAGTAAGTCTTATTGCTCATTTTTACCATCAATTTGTTTGAATTTTTCCAGGTCAAATACAGGGAGAAGTACATTAACTCTCTGGGCACCTGGAAGTCCATCCCTGATCGCCCCGAGTTCTTCTTCAGCCGAATTGTCAACGATAACGTCAGCAATGTAAGTACAGATGTCTTCATATGTCATCGTCATTCAAATGAACAGATAGACATTTTTGTAGCTTAATTCTGTCCCTTTATAATTTTCTTTATGGTTTCAGAATACATTACTTTATTTTTACTCAAAGATTGTTTTGCAAAAATGTAACTATAAATAAGAATACAATACAGTAGATAACTTAGCACTCCTTTTTTACTTTTAGACTAATAATGAGCCATTATTATCATCATTCATGGTGAAATATATGCTTACAGTTATACAATCTCATACATATTTAGTTTATTTTGCTTTTATCGCCTTAACAACTACTTAAATGAAATCTCTTTATAATAAACTGTTCAGGTCAAGTACAAGGAGGACCTGGATTGGTTGAAGGGCATTGGCTGCTTCGTGTGGGACACTCCTGAGCTGGTGCTGTCCGAGAAGAACAAGACCCTGTATAGCGAGGTAAGACTTATTTATTTTACCGTTTCAGGTTTACATTGTGCATTTTTTAATAATAAACATATTTTCATCTGACAGAGATTGTACAGAGCTTCCTTTGAGAAGAACAGAGGAAACTTCAAATACACCTGTGACACACCCTTCTTCCAGGCCGCCAAGAACGCCTCCATCCTCATCAACGACGTGAGTGCTATTCTACCATTACAATAATGTTCATTTTTACCAACATTTTCATGTATTTTTTATTCAGTTGTTTTTTTTTTAATGAATGTTGTAATTTTTGTCATCTAATTATTGTTTTTATTGAATATTGAAATTGAATATTTTTGCATTTCTTGTGATTACATTTTTTTCAGCCCATAGGTAAAAGGACCTGTTGGTGTTCCCTCTAATTGTTTTTCAAAGGAACATTTTGTAGCATTTTTTTTTTTTTTTTTTTAATTTTTAAGATTATAGCTCTATGATTCCAATTTAATATTACAGATTTTAGAAAGTTAATTTATTAGTTGTAGTTATTTCTTGCTAGTCCACTTTGTAATTGTTAGCATTTTATTATTTAAATTTTTTGGTATATATTTTTTTATTTTTTATTTATTTTATTTTATTTTTTTTCCATTTATATTGTGTAGACTAGATCATGTTTTTTTTAATCTTGCCATGTTGCTATATTCTATTTTATGTATTTATTAATCTATGTAATTGTTTTTTCAACCTCTAACTTGAAAAAACTGATTGAATCCCAGTTAGGTCTCGTGTGGCAGTCTGAATTGTCATTTTTGTGCATTTGTATTAAACTGTTTTTGACGTTGTGAGCAGAGGCACTACAGAGCTCATTATGAAAAGACCAAGGATAAGTTCACCATCACTACAGACGACCCTAGGTACCAGCTGGCCAGAGAGAACAACAAAATGAGCCAGGTAAACCCAGGAAGACCAAGTCCGGGTTTGGTCGACGCTGCATGAAGGACCCCCACCCCAAAAACCTGGTCGTGATCCTGGGATGGTCTACACAGCATGGCATCTGAAACTGTCTATAACTTTGTCCATTTCTCTCTAGTTCACACAGGTTGTTTTGAGCAGCTCCAGTGCCCTTTCTGTGCCATCAAAGTGAATCTGTACAACCAGTAGTTTTCCTTCAAAATTGGGGTGTGCATTTATAATACAGACTTTTATATAGCAAACAAAGTGCAACTATTAAAGAACTTATTATACTTATGTAGGAAAATCTAATGAATCGGACTCACTAAAGACTGCACAACAGACTGCTAAAAAATAAAAAACAAAACAGTAAAAACAATATTTTTTAATTAAAATGTCTCTGGTTTGAAAGCTACCATCTGTACATTTATTCAGTTTTTGACTGACTCATTCAATCATCAGTCCTAATCCAATTTGAGGAATTACACATATGTAACTCTGAAGGCACAGACTAGGACAACAAATGTACATTGGATCTCCAGTCTTCTCCTCCTTTCCTCTCAATGTTTCTGTTGTCTTCTTTCACTCACATTGTGCATGCTGTGTGTTTTATTGTGTGTCAAAACAGAAATTGTATCAAGCCCAAGCAAGGGCGCATCACCGCATGGGCTGCAATGAGCTGTACAGGCCCGACATCCTCACAGCCATGTACAGTACCACTTTGGGCAGTAAGGTAAACCACAAGAAATCAGTTGATCATTAGTCACTCCATCCTCCATCCAAGAACATTTTAGCAAAAACACTCTTGCTAAAATCGAACTTTTTGACATCTCTGGATGTCATCATTTCATCTTATGTCCATCATGAAATTTAATTCTGTCATTCAGACATTCTAATAGTATTCATAACTTTTCGTTACTATAGTTTAAGTGTCGGTACCCATCATTGTTCTAGCTCAGGAAAATTATACACTTTTTACTCCATGCAGAAGATTGTAATTTAGCTATTTTAAAACTGATTACACTAAATTATAGTACCTTTACATTTTTAGATAAGGTCTTTCATTGGATAAGATTTATGTGTAAGCAACTGTACAGACAAATGTATCCAGTTCAAACTGTTGCTGGGTGAAAACCATATCCCAGTCTATTAAACCTTGTAACTTTTATTCACAAGTATTATCATAACAGCGAAAGTAGTTACCTCCTTGTATGTGTTAGTTATTTATTAGCTTTAGTTTCCTTCTTTACCTTAGCCGAAGATGGACTTTTGCCTCTGATTATCACCGTCTCCATGGGTGCCCCAGACACTCATGAGTAACCATAGTAACACCTCTCTGTTTCATCTGTCCATTAATCCTCACTGTGTCCCCATATGTCACCGAGCATGTGATCCATCTGTTTATGCATGATTTTATCAATTCATTCACAAAATTACACTGTAGAAAAAGTTATATTTAAACACATTATGATTTGAAGAAGGTTTATATAGATTTGAGTAGCTTGGACTTGTCTGGTGCAAAATGTTTTTTTTTTTGTTTTTTTTTTCTTATTTCTGCATTTAGTTATTAAACAGTTATTAATGCTTCTCCAGTTTTTATCTACTATAACTTTCATTGCTAATAATGCAAATAAATAATAATTATCTGTATCAATGGGGAGAAGTTACTGGCTGAATACTAAAAAATTGATATTCAGAAAACTAAAATAATGCATTAATAAGTAATTCTGCTATAGAAAGACCTAATTAACCACACTGTATTGCTTTTAGTTAGCTATTAATCTGTGGTCCCAGATTTAATTTTACTTATCCGATCCAAGATTCTTAATTAAGATCAAAATTCTCAATTCAAGTCATTTAAATGTGTCTAGATTTGACTTTTTACAGTGTAACCTCTTTGCCATCGTTTGTGTCCTTCATACCGCATGTGTAGTTTTATAGGATTTTTCTTTGGTGCTTGTCAAAATAGATACAAGTATATTTATCAGTTCAATTTATTTAGCATTTAGTTCTTATCTGCTTATAATACAGGAATATATGAGTAAGTAATTCTGTGAAATAGTCTAGATTACTGGTAGGCCTGGCCCTATATAATTGATGTTAAAACAGCTAGTCATTTCAGTACAGCTAATTGTAATGTTATGTATTTGCTTTGCATGATTAAAAGTAGTAGCAGTTTTATCTAGTTTGTGATAGTAATATAGTCGATAGTACTAGTCGATATCTGTAAATCTTAACTATAAGTCGCCTATAGGATCATAACATAGGTCAGTGCTAATTTAATATTATTTGTGCTATGCTAACTGTTGATCTTTTGCATGGTGTTTTAGTGGAGGTACAGGGAGCAGTATGAACGCGTCAAGGACAAGTTCACTTCAGTGCTGGAGACTCCGGAGTACGAGACCCATAAACGCAGCAAGAAGATCAGCGACGTAAGTTTGGATAATGTTTACAATTACTCTATAGCTGCTCTTTTAAAGTATTAAATCCCACTGTATTTTCTGTATTCATGTATTTTTTAATTATTGTAATACTATATTCGCTAATACATTGTAGCTTATGTTCATATTGTTTGATATGTATTGATTTGATTTATTGTAGTTTCATAACCATTAATAGACAACAGACATAATTATAGCTAATCTATTGACTACACAAAGTTAACTGTAAGGCAAAATACATTACAAAACAGCAGGCATTATTTGGGCAGTGGACAGAAAATTAAATTAAATCTACCATCCATAGCAAAACAAATTGCTAAAATAATTGAAAAATAAAACAAAATCTACAAATACACTGAAATTGATTAGCTATAATTTTATGGATGGAATTGGTTTGTTTTTAATTGTTATATTTTTGTCTATTCCTCCACAGATTATTTACAAGATGGAGTACAACAAGACCAAGGCTAAGGGCTACACTCTCCCCTATGACACTCCCTACCAGAACCACATGAAGAAAGTCAAGGACATCACCAGCACCGTAAGCTATTTTATCGCAATGTTGAATCATATTTTTGTGACAGAAAATGATTTAAAAATCTGCTTTATTTGCACTTGATGTGTTTATAGCTGAAATACAAAGAGGTGTATGAAAAAAGCAAGGCCCAGATCAACATGGACCCTGAAGCTCACTCGATCCGTGCCGCCAAAGAGGCCTACAAGAACATCAGCAACGTGAGTCATGGTTTTATATGAACCTGATGGATTTTCACTAGTGGCTTAATCTACAGTATTTACCTGAAGACACATTAGGAATCAGAATCAGATCACTTTATTTGTCCCAAAAGAGCAATTCAGTTCGTAGTGGTGTCGAAAATACAGAATCATTCACAACCAGTACAACAACTCAAAATAATTTCAAAACAATTCAATGTAAAATAGCTGGTGATCTACTAGTCACGTCAGTATTGTTTGCATACATTTTTGTTCATTTGTGAAATATATAATTCTAAAGTGTTAAGACAGAATTGTATTGTTTCATTTGATTACAGCTGGATTACAAGAAGAAATACGAAGCCACTAAGAACAAGTGGGTCTGGACTGCGGACAGACCTGACTTTGTCAACGCTGCCAAGAACACCCTGCAACAGAGTGATGTGAGCACGCAATTTATACATTTATTTACTTCATACTGTGTAAAATTACTATAAAAATGTAATATATTTTTCCTTTTTTCCAAAAGGTTGAGTACAAATATGATAAGGAGGCCATGAAGGGCTGTGTGATCCCAGTTGTTGATGACAAGTTAACGATTTTGTGCAAGAAGAACGCTGAAATGGCCAGTTATGTAAGTGCGACTCCAGTTTAGCTGTTTTATTATTCAGTTGAAGAAAAGCTGAAGAGGAATATAGTATTCACCAAGTTGCATTTACTTTTTGAATGAATTACACTTCTTAGAGTTATTTTATTGCAACTTATCTTTTGCTACTACTAATACTAATTAACATGTGAGTTGGTGATGTAGATTTGGTGTAGATGAAGATTTAGCAATCAGATATGTTATATTATAGATATTTTCTATTTTGTAATAAATTAATTTTAAATGTTAGTATTTGATATTGGATTTTACTCAGAATTTTACTTTTATAATAACTGAATGATTAAATATTTACTGCTCTATCCTCCACTGTTAACAGGTGAAGTACAAGGAGAAGTATGAGAATGCAAAGGGCCACTATCTCCCAGTCTCTGACACGCCACAGATCCTCCACGCCAAGTCCGTGCGCACTCTGGCTTCTGAGGTTTGTGCTCTTCAGTTCACATTTACTGCTCATTGACATTATGTGGGGTTAGTGCTGTTTAATACATATTTCATGCATTTTATTCCACAGAGCAAGTACAAAGAGGCCAGTAAGAAGGAGATGCAGAGTGGATCTTTCACCACTCTGGCTGAGACCAGGGACACACAGCACAGCAAGGAGATCAACAAACTCGTCAGCGGGGTAAAACTTTATTTTATACAATCAGGATATCAGTGTCAAATGTAATTTCAAAAGATTGTTGTGATTAGAAAGAAATTTATATGACTTCTGAACAAACAGAATCCAATTATTCAGTCACATTAATTAGCATGATCTAAGTATTGTATGTCTGGATATATGGAAGTTCAAATAATGTTGGGTCTGCTGATGTCTAATTGTTCAATGCAGAAAGTGTATAAGGCGAAGTTTGAGAAGGAGAAGGGCAAGTCTGAGTACAACAACATGACTGTTCCACCAGACGTGCAGCACGCCATGGAAGTGGCCAAAAACCAGAGCAACGTGAGTGACCCCAGCAAGAACCATTATATATTCAAAATCTCAGAGGGACTCGTTGAATAAAGAATAATAAATACGGTACATCAAAAAGAGAAGTGACTAACAAAATACTCAAATTACATGTATTATCAAGGTTAGGTATTTATTCATTCTTTCTATTCTATCCATCATAATAATGTAAACAAAGAAAACCAATAAAATTTGACTGAACTAAACTGTCATCTCAAGGCTCAGTGAGCAGTCGTATGTAGTGTAGAATTTAAAACAAGTTTGAACATCAAGATTTATTTTTTGCAATAATAAGAAAAGCAATTATGGCATCAAGAAGGAATATAATGCATTAAAAAAAATGCAATTTTAGCTTTCATTAATAATTTTGGCCAACAAGCCTTCAAAAAAGTCTACCCAGCTTCTATCTACAGTACACAATATTTGACAACACTCCCTCATTTAGTGTATGGTATGCTTTAACTCCTAATCTTTTCTGTAAAAAGTTGTTGTTCTTAGATTCCTGCTGTACACTGTATGTGCTCATGTTGTTAATAATCTTTTCTTTGTTTCACCCATAGTACTCCTACAAGAAGAATGCTAAGGCTAACCTGTCCTATACCACTGTGGTCGACCGCCCTGATATCAGAAAGGCCACACAGGCTGCCAAACTCATCAGTCATGTACGTATACAACCTATACTGTCTTTGAATAATTATCTAAATATATTTATAATGTATAAATGGAAATTAAACCTTAAACCTTTATCAATATTAGGATGAAGCTACTGTGAAAATTTGACATTATTAAAAAAAAATCTGTTCCTTCCTTTTCTTTCCTCTTTTTCAAATTCTCTCACTGGTCCGCTCCAAATGAAGGACTTTTGGACTAAGACCAATTTTTTTTTTTTTTTTTTTTTAATATAATCAGCTATCAGACCTTTGGTTTGCTTGGGAAAAAATGTAAAACTCCTTGGTAATAGTGTGGTAATAAACAATAGATATAAAGTAAAGTAGTAACTGTGGTATTAATTATTTATTTATACACACTTTTTGTAATTTGGGTTTTTTGTATTTCATCCAATTATGATTAAACTATACTAAAGAGTGCTGCGATTCCTCAATGGGTTTCTTGTTGTAGTTATTGCAAGAAATATTATGGTTATATAATGGTTTATTACTATGCTATTATCAAGTTGGTTTTCATAACAAAATGCTTGAATGAAACTGTGGTCCTTAAATGGATGTAATATACACGGCCACACTCTTTAAATGCCTGTAAAAATGTATGTTGCTTGAGTGCATGGTTAAAGCTCTACAGAAAAGCTCTGGAGGATGAGAACCAATGTGTCTAAATGTGTCCAATCTGTCAATGTAACATTGTAATGTTGTGATGTTTGTGTTTGCACTTGAATATTCAGAGTTTTTATATCAGCATCGTGAGGTTTAGATGAGATGGAACAAACAGCAATGTCAGTTTAGTAGATAGACCATTTTACCGTAACTGGCATAACAATAACCATAGAATACGTTTTTAGAATTCTTTTGGTAGTAAAAACTGCTCTGAAATGTGATTGCTTAAGTTTAATTTTGGTGCAGTGCCTCAAATAACAACATTTAATTTAGAAACTGTACATGGTCACCTATAGTAAGTAGTTGCAAATGTTCAGTTATCAAATACAGTAGTTTACTAAGCTTGTAGATTGTAAGGCCAAGAATAAGATGGCAAGGAATACGAAAATATTATAAAGTGATTATTCAAACTATAGTTTAGCTTAGTTTGTCAGAACAAACAGGCAAAACTGTTTATTTCCTTATCGTCCATCAAGTAAGAGAAAAGTGTACTGATCTCAAATTTAATCAAATAATTGTACATTTATTTGGCAGTGCAGATGGTAAGAAAAAAAGAAACAAAGAAAAAAAAAATACAAATATAGTGGATAGATAAAAATTAAAAACAAAAAGGAATATGCTGAAGTAAGTATAATTAGACATACATTATTAAGAACAACAAGAACCAAAATCTCTCTCTGCTTTCCATAAACATTGCAAATCAGTTCAGTTATAACAAAAATATATGAATTATCAAAGCCATACATGCATACGCAAGTGCATCCAAACACCCTTTGTCCTGTGCGTGCCCGTACTGTCATGTCTTGTCTAATGGTTGGTATATTCCATCAGATTGGGTACCGGAATAAGGCTCGGGAGGAGGCCAGCAAAGGAGGCTCTCTGGCCCACCGTCCAGACATAGCTCTGGCCACTGCAGTGTCCAAGCTGACCAGCCAGGTATCCCCACCCCCCCAAAAAAAACAAAACAGTCAGCTCCTCTGGGCCAGTCCGATGGAATTCCACTCTCAATGAACTAAAGCCAATTGTTTCACAGGGACAGTTGTGTTATGTGTTGTCATTTGTGGTCGTATCCAGCAGATGGTGCCACTTATACGTTCTTTTATGGAGCTTGCTTTAGGTGCAATGCTTTGGCTTTCATTTCATGCATCCTGCATTTTCAGTATGCGTTCTATGGCTGCACAATATGAGAGGAACTGTCTATACAAAGCGAAGGACAATTTTTAATATAGCAAAATTATAGAGGATAATTGTACATCGTAGAAGTGAAAAAGGTTGGTTATATTAATTGATTTTTTGTAACTGTGGAATTGCTCCAAATGTCTATCTAATAATTCACTACAGTACATTACAATAACATATCAATTTATCACATTTGGAAAAGCTTTAACAACCAAATTTCTGCAAGCATAATATAAAATAACAATAGATAAGTAAGTTTCAATTCATTGATTGAATTTGCCACTTATTATAGCTCAATTTGAATTCTCTTGCACTTTTGAATGTATGACATATTGTGCAGCCCCATTGCTTTTCATGTTCATCAGTGTTCTAATCTTTCGTTTCTTCATTGCTTTAAATGCCTAACTACTTTTAATCATCTGCTCTCTCTCTCTCTCTCCTTCCCTCCTTCTTTTTCTCTCTCATCTATCTCATTCCTCATAACCCTATACTTTCTCTTCTTCCTTTTCCCTATCTCCTACCTTCCTCCCTCTCTCTCTCTCTTACACTCTTCTCCATTCCTCTCTCCTCTCTGTCTCTCTCTCACTCCCCCTTCTCTCTTTTTAATCCTAAATTCTTCCTTTCTCTCTCACTCTCCATCCATCTCCATGCGCTTTGGCCCTGTTTGTTCTCATCCCTCCATGTCACTGCGCTTCTAGGTGCCTGTAGCGGGAGGCAAACCCGTCCTCCATGGAGCTTCTTCATTCGACACTCTTCAGATGCGCCATGCTAAGAAATTGAGTGCCATGAATAGTGATGTAAGGAGGTCCCACCCAAGCCTGAAAAACAAAAACGATTTATACGTTGTCCTGCTGTCCTATAGTTGTCAGTCATGCTGCTTTTTTTATCTGCCTGAAGTCAACAAGTTGCATTTGATTTGTCCTTTTTTATTTGCCCCAGATTAGCATAAAATGTTGTCCAAAATATTGCCTTTTTATTTATAGATCCTTTCTTCATAGCATATAACCATTGCATCTTCATTTCTAATGCTTTACACCCCAAACTGCTTGAGCTGTACGTATTTACATGCTGCCATTCAGGTTGGTTATTGAGGGTCTTTTTATTGCAGTACAATTTTCTCATGACTGTAAACTCTAGTGTAACAGTAGGGGGAGCATAACATCTCATTTTTGTTGGTACTTTGCAGTGACATCACACTGGGGATGTTACCAGTTACCATGGAGACACAATACACACATTAGCAAATACATACAAAAATAAATAAATAAATCAAAAGATTGTGTTAAAACAAAGCTCAGATTAGAGTCTAACTTCAGTAACAGAGCGTCAGACAGAGCAGAGCCTACAGTTAGCAACACACCCCCACGGAATATTGATGACATCAGCTGCAAAGTATCAGTTGATCTTTTTCTATATCAAATTGTTTTCACTTTCCTTTTAATACAGTATAAGTATAGAAAAAAGTAACTACAATTTTTGCAGAGCTTAATTTACATTTTTTTCAACTTAAAAAAATATGTGCAAATTTGAATACTTATTTAACAGAAATCTATTCTTTCAATTTACCGTACCTTTCTATAGACTGAATAGAGTGACATAATAAGTCGTAATTAGTCAGAAAAAACTAGTACCACCAAAATGTACTGTTATATGTGATTGCATTGGTCCTTTGAGGTCAGTATTGTTAGTAATGTGATGCCTGAACAGCGAGCCGGCTCAAATTAATGATCCAATCTGAAAACATCTGGATGCAACTGGGCCATTGGGTATCTTCACAGCACAGCAATTTATGCATGTGAATGGGTGGCTTGAATGGGAATAAGTGGCTACCCTTGTACAAAGTATATTTTCGTTAATAATGAATCCAAGGCTGTAGATGTGAACATGCCCACTGATGCCCACTATTGATGTTATGACATTTTATACACAAAATTATGGAAAAATTGGCATGCTAAATTTGGATTTTTCAAAATATGTTGTCTAAATGTTTAGCGTATAACAAGGGATGCAATGGCTTAATTTGCAATGGCTTAATTTTAAAGCTAATATTCTAAACCTCAAACTTTGCATCTCTTTTTATACAAAATGTAAATATGTTTTATAAATGTGTTGGAGTCCAAAGTTATTTTTATATTTTCTTGCTGAATTATTTTGATTCTAACTTGTTGTTGCCGTGTGAACAGGTGAAGTACAAGGAAAAGTTTGACAAGGAGGTGAAAGGAAAGAAGCCACAATATGACCTGAAGGAGGCCAAGATCTACAAGACCCTGAAGGATGCCAATGATCTGGCCAGTGAGGTACGGGAGAGATTTGGAACTACATTTTTGACTATAGCTATTTATGTAATAACCTGTTGTGACAATATGAAGTTTCCAATTGTACATGTACTGATTTGTGTCTTTATGTGTACTCTTGGGTAAGTTTGGTTTGATTGGTTAAGAGGCACCAAACATACATCTGTACATGCACACAATCAATAGATACAGACACAATGGATAAAAATGAGTTTTGTGATGCAAGTTCAACAAAAAACAAAGTTATGTTATTTTTTAATTAATTAAGTAAGTAAGTAAGTATACAAGGACAATGCCTGATTTGCCGGAATTGAACCATCTACCTTTCAGTTAATGGACAATCCAATCTACCAACATTTATCATGTTTGTTTGTCTAATCCCAAGTCAAGTATAAGGGTGACTTTTTCTTTATTGTGATACTGATGAAATTTATTGTGCAGAGCCTTTCTATAAATTTGTGTATGAAATTTGATATGCAAAATTTGTGTAGTCAATGCATATTATTAATTTTGTAATTGTATTATGACATATTTCAGGTGAAGTATAAGGGTGACCTGAAGAAGATCCACAAACCAGTGACAGACATGGCCGAGTCTCTGTCCATGCAGCACAGTCTTAGCACCAGCAAACTCTCCAGCGATGTAAGACTAATACTTCACTCACTCCTCTCTCTCTCCTCTCCCTCCTTCCCCTTTCCTATAACTTCTCCCTCTCTCTCTTAATCCTCCCTGTTGTACTCCCCTTTCTCCTCTCTCTCCTCTCACTTCTTCCATCATTACGGCATTAACACTTCACTTTTACACTGCAGCGGCTGTAAAGTCCCTTTCATCACTCATATTTATCAGTCTAATGAGACCAGTCGCAAAGAGATGTTGCGTGTTCTCCCTGTGTCTCTATAGGTGTCGTCTGGGTGCTCTGGTTTCCCCTAACACTAAAACATGTGGCAGGACTCCAAAAATTAGATTCCAAATTTCAGCGGGACTATTGTGGTTAACTAAAGGATACATATTAAACAATCATCTATTTCTATATGTAAAGAAATGAAAATAGCCATGCATATGACATGGCTCTTAGAAGGCTACATGAATTCATTATGGGTAGACAGACTTAATGTCATTCCTATTTACAAAATTACAAAATTTTGTGTCAATTGTGCTCAACACAGAATTAAAAATCAGCATGGTCCCTGTTACAATTTAAACAAATTTTGGAAAATATCATGAAGTAGAAAGTACGAAGCCATCTTGAAAACAGAGAATCAAGGTGGGTGATGTTAATTTACCCTTACTAGACCTAAACAGAAACAAACAGATTTCAAGGATAATTAGGTGAAAATTATCAGACTGGTCTCAAAAGCTACAGCACTTACCCCACAACCCCAATAAACAATATTTTAACTTTATTTCAATCTTAACACTTATAACATTCATGACATCACATGGTTTTACGCTAGTTCTTCATTTAAACACCTCATCTGGTAGTGATCCTTACCCAGCCATCCTCTCCTACTTTTTGACCTACTCTTAGTACTACCAAATACATAAAAAATATCTGTTCTTCTAATACCATAATTTCCAGACTATAAGACTACTTTTTTCTCACACTTTGAACCCCGCGGCTTATACACCTATGCAGCTAATATATGGACGGATTATTTGTTTATCAACACAGCGGATCCTGAGTGCAGAAAGCGCCACTGTCTGTGCGGTTAACATGAAGCTGTAACACTCGCTAGTGATACAATAAGTTCTGATGCTAAATGAACATTAGTGAGTGGGACACGTCTTAATGACCCTTATGTGGTAAATGCAGGTGAGGCGTAAATGACGAGAAGAAATGTCTCAAATACAGTAGCTGGACATCCACTCATACCTGATCGATACACCTAGCCCTGCCCCCAGGACATCCACTCATATCTGATCGATACACCTAGCCCCGCCCCCAGGACATCCACTCATACCTGATCGATACACCTAGCCCCGCCCCCAGGAGAGCCTGAAATCTGCTGAAATCTACAAGACACTGACATGATCCCAGACAGGACAGCTCTTTCTGCAGGAGACATGCGCAATAGAGCGCCAAGTGATGGGGGTGCAAGAGCGAGACAGACAGGTGGAAGAGATGATGCGCTGAGGAAGACGCTAGTTTGATTGTGTTTTGAACAGTTATTTTGCGCTTCATGTACACACCCTCCTCATGGAAAACACACAAAGAAATGCATATGATGCAGTTAATGGCAATTGATCTGGCTGTCGAAGAAGGAAATAGAGCTGCTGCACATAAGCTTGGCATCAATGAGTCGATGGTGAGACATTGGCCACGGCAGCGTGATGAACTGTCTTGACGCAAAAAGACGACAAAAACTTTCAGAGGCAATAAAAGCAGATGGCCCGAACTTGGAAACGTTCTTAAAGACATGGACTTCTGCGACTTATATTCAGGTGCGCTCAATAGTCTGGAAATTACCGTATATAATTTTCCTCCTCGCATTTAGCTTTCTAATTCATAGTATCCTAACAAGCTCTACCGTACCTTACCTTACCTTACTTTATTGCAGTACATCTAAACCTGTAACATAAAAAGCCCATTGCTTTAGCTTTCCAAAGTTAACACTTAAAGGTCCTATATTACGCACAACTGACTCTTGTGAGCTTTAAGCCATGTTGGAATGTTGTTGCCTCATTAACAAGATACCTGGAGTTTTGTTTTATTTCATTCACACATGTTTGAGTAATCCTGCATTACTAGTCTGTCCACATCTCTAAAGCTCAGAATGCTCTGTTCCACCTTGTGATGTCATGAAGCAGTAGTTTTCAAGTTAACAGCTACATTTTATCTTTTGTTTAGCAGAGACTGGTAATTACAGGGCTGAAATTATACAAATTATTCTAGTGAAAGTGTACGGAGTTTAAAAACACAGAGGAGCACTTCCTGTATTACCACATGACATCACAAGGTGGAACAGAGTATTTTCTGTTTGAGAGAAGAACACTGCCTAAATACATAAGATTTGTGTGTTTTGTGAATGAAACAAAACACAACAGATATGTTTTTGATGAGGAAACAACATTAAAACAGAGATCAGAAAATAGTGTAATATAGGCCCTAAAATATCCACCATAAACTAAAACGTAATCATACTTTAATTTGAGTTATTGTAATAATAAATGCCATTGAGAGACAGTAGTTTTGTCTCATTCTGATCACACTTGACTGGGGCTCCCCTGTAGTACCAGTACAAGAAGAAATTTGAGGCGAGTAAGGGTCACTACCACATGATCACCGACACACCCGAACAACTTCACCACAAGGAGGCGTCAGAGCTGCAGAGCAATGTAAGTGGGAACAAGGTATATGAACTGTATGGTTTCCTTTGCATAAGGTGAAAAGTCCAGTACTTCTAATTTGAAAACAATTCATAACAAATAGGTTCTGAGATTCAAAAAATAAAAAACAACATAAAGGTGGACAGTGTAACTTTTTGATGGAGAGTACATGGAGGGAGCGTGCTGCTTGTTGCCATGGAGCTGCTATTGCTTTGCCTGGGATGTTCCATACTTTTTATGCTAACATTTATTTTAAGATTCCAGGCACATCTTCAAAAAAGTTACACAATGCACCTTTAAATAACAATGAAAAATATGTATTGATTTACAGTATACCGATTGGCATTAAAGCTCAAGTAATCCAGTTGTCTTTGTTTTCTCATTATCTGTTTTTTAGTCCATAGCGTTTCATATCTAACTGCTCTGTTGGTGTCTGAATGTCTAATGTGTAATCTTTAATATTATCATTTTAATTAGGTGAAGTACAAGGAAAAGTATGAGAAAGAGAAGGGAAAACCAATGCTGGACTTCGAGACCCCGTCTTATGTGACTGCTAAGGAGGCCCAGCAGATGCAGAGCCAGGTATGGCCTATCTAAAACTAGTAGCTTTTTATAGTCTAATATTTTTTATAGTCTAAACTAAACACTTTTTGGATGCTACTATTATTATATTTTTGCATAAGATCAAATGTGCATAGTGCTTCAGTGCTTGTTGTTTGTCCAACTATGAAGTATGAAGTATACAAGCATTTTACATTGTCTTTACCTTGCCATTTTATTTATTCAATTCAATGTGTAGTTGTAGCCCTGTGCCACAACAGCACCCCACATGGATTTTAAACATAGGTTTTAAAATCTGTATTAGTTGTAAATTGTTCTTCTATTGCTTAGCTTTTTGTATTGTATTTTGTACTTTTGTACTGTAATCATTGCTCTTTTGTAAATTTAGTTTAAAGCTGCAGATGGGGAAAGACAATGTAAAAATTGCATCTTCGCATTTAGACTGTTTTTAGAAATATGTCTATGTTGTCTATTGTATGTTTAGTGACACACATGAAGTCTGGAAAATCTTTTGGGACATTTTGGTGTTTATCTGTGCACCATATCACTTTAGTTTTATGATCACCTAGTGTTAAATAACACTTATTGTGCCCTATTTTCACACAAATTTGAAGCCATTTTGTTACCACTTTATAATAATAACACCTTAAGCCTAAACGTCGATGAAAAGTCCCCAAACCGGGTATAGGATTGAGCAGTTCAGTGTAAATTTTTAATAAAACAGGCATTGCGACAAAGCCCAAAGTGACCCGACTCAACAGCGCCGCCTAGTGGACCCCTATGGGAGTGGGGACAAGCAAAGTTTGACGTAGGCAAACGAAATTCAGAACAGTAATAGCAAAAAATAAGACAAGCCAAAAGTTTAATTGGTGCACGGCTCTATGATGAACAGGAAGTTGGCTTATATTACGGACATGGGGAATTCTCCACAGCTGGCCAGCAGGGGCACAAAAACTCTCCCCCAAAAATCTTACAAGCACATGCTTAGACCGATAGTGCTGAAATTTGAATGACTTATGCATGATCTCTGCTTGAATATAATATAGTATGAAGCATATGAGTGTACTCTCTAGCACCCCCTACCATACAAATGCAAATGAACCATTAAAAGTAAAAGCATTTTTTCCCAGATTTTTTTTATTTCCACTTTATCAATTAATAAAAATCAATCGGTAAAGGGTAATGTTTGGAGGGGCTTTAGTGCTGGTCGTAGCGCTGGAGCACTTTCCTCTGCTCCTTCACTACGGCCGCTCCTTTTGGGCAGCTGGATGGCTGTGCTCTTTCACTTTCACGACAAAATTTCAGAAGATGTATTTCCTCTCGTGCAGAAAATAGTTTAGAAGACATCTCCTGCACCTTCCTGGACAGTTTCTCATTGTCTTTGTGGGTTACATCTCCACCAACTCCAAAACCAGTGGTTTGAGAGTCTCTGCAGGCCTCTGGATCCGACCTGTTTGTGTTTCTCATCTCAGCGATTATATTGTCTTGTGCTTTAAGTTGTTCCTTCGTCTTTTCAAGGACTTTACTGGTATTGGATAGCTCTTGTTTGAGCTGGACACTTTCTCTCACTGAACTGTTATACAGATATCGGATCTCCTTGTATACGTTCATTTGAGTCTCCAGCTCTTTGTCTTTCTTCTGGAGAGAAGCTTTGAGTTCTTGCATCTCCAGATAGTCAGTTTTATTCCTGACTTTTTTTGGCATTTACAAGCTCTTGCTTCAGCTGCACATTTTCCTGTACTTTAGAGTTGAACTGGTACCGGATCTCCTTATGTGCATTCATCTGGTCTTGCAGTTGCTTGTCTTTCTTCTGGAGAGAATTATTGAGTTTTTTCAACTCCAAGTCTTTTTCTTGATCGATTCTCTCCTGAGACCTAAGCTTGAGGTCCAAAGTATTGCTTATTTGGACTAGATCTTCAAGTTCAGCCCTTGCTTGCTCCAACTCTTCATGAAGCGCCCTGACCAGAGCGCTCTCCTCCAGGGATGGAAGGTCCTGGACCAGGGGTGGGAGATTCTGGACCAGGGGTGGAAGTACCTGCCCGGCGATTAAATTCTATGAATAACTACAAACAAAAAAATGTATTGCGGACATGGAGCATTTTTCACAGTTGATCAGCAGGGTTGCAAAGATTAAAAAAAAAAAAAAATAAATAAATAAATAAATAAATAAATAAATAAATAAATAAATAAAGGTGCACTATAATTTTTCTGATGGAGGAGCAGTGGGGCTGGTCAGCTGTCGGGAAGGGGCAATAGCATGCTGGGCTGGGCGGTCGCGTGGGAGGGGAGTGTGCGCCAGGGTGAGGGCATCATCGTCACGGGCAGCTTTAATTATGAATTAAGATTCCATTCAGCTTTATTAAGTCTTTTAGTGTAGAAAGGGTTACCACAATTTCTGATAAATTGAAAAATATATCATTTCAGTTGATGTAAAATAAAAACAGTGCATTACAATATAAGAATCTTGTAGTAAAGCTGTTGTAGTATAGCAAATATTTGTATAAGTTTCAATGTTTTCTACCTGTTAAAGTGCATATTTACCAACTCCTTTCTAAGTAATATGACAAAGGGAAAGTTATATTTGTTTGGCTGTTAAAAAACTGTTATACTTCAAAATTCAAGCTTTCCAGGCTTCATATATGATTTCCTGCACTTATCTATTGCTATGACTGGAATATATCTGTTCTTAGCTTTAGCATTAGCAGGACGATATGTGCATTGCATTGTGGGAACTGTGTGTTGCATGTATATGTATATATAAGAGCCTTGTCTGTGCCTTGTCCTATGTCTTTGCCTGCGTCAATAGAAAGACTATAAGAAGGACTATGAGGAGTCTATGAAAGGCAGGAACCTCTCTGGACTGGAAGTTACCCCAGCAATGTTACACGTACGACACGCCACCAAAATAGTCAGCGAGGTAACCAACGGATACAAAACTTTTCATCATCTCTATCTTATTTCCCCTCTTTCAACTCGCTCATTCTTTATCATAATAACAAAATGGTTCATGGTCACTTTGAACTGAATTTCCTTCCTTTTGACCACAATCACACTTTCAGTCTAGTATTTGCATGTCTCACTCCACATTAAGTTGAATTTATACATAATTTTTCAAACTTGTGTGACTTCCTTTTTCTTAAACTTGTTTTCATACTTTTCCTGACTGATACAATGATTTTTTTCCCACTTAAAGACGCACTATGTAACTTTTCTGGAGTTGGGTCTGCCTCCAGCTGGGCTCCATGGAGATTGCTTTCCCTGGGGCGTTCCTCTGTGTGGCACTGTAAACCTGCTGTTCTTAATAATGAGTGCTCTCCTCTCCACTGATCTAAACTGTAACTTAGCCTGATACGGTGACCAGCAAGTCTCCAGATAATTTGAATGCCATACTGTGGAATTTTCAAGGCAAAGCAATATCATCTTCATGGAGACCATCTGCCAGAAAAGTTACATAGTGCACATTTAAACAGATTTAGTTAAGCTTATATGTAAATTGTTTAATTTTATTATTGATAAATACCATTATATATTCAACTTTGAATTTGGTGGTGGCCAGACATAATACTAAAATAATGCTGTTTGATTTAGTGCAATTGGTACTACAGGTCAACTCTCCTAGATATATTACATGTGTTGTCTTTGTTTTAAAAATGCTTTTAAATGTCTAGCTGCCTTGACAACAATATAAATAGAAATATTTTTTATTTTCAATGTCTGTCCACTCGTCATGTAATTTCTAATAACTTTCTCTGTAAGCTGCATTTTGGCATGTGATTCTTCAGTGGTTGTCCAGATACCAGTTTTATCCCAAACAGTTTGCTCAGTAGTGTTCTTGGATAAATCACTATATTCTGTTGAACTATTTTAGATTTCCAAGTAGAAATGATCAAATAGGGAGAATATTTGGCTTTGAGGAAAACAGTTGAATGACATGTGCAACTGCGTGCAATGTTTGTGCTAAATTTGATGTCTGGGCATCCCAAGGTTTTCTGTATTCTGTATTCTGTATTCCAGCAATAAACTGTATACTGCATTACCAGGGAAACTGCCAAAGTCAACAACTTTCTAAACTGCTGCACATTATAAAATGAAAATACTATAAAATATTAATCATATATGACATTTTTGCTTAAAGTAACTTGCATTATTCACTCTTTCTTCATACCACTGAAAGGTTTGCCTTGAGGTAGCCTGGCAAAAACACATGCATAGGCAGAAAAGTGTCTTGCCCAAGGACACAACTACAGCATGTGAACAGAACTGGATGAATTGCTAAAACCATTTCAGACCATTACTATTACATTATTCAATCTTAAAGGAGCCATATTACTCTATTTTCTGATCAATGTTATAATGTTGTTTCCTCAACAAAAACAAACCTGGAGTTGTGTTTTGTTTCATTCACATCTTTAACACACAAATCCTCCATATTTAGATGATTTTTTTCTCTCAAACAGAAAACACTTTGTTCCACCTTGTGATGTCATGTGGTAATGCAGGAAGTGCTCCACTGTGTTCCTGAATTTTATAAACCTTCACTAGAATCATTTGGCTAATTCCTGTTTTGGAATTACCAGTCTCTACTGAACTAAAGGTAAAATGTAGCTGTTAACTTCAAAACTACCGCTTGATGACATCACAAGGTGGATCAGATCATTCTGAGCTTTGGAGATGTAGCCAGACAATAATACAGGATTACCCAAGTGTGTGAAAAAAACAAAACACATCATCGAGTATGTTTTTGAGGAGGTAACAACATGATAATGTGGCTTAAAGCTCACAAGAGTCAATTTTGTAATATAATATAGTAGGACCTTTAAAGGGCAACAGTATAAATAAGTATTGACTTTGAGCTCTTGTATTGTCTTGTTTTCGCCTGTGCTTGTGCCTGCCCCAAACCTGTGTATCCTCTGCCTCCTGTAGAAAGAATACAGGAAGGATCTAGAGGAGGGAGTGAAGGGTAAAGGGTTGACTCTATTGGAGGAAACGCCTGATCTTTTGAGAGCCAGAAATGCCACTCAGATCCTGTCTGAGGTAATGACAAGAGATGGAAGAAAAAGCTAATGCGGTACCACTATAATTACTACACCTTAATTAGCCTTAATAAAACATGAACAAAGACTTAACTCATATTGAGTAAATTGGTTATTAAGAATGAACGACTTTCAGGGACCGGACTTTTGCTGTCACGGTAAAGCTAACAGTAATGAGCATGCTAATGCACACTTTCTGATTATCGGACAATAAAACGTGCTGGAATTAGACAGTACGTAGCTGACATATTTGACCTCAAGAGCTGTTTATACAGTATATCTGCACTGACATGAAATACATGGGAAGGAAATCGGGTACAGGGGGGTAGGGTTAGGACTTAGGGTTAGGGTATTAATTAAATAGTTACTAAGCCTTAATAATTCCCAATAGACTATTTGTTCATTATGTGTTAAGTCTTTATTAAGGCTAATTAAAGTGTAGTTATTATAAAGTGTTACTGCTGATGCTGTTGATGCTGTGCTTCCATCAGTGTGACTCCTGTCCACTGCCACTGCTGCTCCACAAACGCTCATGACGCCTAAAACTCCATCAAACTAAAACGGTTGACTGTGTCCGTCCCTGCTTGATGACATCACTAACTTAACAGCTTAAACCTCCTTTTCTCCTTTAATTGTTATTTTTATTTTAGTTAAAGTGCATCATGTAACTTTTCTGTTGGTGATTTCGCCACTGTTGAGATGTTATTGCTTTTTCTCCATGGAGAACTTTGCCTAGAATGTTCCACAATATAATATTAAACATATGTAACATGCATTATCACTTCATTATCATTATCAATTTCACATGTTTCTATACTGAAAAATACATGCATTTTTATTGTGAGTGGGTCACCTCCTTACACTTCTGGGCTGAAACTTCAAATGGTGCCAACTGCTTGTAGATATGTTTAATGCCATACTGTGGAACATTCCAGGCAAAACAATCCAATCTCCATGAAGACTGTAGATACTTTAGTATCAAGAGTTGAAATTAGTACAGTCAAGTAGTATAGTCAGAGTAGTTTAGTAGTTTTTTCATGCCAGTTCATGGGTTTCAGGTCCCTGGTTATATGTGATTTTGAGGACTTTTAAACAATTGGTTAAAAAAAATAATTTTTTTGAATTGTTAATTGCTATAGCAATGGTACTAATTAATGGTACTAATCACTCTGAGACCCACGGATTGACTTTTGAGCATTGTGCTAATGCTAGTTCCAAAACTTTTACTTACTTTTTTTTTTTTTTTTTTTTTTTTTTTTTTAATTTACCTGAACCATAAATTAAATCTATTGTTGCATTTATAGTTGCAAAATTGTAAATGGATAGAAAATAATTTTAACCAAAACTATCATGATTTTTTTATGAGCTGCATAACTTCAATGTATTTTTTTTTAGATGAACTTGCCCTATTTTGATGTGCAGATATAGTGATTGATGGATTAATTATCCATTATTATCTATGAGATTTACATCACATTCACTTTTTGTATTACTTTAGCCTTTGACATGTCTGAATAGATTTAAAATAAACTCAAACTTGAAGTAAAACTTTTTGATCACCCCCATATCACCATCTTCAACCCTTATTTCATAATTTTCTGGCTTATCCCCTGATGTCCTGCCGCCCTCCTCTGTAGATCCCTGTGAGTCTGTTATTACTGTGTTCTATTGTAACTGTCTATGTCACTTACAAATGTTCACAGAGAGAGTACAAGAAGGCCCTGGAGCAGGAGATTAAAGGCAAAGGCATGTTGGCTCTGGCTACAGACACCCCCGACTTTATGAGGGCCAGGAATGCCACCGACATCCTCAGCCAGGTATGGGGAATAGTATATGTATGCATATATGTACATAGTAGCAGTATTGTGGTTGTAGTAGGTCAGTAGTAGAAGTTGACAGAAGTTGGTAAGAGTAGGACAAGTATGAGTAGTAGTAGTAGTAGTAGTAGTAGTAGTAGTAGTAGTAGTAGTAGTAGTAGTAGTAGTAGTAGTAGTAGTAGTAAATGTATTGATTTATTACTTATTTGTTATTTTCCTCATTGAAAAAAAAGGAAATATTACTTGTTGTGGTAGTAGTTGTGACAATACTACTGTTTAAGTAGCAGCTAGAACTTCTAATAGTACTAGTCGAAAGGAGGTTGTAAAATGTCTAAATATTAGCTATATAAATTGAAGCTTTAGTGATAGTAGTATTAGTAGTGATCTTATTTAAATAGCTGTAGCAGTACTAGTAGCTGAGGTGGGAGTAGTAGTAGTAGTAGTAGTAGTAGTAGTAGTAGTAGCATTGGTACATGTTTGTAATTTGGTGAGTACTATGTTTTTGTGTTTCAGACTAAGTACAAGCAGATTGCAGAGATGGACAGAGCCAGTTACACCACCGTCATCGATACTCCTGACATCATCCACGCTCAGCAGATGAAGAACATTGTCAGCCAGGTATTTAAAACACATATATATAGACTTAGACTTAGACAAACTTTATTGATCCACAAAGGAATTATTTGGATACAGTAGCTCACTCATCACAATATAATATAATAACAGAGAGTAAGAAATAAATGGTAATAATAAATTCTAAATAAGTATAAAATATATAGATAGCAAGAGACAGGTGTCAAATAAAATATAATTATATAAGTGTGTTTGTATAAGTCAAAATAAAATAGAAAAATAAATAGTAAAAATATAAAACCACATCTATAAACAAAAGACAAGAAAGGCAGTGTAATGATATGCTGATGGACAAGGCATAAGGTTGCCCGTTACATAAGATTGAGTTGTTGTACAGTTGTAGGGAGTATTATCTGTTACATAAGGGTGAGTTGTTGTATAGTTGTAGGCAGTATTATAGTATGAATGTAGTCCTGTATCTCTCACTGTTTGAGTGGAACTGTCCCTCTATAGTCTGGTGCAATGGGTGAGTTGTTGTACAGTTGTAGGGAGTATTATCTCCTCTGTCCCTCTATAGTCTGGTGCAATGGGTGAGTTGTTGTACAGTTGTAGGGAGTATTATCTCCTCTGTCCCTCTATAGTCTGGTGCAGTGGGTGAGTTGTTGTACAGTTGTAGGGAGTATTATCTCCTCTGTCCCTCTATAGTCTGGTGCAGTGGGTGAGTTGTTGTACAGTTGTAGGGAGTATTATCTCCTCTGTCCCTCTATAGTCTGGTGCAGTGGGTGAGTAGGAGTGTCCATGATGGAGAGCAGTTTGTCCAGTGTCCTCCTGTCCCTCACTGTGACAAATGTCTCCAGCTCACAGCCGATCACATAACCAGCTTTACGGATCAGTTTGTCAATCTGCCCAATGTCTCTTTTACTGGTGCTGCTCCCCCAGCAGAACCACAGTGAAGTACAGGGCGCTGGCCTCCACAGACTGGTAGAAGATCTCCAGTAACTTGCTGTAGACATTGAAAGACCTGAGCTTTCTCAGGAAGTAGAGTCTGCTCATGCTCTTCTTGTACACAGCAAGGTACTTGTAGCAGTCCACTATTTCTGCGTCATGGCCCTGGATGGTAATGGGCTCCACAGGTGTCCTCTTCCTCCTAAAGTCAATCACCAGTTCCTTGGTCTTGTCCACATTCAGGAGCAGATGGTTTGCCTGGGACCACTCCACAAAATTTGCAATCAGATACACCCTACCACTGCAGAGTCATCAGAGAACTTCTGCAGATAGCAAGACCTGGAGCTGGACAGGAAATCAGAGGTGTACAGAGTGAACAGGAACGAAGACGGGACTGTACCCTGGGGGGCTCCTACGTTACTGACCACAGTGTCAGAAACGGTGGTCCCCAGTCCCACGTACTGGTGTGGGCCTTGTTTCTTCCCCCCATCAATACATCATAACTGTTTAACAAGCCATTGCTGTGGTATTGTATCTCAAAAGCAAAAAATGTTGTTTTGAACAGAAAAAATACAAGGAGGAGGCTGAGAGAACCATGTCTCACTATGTGCCTGTGCTGGACACTCCGGAGATGCAGAGAGTCCGTGAGAACCAGAAGAACTTCAGCACTGTAAGTACACTCATATATGTTTATCTTAGTTAAAACACTTGGGTTTCATCAAAAAACAATTCATAGGTTTTCATATGTGTTTCTATGCCCTTTAGACAGTGTTTTTGATTGCATTTATGTATTTTTGTCCATTAGGGCTCTATTAGTAGTTGACTTGTGAGCAGTTTATTTTTGAAGTCATTATTATTATTATTATTATTATTATTATTATTATTATTATTATTATTATTATTATTATATTTCTATTTCTAAATAATTTTGACCCAAATAAAGATTGAAACATAGCAATTCAAGGCTTCTAGGTAGAGAATATTTATAAATAAGTTAAATATTATTTATAAATTTTTTATTCCGATTAATTGGCCATTATACAGTATTTGTCGATTGCCTTTATGTATGTTTGTCCATTGTAAGTATTTCTAGTTTTGAATTATGTCTGTTTTGTATTTTGTCTGTAGCATATTACGTGTTTTCAAACTGTTGCTAACTTTATTTATAAGATGATTGCATTGTTCTTTCCACTCTTTTTGCTTGTCTTTCTCTTGCCATATCTCTATCACTGTGTTCTCTTGTAGCTTCAGTACCAGACAGACCTTAAAAACATAAAAGGCAAAGTGTCCGCTGTGCAGGACACTCCAGAAATGCTACGTGTTAAAGAGAATACAAAGAATTTCAGCTCGGTATAAACTTGAACTAAAGTGTTCAGTGTTTAATTTTTCTTTTTTTTATTATAACACTGCTGTTTTTTATTGTTTTTTCCCCATCACTTTAACAGACCCTGACTTGCAGCCCATAAATGATCTTAACATTTTGGGATTTTATTCTTTTATTTTTGCTAACCCATTTGTGTTTTTTCTTGTTTTTGAGTGCAGTGTGTGTAATTGTTCAAATCTGTTTTATTTCAGTGTTCATTCGTGCTCTATGTTATATCTATGTGTATCTGTGTATATATTTGTTGTCCAGCCAGGTTTTCTCATTAATAACTAAAATTCAATCCAATGGTAATAGTAATAGTAGTAAGTACAATGCATTTAGGCTTACATTTTAAGAAAGTTTCTTTGGCAAGTATCGTATAATTTTATACTTCTGTGCCAACAAAGTCGAAAAAAAAAAAAGCAACACATTTTTAATTAAAATACACAATATTTATATATTTTTATTTTTTTTTAATTTGGTATTGCACCCAAAATACCTAATAATGTACTTCTACGCCCTCATGTAACTATCAAAATCCAATTACAAATACACAATATTTATAGGTTTTTTCTCATCAAGGGACCAAACTTTTTTTGTTTTTTTTTGTTTTTTGCATATGATAAGAAAATGTTCAAATGCTTCATCGTCATCAAGTTAAATTGTTTTTCTTTTTATTTTCTGTTATATTTTTTATCTCTTCTTGACCAAAGATTCAGTACAAAGAGGACTTGGGCGGAGGAACAGCTGTGTCTGAAACACCAGAGATGGAAAGAGTCAAACGCAACCAACAAAACATTAGCACGGTACACTGCAGAGTGACCCTGCCTCCCCCCTCCTCCTGATTCACAAAACATGTTTTTACCATGATTTTATAAAGTAAATCATCTTTTATAAAGGAATCATCTTTTTTTCCCTTTAGTGACCCTGCCTTGGCCATAATACCTGCCTCCTCCTCTTATGTGACCTTTTTCCTCTTTTTTTCAAATTAATTCTTTAATTTGATCAGTTATTATTTTCATGCAACTGGATTTCACAACTCCCTTTCAACTGGATGGCCAAAATACATTATTGTATTATAGTTTACTTATGCATCATTACATAAAATTCAATTGCATATAAAGGTCAGTCTAAATACGCAATGCTGTGGCTTTTGGTCATTCAGTGCACCTTTCCCCATACATTTGAATGAATATGTATGAATACTCTCCTTTTCATAATGATAACCAGACCAGGAACCAGCAATTCCCTAGATGTCTATGTCTTTGTCAGTCTGTTTACTTGTGTGTTGTCTTGTCTCTGTCTATGGCACTTTCACACTGCACAGATTCAGTATAAGGAAGCACTGGGTCAGGGCACGTCCATCCCAGATCTGCCTGAAGTCAAGAGGGTCAAAGAGACACAGAAGAATATCAGCTTGGTAGAAATCAATTATAGTGATCCATATTAACCATTATATCAACCCTAACCTATTATAAACCTGTCTCAACCCTTTATTATCCCTATGTTTGGACAACCTATAGTGAATCATTGTTTTTATAGTGACACACAAGACTAAAAACTAGAAAATATAAATTACTGACTGAATTGAACCAAAAAACTAGCTTGGCTTCCTTTTAACTATTACATTTGTTGACCCTCTCATAATAAAAACATAACATAACAAAACATATTATTGTTTGCTTTCTAATATGGACCTACTTGGTATGTACCATAGTGAACATATTACCAAATGCAGTCTTGTGTTATTGTCATTGTGTTTATATTGTTGTGTTGTTATGTCTTGTCTCTGCCTATGGCACTTTCACACTGCACAGATTCAGTATAAGGAAGCACTGGGTCAAGGCACGTCCATCCCAGATCTGCCTGAAGTCAAGAGGGTCAAAGAGACACAGAAGAATATCAGCCTGGTAGAAATCAATTATAGTGATCCATATTAACCATTATATCAACCCTAACCTATTATAAACCTGTCTCAACCCTTTGCTATACCAGTCTTTGGACACACAGGCTGAAACTAGAAAATGTGAATTACTGAATTAAATTTGACCAAAAACCTGGCCTGGGCAGCCAATACTATCACTTTACTTAGAGGTGTGCTGTGTAACTTTTTTCGTGGAGGGTCTGCCACCTGCTTATTTCCATGGAGATGTTATTTCTTTAGAATGTTCCACAGTTTGGCATTAAGCTTATCTAACTTTAAAAGTGGTTGAGCAGTTACCCCGCTCACTTTCACAATGGATGATTTTTTAGGACCAAAAATGTAATAATCGAATTAAATTAACACAAGATAAAATAATAGATGTCATACTCTATAATATTCCAGGCAAAGCATTTATTAGCATCTCCGTGGAGACAAGCAAGTGATGGACAAACCTTCTTGAAAGTTTCATAGTGCACCTTTAACTATTTTCCTATGTTTTACAAACATGTTAAACTTGATTCTTGTCTCAACCCATCAATGGGCTTGATTGACAGACGAATCAACCAATCAGACGAGGACATACTGTGTCAAAGTAACCCTGGCAGTTAATGCAAGTTTGAAGAATAAATAATTACACATATTCTGAAAAACAATGCCGAATCAACAGGTGAGAAATATGTATTAGGAGAGGCTGGCTGTCCAGGCTATACAATCCGCCTTTTTTCTTCCATATCTATTTTCATATTTTAATGATGATTTAATGACTCAATCCCTGCTTCCTTTTAACTATTACATTTGTTGACCCTCTCATAATAAAAACATAACATAACAAAACATATTATTGTGTGCTTTGTAATATGGAGCTACTTGGTATGTACCATAGTGAACATATTACCAAATGCAGTCTTGTGTTATTGTCATTGTGTTTATATTGTTGTGTTGTTATGTCTTGTCTCTGTCTATGGCACTTTCACACTGCACAGATTCAGTATAAGGAAGCACTGGGTCAAGGCACTTCCATCCCAGATCTGCCTGAAGTCAAGAGGGTCAAAGAGACACAGAAGAATATCAGCCTGGTAGAAATCAATTATAGTGATCCATATTAACCATTATATCAACCCTAACCTATTATAAACCTGTCTCAACCCTTTACTATAACAATCTTTACACAGCCCGTAGTGAATCATTGTTTCTATAATGACACAAAAACTACAAAATGTATATTACTGAATTAATTGTTCCAAAAAAACCTAGTCTGGCCAGCCATATTCTTTTAAGGTGCAGTATGTAATGTTTCTGGTGGGGGTTCTGTCACTGCTTGTCTCCATGGTGATGTTACTGTTACTACTTTGTACATTACTTTACAATCAGGAAGCATCCATGACCAAATTACAGGTCTGTGGAGTTTTTCAAGGTATTAACACTGAATACAAAATTAGATATTTTAATGCCCCACTGCTGAACATTCCAGGCAAAGCAATTATTAACATCTCCATGGAGACAAGCAAGTTGCAGATACCTCTCCAGGAAAGGTTATGTAGTGCACCTTTAACTCTTTACAAAGATATTAGTCTCAATTCCTGTCTCAACCCACCAATAAGTTTCATTGGGTTTGATTGACAGACGAATTAACCAGTCAGTCAGTCATTAATCCTCACAGTTTATGTAAGTCTTAAGAAAATTTTCAGACAAATAAATTATTGCACAGGTAAGAAATTCTTAGTAGGAGAGGCTGGCTGGCCAGGCTATATGATTCCCTTATCCCTTCCATGTCTTTTCTCATATCTTTTTTAATATTTATTCTAACTTTATATTTTAATGATGATTTAATGACTCAGTCAAGTTCCCTGCTTCCTTTTAACTACATTCAGTTACATTTGTTGACCCTCTCATAATAAAAATAAAACATAACAAAACATTATTGTGTGCTTTGTAATATGGATCTGCTTGGTACTACCTGGCATGTACCACAGTGAGCATATTAGCAAATGCAGTCCTGTCATTGTGTTCATATTTTTGTTGTGTGTTGTCTCTCTGTCTCTGTCTATGGCACTTTCACACTGCACAGATTCAGTATAAGGAAGCACTGGGTCAGGGCACGTCCATCCCAGATCTGCCTGAAGTCAAGAGGGTCAAAGAGACACAGAAGAATATCAGCTTGGTAGATTTTAACTGCGTGATCCTATTGTGCTAATACAACAGTGACCATTTTAAACTCCATTTTGACCCAAATCTTTACCTCCCATATCCCTTATTATCGTATGTTCTAAATACATTTACCTTGTGTCTATGGAGATGTTTTTGCTTTGCCTGCAATGTTCCACACTATGGCATTAAATGGTATCTGTCTTGTATTTATTCTATTACAGATGTTAAATTGACCTTGGAAAAACACGGCATCTCACTATGAGCGGACTCGCTTCTTCACAGATCTTACCAAGAACTTAGTATTGCTGGGCCTGCTTATTTCCATGGAATTAGATGAGTTTAATTCCGTACTGTGGAACAGAGCAGGTGGCAGACCATCTACCAAAAATGTTACATAGTGTACCTTTAAACATTTTCTTAACATTTTCTATTTCAGTATCTAATGTTACTCCTTGCTGCTGCTCTACTAAATCCCAGCCTAGTACTGACAACTTGAAAAATTACATTTACTACCCCAAAATTTATAATTTAAACTAATGATGAAATTCTCCATATCCCTGTATTTCTTCCATTTATTTTTGTTACAATGACTAGTTTCCCTTCCCAACATCCCTTGCATTTGATTCTAACTCTTGGCTATTGCTGATGGTATTTTTGTCCACTGTTTTAAGCATCAGTACAGAGAAGGTGTGGGCCAAGGCACCTCAGTCCCAGAAACTCCTGAGATGGAACGGGTCAAACGCAACCAGCAAAATATAAGCACGGTACACCCATGAGTGACCCCAAACTGCCCCTAAAATCATCAATAAAATACCTCATTGCAATTTTTCTAACACATTTTACAATATTTTACACAATACTTGAGTATTAACACAAGCAGACTTTTGAGTGGTCCAATGATCTCTCCATTCACCCCAATACAATGTGGCTTCAGTAGACCCACATATAATATCTAACTTCATTGTGCTTTTTCAGATTTCCAGATGTTTTGTGTGTTTAATTGTTTTTGGTGTTGTTTGTCTTTCTACATTGTTGTCCATAAAGTGGGATAATGTTACTCTTATAGGAATTATAGTGGTGGCACATGAGTTTCTAGTGACCTCTGTGTAATCAACACATCCTGTCGCTACAAAATTGAGAAATAAAAACAGGGGGAAAAAAAAGGATCATATAGAGTGGGTTAAAATGACGAGCCTGACGGTAGCAGTTACAGAGAAAGGGGCAACAGTTTTTCAATAGAAAGAAAACTGGAGCCAAAAACTCACCCAGGCTCACTTCCTGTTTGGAATATGGCACCTAGCTGGTTAGCTATGTCCATTTATATATACAGTCTATGGGGAGTACCAAAAGGAGAGAAGATATAAGATATTGTTAATCCATCTAAAACATGCACAATAGGTTAGGTACTCCTACTGCTCCTCGTAAGTGCATATGACAGTTAACATTATTATATTTAAGGGATTCCGTTTTACAACTCACTGCTTCTTCCTGTATTTTTGTGCTTTTCCCGTCATCTTTTTTTTTTTTTTCCATCACAGCCACTTAACTGATGTAAAACTATGATACATATTTAGGAACTACCCCACCAGATCAAGGTATAATTAGAAACACATGAAAACCTGTCATATGCACTTCGATCAAAGGGCAAAAAACAACAACACCAACCAAAATATTACACCGACTTAATATTTCACATGATTCTATCTCTATGGGCAACATTGTGTCTTGTTTGTCTTTCGCTGGTTTTGTTTTGGTCTAAATGTAAATGAAGCCTTTTCTTTGGAGTGTAGATCAAATACAAGGAGAGCGTGGGGCGGGGCATTGCCATCCCAGACCTGCCCGAAGTCAAGAGGGTCAAAGAGACTCAGAAGCACATCAGCTCGGTACAAGGAACCTCAAGCTGGAGTGTACAGCTAAAGCTAATGCTAAAGCTAATGCTAACAGTACACAGTGGAACCCGCCATCTTTAATGACCGTCATCCGTAGCTAGTTCCTCCTCTTCCTCCATCTTCATCTTCATAGAAAGTGTCAAGACCAAATCAGATGACACAATGCCATGTCCACCTAAAGATCCTTTATTATTTGTCTGTCTACATTTCAAAGCTCAAAATCCTGCATTGCTTTTAATCAAACTAGTACACATAGTTTCTTACATACTTCTCCTCCATGTGTATCGTAAATATCTCACAAAACTTACGTTTAACTGAAAGTGTAATTTAAAACAAACATAAAATATGACAAATTCTAGCACTGGTCTTGACACAAAGTGATCTCAACTTCATCCTCTTCATCGAGTGATACCTCTTCACTGCCGCCATCTTAATCCAAATCACCGTCTTGTCTCCTGCTCACCTCTATTCCTTTTATTCATTTATTTATTATTTGATTTTTCGACCCTTCACCATCTGCCTTTGACTCCCTGCTGTATTTTTATTTGGTTTTTGGTCCCTCTTGTTTTTCTAACCCACAAACTCTCTGCTTCTTCCCCATAATAAAGTTAATTTCCACTTTGCAGCAAAATGACAACACCTTCCTGCTGAAGTGTGCTTCTTTGTGTAACCGTGACAACCATCTTTCTCCCTCCTCTTTGCAATGATCCACGCTGTTAGGAATCTGCTGTTAAATGTGTGTTATAATTTACAATGCATTAAACATATAAACATTAGTCCAAATCAAAAGCCATTGATTTGAGTAGTTTTAACAAGTCTAGATTTTTTACCTATAGAAATTATTTTTGCTGCCAGAACAACAATTTTTAATTTTTCAGTCCTTATTCCATGTAACTTTCCTTGTGAGGAAGTCTGCCTTCTGCTTGTTTCCATGGAAGTGATATTGTTTTGTCTGGAATGTTCCACAGTGTAGCATTAAATTAATCTATCCTGCATTTTTTCAATTAAAGAGGATTTTAGTGACCAGAAATGAACATGAACATTTCATACTGGCAGATTTTTAAAGCTTAAATGGCTAAACAAAATACCTCAAGACTGAGTGGCTAGAACTCACGCTTCACAGCAAGAAGGTTCCGAGTTCGATTCCTGGGCCTTTCTGTGTGGTCTGAGCAGTCCTGACCAAGCCTAGTTCAAGAACTTGAGCTGGGTCCCTCAACACTGAGAGGTTGCCCCAGTAGGACTGGGTGAAGAATGGGTCAAATGCACAGAATGACTGTCCCTCACGAGGGATTAATAAAGTATACCTTACCTTAAAACAAGTCCAGTAATCTAGCCTTACTAAGTACTTGTCCAAACTACTCAAATTGACATATTCTGAATCCATTCATTTTAACTAATGTTTATATTTCTATTTTGCATTGTACTGCACATGTCTATTGTCTATGTTGCAATGTGTCTGACTGCCCCTTTGGTGGCGCTGTGCTTCTTCCATAGGTTTTGTATAAGGACAGTTCAGTCAAAGGAACCCCAGTCGTGTTCACTCCTGAGATGGAGAGAGTCAAAAGGAACCAGGAAAACATTAGCTCGGTACCTTTCAAAATAAGAGCTGTCCCTTTAATGTTAACCCAGCTAACGACTTCCCCCTGCTGTTTATTTAATCTATCTTTAATTAGGCCTGTCATGATAATTACTATAGCAACTTCAATATATGGTAGTTTGAACAATACTTTTTGAGGTCAGTATGTATCGTGGGTACTTTAAGCTGTAGACTGTTGAATAAGTAAATTGTGTTACTCTTTATAGACAGTATAGACAGTTTGGGGATAATTCTACTTCAGATTTATCATGTCAGTGGCATGAATTCATTTCAATATTATCATTTTTGTCTATCTTTTCTTCAGCAATAATCACGCTGTAAATGTTATTGTGACAGGCCTATGTTTAATCTGGCATTAATCTTCCTGTGTTTGAGGCACCACTCTGCTGTGTGCTAACACCCATCCTCTTACACCTCTTCATCTTGCTGCCCAGTCAAAGTCAAGTCTGATTTCTGTTGTGTATTTATGTGTGTTGTCTTGGGAACACAACGAAACTACACTGGGCATTCAAATGGGACAGATTGTGCAAAATTGTCTTTGTGTTATGTTAATTGTTTGGCATTTACCCACTCTTTGATGAGAACCATATGGGAGCGACTATCTGTGTGACCATCCCAAACAGTTGTTTCTCTGTCATGGTTCAACATCAGTGGGAGAAGGGTGTGCGGGCTTAGCTGTTTCTAACCATAGGATATTCACTGCTATATTTTAGTCAAGTTTGTAAATATGTAAATATGTAAATATGATGCCCAGCAATTGGTGAGTAAATTGACAAATATACTATAAATTATCATTTCTTCTTCAGAATAATACAATTTAGTGGCAAGTCTTACCAATTTTTCTAAGCAGATGACTTTGGATTTGTGATTTTGTTAACGCTGTTGTTAACACAGCAACACCTGTCACATACAATTGTATATTTTTGTGCTAATATTTCGTTTCAACCCTTTTAATACTTCCTTCTTAATCCCAAACTCCAAATATCGTCCCTTCTGATCCCTGTCCGTGTTTACAATCGTGTGTGTTTTCACCTTCTCTGTGCTGTGGAAGCTAAGCTAGCCCTACATTATATTATATGTGTTTATTATTTGATGTATTTTTCTTTCAGGTTTTGTATTCGGACAGTTTCCGCAAACAGATCCAGGGAAAAGCCGCCTTTGTCCTGGACACTCCTGAGATGAGACGCGTCAGAGAGACACAGCGCATTATTTCTGGAGTAAGACACAAACACTTCCCTGTATTTCACATTCACATCTAAATGAACAATTTCTTCTTATTATTTGATCTGATTCTATGGCACAACAATTTCATGTTTTGAGCGTTCTCTTTGCTTAATGCACCTCAAATACTAGTACATAATTGCAAGATTTAATTTCTTTCATAAGTTAAAACATAATAACTTTACCTGCTTATCAATGCCCGATATTGTCTGATTTTTGAAGCTAAACAATGGTCTGGTATGTTAATAGCTGTAATATGGATCAATACATGAAACCAATATGGCAATACACTCACAAGTGAAACAGAGATAAAATGAGCTGAGGACACATCATATAGAGAATCATTTTGGGTTTAAGGTACTAAGGGACTAAACTGGATTTAGTCACAGGAACTGGCAAGTAAGACTAATCTTTTACATTATTTATGAATATATTAACATTACAAATGGCATCGGTTATCAAATTATAAAGGAGATATAAATACTTGTACTAAAGTGTGTATTTTCTGTTGTTGCAGGTGAGGTATCATGAGGACTTTGAGAAGACCAAAGGCAGTTTCACGTCCACTGCAACAGACCCAGTGATGGACCGCGTGAAGAAGAACACTCAGGACATGAGCGACGTGAGCTACAGGGGAATACAGCGCCGTGTAGTGGAGATGGAGAGGAGGCGCGCCATCGAGCACGACCAGGAGACCATCACAGGTATGGAGATCTAATATACAAGAATCACTAACTAGATATTGCGAAGGAACGTTACCATGGAAATCCACCATGTTTTAAGCAGAAGTGCATAAGGTCATTAAAGATACATTAGCAAAAACAATGTAAAAGTAAACAAAAAAGCTGTATAACAACCAGCAGTCTCTACACAGAACTAAACTGACCTTTCTGAACTGAGATACAGAGGTGTGTAATTTCATTTGTACACTATATGTTTGAGTGATCTTGCATATTCACTCAAACTTCACCAGCTAATGTCGTTTAGCAGCTCATACAGCTTCACCGTTATGATTATTTCCCTTATGTTAAGCAGTGAAATATGCAATATACTTATCGTTTTTCTTTCCTCAGATCTGCGTGTGTGGCGCACCAACCCCGGCTCTGTGTTTGACTATGACCCTGCTGAGGACAACATCCAGTCCAGGAGTCTGCACATGATGTCAGGTAAGGAGGAGGAGAAAGAAAACTGACTCTTATTACTGGTATTTCATATGGATAGTACATACAGGCGCAGCAAAGCCAATGCAGTAGGGGGGAGACTTATACAGTTGACGACAGTGACTGTATCATTCATTTGACTAATGACCCTCAAAGGGCTTTGTAGAAATGGCCTTACAACATGTTGTCCTCATGCATGTTTGCTAGTACTTATTATTCATATTTGACTCATGCTAAGATTCTGTTTCTTGTCCAGTTCAAGCCCAGAGGCGCAGTAAGGAGCACTCCCGTTCCACCAGTGCTCTGAGTGGAATGGCTGATGAGAAATCTGAAGTGTCCCAGGACCCAGACCACCACATGTCTCTGTACAGCAACGGCTTCATGAACTCTTCTGCTGGTACGGAGCAGTGCAGTACTAAGGCTCAAAGGAGAATCGTGACAATAGACAGTAGATAAACAATATATCACATATACTTTTTCCCTATAAAACATCAATGTTCTGCGCAGGTTACCAGCACGCCCGCACTGTGGAGCTGCAGCAGAGGTCTTCTTCTGTGGCCACTCAGCAAACCACTGTGTCCTCCGTGCCCTCCCACCCCTCCACCACCGGAGTGAGTCATTCTGTTTTGTTACTTCTGTAAAAGTACAGACATAGGAGCAAAAAAATGGGAGGCACTGGTGCCTCAACAGGGTGCACTGCAAGTATTAGCAGTGCAAACATCTAGCTCCTTGGTTAGAGCACAAATATCTTTGTATGTGACAAATCTCTGACCCAACCCCTCTTCCCTCTCTCCTCAGAAAACGGTGCGTGCCATGTACGACTACACCGCTGCTGACAGCGATGAGGTTTCCTTCAAAGATGGAGATGTGATCGTGAACGTTCAGTCCATCGACGAGGGCTGGATGTACGGCACAGTGCAGAGGAGCGGCAAAACTGGCATGCTCCCTGCCAACTACGTGGAAGCCATTTAAAGACCCCCCCAATACCACCCTCGACACCAGGGGGCGTTACATCCACAACCTGCTAATGTCCTCACCAACGTGGCTTAGTGCAATGTGTAGCTCTTAGATTAGCTTAGCACTATTTTAATGTTTGTTTTGTTTTGTCTATGCATCTGTGGGTGTTAAAACCTATACACTTATATAAATATGATATAAATATACTACTATGTCTACTCTTCTCACCAGCTCGAACCAAAATCAAACTCGATTCACTCACATTGTACATTAATTATTGATATATTTAATTTATGCAACACCAAAGGCCCTTAAAATGTAATGAAAAGATGACGTGAAATGCTGTGAAACAATGAGGATTTTGGAGTCCAGTTGAATGAACTGAAGTGAAGCTAAGCCATAGTCTTTCCTCCTGAAGATGGTCTATGATAAGACTAGAGTGTGTTTTTGAATGTTTTGGTCGTGGTTTAGGCCCTGATCAGTAGCTAATAAAGCACACTACGCTCCTGCACTACTCTGTCTGTTTCTCTTTATTTATATTTTATTTATGTTTTCACCTGCTTATCTCCATGGGAATGTTAAAGGTTGTGAGCTTTAAGTCATGCTAGAATATTGTTACCTCATCCAAAACATATCAAGATTTGTGTTTTGTTTCATTCACACATACAGTATTTCTTTAATCCTGCAAAACTGGTTGTCTAGTGTAATGATGGATCAGTTTTATATAGCGCTTTCTGGACACTCAAAGATGCTTTACAGTGCATTATTTATACACTCAGTAGTGGTAAGCTACTATTGTAGCCACAGCTGCTCTGGGGAAGACTGATGGAAGCGAGGCTGCCAATCTGTGCCATCTGCCCCTCCAACCATCACCATCACTCAGGCACACACCACTTTCATACTAGGCAACGTGGGCGAAGTGTCTTGCCGAAGGATACAGCCACTGGCGCCCCACCGTGGCACTTGGTATTCCCGGCAGTTCATCTCCAAAGCTCAAAATGCTCTTTTCCACGTCGTGATGCCATGTAGTGGCAGTTTGGTCAAGGTAACAGCAACCTTTTACATTTTGTTCAGTAACAGATTGGAAATTCCAGGTCTAAAATTATCCAAATTATTCTAGTGAAGGTGTATGGAGTTTAAAAACACAGTGGAGCACTCTTGCTCCCGTATCACTTGATGTCATCACAGGGTGGAACAGAGTGTTTTCTGTTTGAGAGAAGAACCTAAATATGCAGAGATTGTGTTAAACGTGTGAATGAAACAAAACACAACTCCAGGTCTGTTTGTGATGAGGAAACATTATATCACACATCAGAAAAAAGCGTAATATGGGCCCTTGAATGCTTTTCCTGGAATATTCCACACACTATTGAATTTATCTGTCTCAGTTGCAATACATGTTTTTCAATGTATTTAAAATCGCCAGCAATTAAATAAATGCAAGATAGATATGATAGATATGATTAGATGTAATAAACTAAATTAAGCAAAGACACAATGGCTTGAGTATACATTTACTTATTTTAATAATCATAATCATAATCATCATAATACATGGATCCCAGGATAGGCCCTCGATCAAAAAGAAAAATATGGCCAACCCCCCAAGGAGAGCGGAGAGAAAAGAGAATAAAGCTTGAGTCCTGCAGACGCAGGGAGGGTAGTGTGAGGGTTAGTTTGTGGGTGGGTGCTAAGATTTGTGCTTCCAGTGTTTTTGTTTGAATCCAGAGGCGAGAGCCGCTGTGGGACAAACTACTGTCCCAGACATAGACTGGATTCTTCAACATGCAGTATGCACTCTTCTGTACACACTTTGTTTGTGCAGCAGGAAACTGTTTTTTGTTGTTGTTGTTTTTTTTTTTTTTTTTTTGGTTCCGTGGCAACAGAGTGGTTGGCTGCTCTTGTGGCTCGGTGGCTCACACACTGAGCAGATTTAGAAATTTTTTGTTTTTTTGAGTTCAATTTTTAACATCCCTCCATGGGATTTTAACCAACTAAGAAGTGCCCAGTTTTATGATTCACAAATATAGGCTATCAAAGCATTCAACTAAAACAACTGGACTTACTTAGTATTAGAAGCCTCCATTTCATTACCATCCTGATATCTTTCTGTTTCCTTCTAATTATTTGTAAGGAATCGCTCCACCAAAATGACTCGAATCTTAAGGGTTTCAAACTAACGAGTGACAACATTCATGTCTTTGGACTTGAATAAAGGCACCATTTAATAAAGGTTGGTGTATATGTAGTAGGGTTTTTAGCACTTTATGCATTACTATTTTTAAAAAATATTTCTTTTACAATGTATGAAAGGGTGCATTGTGCTATGATTTCATATCATGTAAACTGGCCACACATCTACATTATCAGTGTTTTTTGTTTCACTTTGCCACTCAAATGTAGAGATATAGAATGATTTATAATCTAACAACTGTTTGATATGCAATAGGCTAGAAGAATATCGAGTAAATCTATCGAGACCAACACTCCAAGTACCTCCTGACTTGAGCAGGAAAATAAATCTGTTTACTGTATTGTCAATTAGGCTTATTCATATTTTTGTATCTGTGATACTGATGTCCAAAATCCTCCCAACACATTCTTACATGTAGTAAAAGTTACTACAAAAAGAGACTTTTTTTCAGAAACTATTTCACTTTGTAAACTCTGAAATGACAAAAAAACGTGTCAAAGAAATTTGATGAAAATTTCAAAAGGTTTTTATTGAGTGCCACAGGTCTGTAGTCGTTCAGACACGTGGCGATGGACGGTTTGGACACGGGGACTATGGGTGCTTGGAAGCAGGCCGGGACCCATGACGTGGACAGGTGGACAGGGACGTGCTGGAGTAGAAGACGTCTTTCAGCACCTGGCCCACCACTCTGTCTGCTCCGACCCTTTCCTGATGTTGACGCTGTAGAGCCAGTCCTGAACACACACCTCGTGTGTTCCTCAGCTGAGGTGGGACAGTGAGCTGAGGGAGGTGGTGAGTCCCTCTTTTAGTCTGTGATGGTCCTGATGCCCTCCCACACCTGCCTAAGGTTTGTGGCGGTGTTAAACCTTAGGCAGGTCTGTGATGGCCCTGATGCCCTCCCACACTTGCCTAAGTTTTGTGGCGGTGTTAAACCTGCTCTCAATATGCCTCTTGTGTTGTTGGTTGGCAGTATTGATGCCTCTCCTCAGAGCAGCCCCCCGTGAAATTCATCCATGAGCCATTTTACTGTAGTTGTCTTTTATTCCAAGTTGTCTCTTGCCAGAAGGAGCTGGGAAAAAACAAGACATGGTTTTAGATTTGAAATTATTGCTGACCTTTATAAGCAATTTTGAATCTTTCACCTTTTCTGTGAGGGGCATCCTCTGCAACATACTTGGAAGACAGTAGAGGGCGCAATGTGTTTTTCTCATTTCTTCACTCACGATGACAGTATGGTTCTGGTTCAAGAATCTATGAACACAAATTCAGTTTGAATCTGTTTGGAATGAACACGTGTTAGATTGTGTTAAGAGTTACAACAAACCTGGGGTCTTTGTTCTGGAGGCATCTCACTCTTCTGTCCATAACCATCCTCAGTGGAACTCAAGTCTGAGGGCATCTGCTTCATTTGCCGTTTTTACAATGCCACTTCAGGTCATATTTTAACACATTCTATCGGGTAGGGCTCACTCTGGTCCATTTTGTCCACCTGGCTGTCTTGCACAGAAATCTTAGCTGACATAAAGATCTTCTCTTCACCACGGTCAACTTGCTTTGCCATCAGTGCTGAAAAACAAACAAAACACAATAAATGTTTAAAGTGTGGTTAAAACAACTCAAACTAACATTATTAATATGCGAGTATAAATAGCTGTTAATGTATATTAGACAATATAGATATAATGATGATGATGTATTACCTTGACATGTTTCCACAGTAACTTCAGACAGTCTTCAGGTGGCGTCTTAACAGCGGTTCTTCCCAGCCGCGGTCAGTAAGACATCTCTGATCTACATTGTTTGATAAAATCAACAACCAAATTATACTGCAGCAAAACACTATGAATATGAATCATCTTAAACAGTATCAATTACAGAATACTGCACAAATGTCAATAAAAAAAATGCAGCTTTGATTATTTGTTAAATGCTACAAAACCAAAGAACATTTTGGGCCACTGCCACTAAACCTACCAGACATCTGATAGTTCCTTCTGACAGATGCATTTGCATCATGAAGACAACAGTTTGGTTCTTCATCTTCATTGGGTTTTAGCTTCAGGGCATCTCCAGCAGGTGACAGTAGAGTCCATATTTCTCCAGTGAACGCGCCGGATGAGCTGAGGAAAAGACAAACATGATTTTAGTTCAAATATTCTCGACCTTTATAAGCAATTCTTAATATTGAAGCTTTTCTGTAGGAGACATACTCTGCAATACACTTGGAACACAGCAGAGGGCACCGTTTTCTTCTTATTTCTTCATTCATGATGACAGGATGGTACATGTTCTGATTCATGAATCTATCAACACAAATTCAATTTTAAGCCGTTAGGAACGAGCATCAGAGAATTCTATTCAATTCTAGTTTAAAGAGCTACAAACAACAAACCTTGTAGCATTTTTATGGAGGAATCTCTCTCTCTTGTTCAGAACCATCCAGAATTGTACCGCGCTGAAAAAAACAACACAGAGGAATGTTAAGTTAAGGTCTTGTAAATGGTCACAAATGTATTTGTTTCTGCTCCTCTTGTGAACGGTATCTGTTGAAGAAAAAAAAAAAAACAGCATCATTTACATTTAGTTGTAGAAAATATAGATAAGAGATGATAATGTATTGTCTTATGTTTCGATGGTACCTTCAGTGTTTGTCAGAAGCGTCTCATGATGGCTGCTGTGACGTGTCACACAGTGATTCTTCCCAGGCGTGCTCAGTCACTCACACAGTTACCTATATTGGCTCAGACAGATGAACTCTGACAGGCCTCGCTGTCCCCGCTGTGGTCAGCTCGATGGACCGGTCATCGTCCATCAGCCTCCATCAAAGATACTTTTTACTAAGAAAACATAATGAACATTATTAAACTATAAACTGCACTCGATCTCAACATTTTTACTGTATTACTTTTGACCACAGCTTTAATCGTTTTTTAAAAGGCAACAAAACCAAAGAACATTTTGGGCCACTGCCACTAAACCTACCAGACATCTGACAGTTCCAGCGTGAGCTTCGTGATGACAACAGTTTGGTTCCATCATCTCCATCCTGTTTTAGTGACACGGGCCTCTCCAGCAGGTGGCAGTACAGTCCATTTGTATACTGCATTAGATTGAAGATTTAAGGATCAAATGACAGCACTGTGGGACACCTATATGATGAATAGCTGCACTGTGGTTTCATGTAGGATTTGCTTACCTGAGGCACCGAGGAGGAGAGAGGCGGGGTTGGGTTGTCCTAATGGGTGTTGCCAAACGTCATCTCTTTCTCCAGACTTTATCTCTGCATCCCTCTGGTCTCCTTTTTCCTCTAACATCCTGTAACAGCTGGAACATCTGCATGTAGTGAATAAATCCATTCTGTAAACTATGGCGTCCCAGCGCTTCACACATGACGACTGGGCAGCAGTGTGGAGTAGAGTGTTGCATCCTCCTGCTGTGTTACGAACCTTCAACTCAAAACGACATTGTCAAGTAAAAAGACACAGTAATCCTCACCTGAGACCGTGTTACAGTACCTACCAATACCTGTCACTGTGAAAAAAAATAAACGGTTAAACCCCACAGCTTAGGGACTTACAGTTCGCTGCTGTAGGGCGGGTAGTTGAACCTGAACCTGAACGCCATGGTCTCCTCAACCTCACGGACAGTGGAGGCAGACGTCCAGGGGGGAGTCACCAGCATGGTGTCCGGGCCAGAAACGAACATCCAAACCTCCTCCTCCATGTGGTGCAGGTTGGGAAGCATGGGCCCAAGGAGCTGAAACAGAGCACAGTCACCTTATAGTATTGTGTGTCCATGTGACATGTGATCAACAGTAGGGGGGTTGCATACCTCCTGGAAGCGGGCCTCGTCCCACACATGGAGCCAGAGAGGGAGGGACAGCTGCGGGTCTCCAGGCTGCTCCAACAACAGACACACACACACACACATTAAACACAAAACACACTACACTGCCATAGGGAAATGTGGACACTCACCAGGTCACGATGGCCCCGGGACCCTGAAGTGGGGGGCTGAAGGTGGCGGCTCCTGGAGCGCTTTTAAAAACAGAAAAAGTTTCCTTGAATTTAAGACTTGAACAATCAACTATGGCACATCGTTTGATTCTGAGAAACATTCGACTTACCTGTGCACCAGGGCGAGGGGGCACGGAGGACCCCGAGGGGGAGGAGCCGGAGGGGGAGGAGCCCGAGGGGGAGGAGCCCGAGGGGGAGGGTCCAGGGCGGCGGCTCTCAACAGGCTGGGAAAACAATAGACCATGACCCATTTGACATTTCATACAGTTGTGTCACTGAATATTTAAGGTTAAACTCACCGGCACATGAGCAGAAGGACCGGTCTGCCGGGGCAGAGGGCTTCTGCTGCTGGCAGCCTACAAAAGTGCAATTTTGGTTAAAAGGAAGAAAAAAATGGAAAAGATACAAAACATGTGAAACTCCAACAACATCTACATGAGTCTTACCTGCTGAGGAGCCGCGGGTGTCCCAGAGGTGGAGGGCCCTGGGCTGTCCCCTCTCTGGAGCTGGAACATCACAAACACACAGGTTAACACAAATGTCTTTACAACAACATTGGAACAAGAGAAAAGTGCAGATGTGAACAGGCCTACCGGAGCGGAAGAGGAGGGTGGAGAGCTGCCCCTCGCCGAAGGACCACCGCGGCGGGCTCGCGTGGTCCGAGGGACAGGCGCCGGAGACCTCTTCCTCTTCCTGCCGCCCTGTTGGACAAAAGATAAACATCAAATGGATACTCAAATCAAACTTTTTTGTTGGACATGCAGAAACTAGAGTCATGTGGATCAACACAAAGTGAGGGAAAACAGAAATCAATAAAACATAATGCTTATTTAAAGTAAGCAACATCAAATCAAATGCTCTGGATTGTGCTAAGTGAACGAACAGAAAAGATTTAGATTTAGCAACAAACTCACAACAGTAGTACAGTAGAGATTTTGCCCTCTGCTGAAATCTTTACAAAGCAAAGCCCTTTGAATGATTCCAGACGTACATGTAACTCCACTGAGGATTCAGTCATTTTGTACAAATACACTACAGGTAGTGTTAGCATACAATCATTTTTGGCACAATCAAACAAGGTTTTAGACGTAAACGTGTCGCTAAATTATATTAAACTGTGTTCAAAGTTTTGTCCTTTTAATATTGAACCTAATGAGCTTTAAACACGGAGATAATACAAGTGTAGATTTGTGATTTCAGTGAGTTCATGTTGTTCATGTTCCTCACACCAAGTACAAGTTGGAAATCCTCACTAGTATAAGTGTAAAGCTAACGTAGTTCTGTAGACTAATAATGGTGAAAAAGACAAGAATAGTGTACCATGCAGTTGTTGAAGTGTGGCGCTCTGGAGGCTGATCAAGTTCAAGTGCTGTGGGACAAAAAACAAAGTGTTAGTGCTGCGGGCCGCTAGCTTCACTGCTATTAACAGCTGAGATTAGCTTGAGGACAACAGACAAATGGCTTCTCTCTCGGAGGACAAGAGCGAAAGGGCAGATCATCCGAATGTTGTGCTTTAAATATATGTAACCATTGGTAACCATGGAACGGGTGCTAAGATTTGTGCTTCCAGTGTTTTCGTTTGAATCCAGAGCCGAGAGCCGCTGTGGGACAAACTTTTTTTTTTTTTTTTATAATATATTTATTGTCAATTACAAACATATTGGCAATACAAATCAGATCGTGCATTTAGACTGTTTACATTCAGATACAAGGCACAGTTGAAAATATATACCAAAACACACACACACACACACACACACACACACACACACACACACACACACACACACACACACACACACACACATACACACACACATACACATACACACACCTATACAGCAATGTACATTAGAGGTCTTCAAAAATATAAAGATTCTCAAAAACATTAAGATGAGATGTGCAGGTTTACTCTTCATAATTCTTAAAGAGGTCAAATAGTTTTCTTTTAACTGTCGTTTAAATACTGTAAATACAGGTTTTACCTTTTTCCACTTGCAAGAGTGAATAAAATATTTTGAAAGCAGTAGTAAATTGTTTACAGCATAGTCTGACTGTGAGTCCTTCAGTGCAATTCCAAAAATGATATTGTCCAACGTAAGTGTGTCCTGTTGAAGTTGGATTTTAGAAGAGATCCAGTCCATAAAGTCCTCCCAGAATGCGTTTGTGTATATACAATGATAGAAAAGGTGTTCGGTGGTTTCAATGTCTGATCCACAAAAGGTACAGTTGTTACATTCAATACCAAATCTCATTCTGAGCAATTCACTGGATGGATATATCTTATTCAAAACTTTAAAATGAATCTCTTTTGTTTTTGGATTGACTGGAAATTTTAAGTATTTGGTTCTTATTTTGTTTATTTCTGACTCTGAAAATTTTTGGATGATAGAGTTTCTATTGGATTTTATGGGATAAAGAAAATTGGTTAGATGTTTACGCATAATTTTGTTAGGTATCTCTTTATCCAGAAAGTTTTGTTCAATAATATATAATATGGCAGGTTAGGAGGAGGTGAACTTCTCAAGTCGGTATTTCCAATTAATTGTTTAATGGGTTGAGGAATAGCTTTGCATATTTTTTTAAATTCTGTTCTTTTACATGTTATATTATAGGTCAGGCAGAAATCTTCATATGATAACCATTTACCCTGATTGTCCACTAGGTGGCTTAGGGACCACACACCTTTATCCATCCAGTGTTGCAAAAACAGAGATTTTCTATTGCAAAGTACATATCTGTTATTCCATATCGGTGTTCGATGTGGAGTAAAATTGTGATTGTACATGAGTTTCCAACTTAACAAGACCTGCTTGTGAAATGATGACAGCTTAAGTGGAAGTTTCTCAATACTGAAGTCACATTTTAGTACAAATTCAATACCCCCCAGCTTATCAAACAGCCCTTTGGACAGACAGAACCATAAGCTGTTCTTTTCCTTTAGGAAGGATTTTAACCATTTCAATTTTACTACGGCATTTATACACTGAAAATCAATTGCTTGGAGACCACCTTCTTTGTATTCTTTGACAATTTCTGATTTTTTAATGTAGTGAACCTTATTTTTCCAAATATAGTTGAAGTTTAATTGGTTGATTATTTTAACATCTTTGTCTGGTATAGCGAGAGAGTAGGCTGGGTAAATACATCTCGCTAGTGATTCCATTTTTGTAACATAAGTTCTTCCAAAAACAGTTAAATCTCGTTGTAACCAGGAGTTTAGTTTAGCTTTACATTGAGTAATTTTGTCTTGAATGTTTAGTGTTTCACTTGAGCTAATATCTTTAGTTAGGCTAATTCCTAGGTATTTGACACAGGATTTAATTGGAATGTTGTAAGCTTCAGAAAGGCAGCAGTCATGTATAGCCATAAGCGGCTGTGGGACAAACTACTGTCCCAGACATAGTGTTCTGCTTTATATACTCTTCTGTAGACACTGGCTTTGGGACTAACTCAGCTGTTTGTATTTTTTTTTTTTTTTTTTTTAAATTAATTAATTAATTTATTTATTTTCCTTTCTTTCTTTTTGTTTGTTTTTGTTTTGGGTTCCATGGCAACAGAGTGCTTGTCTGTGTGCCATAGAATTGTCTGTGGCGTTTGTGCGCGTGGACCCTTGACCCCATGTCATGTTAGAAATGGAACTGTCAAGCAAGAGAAACATAGAGGAGGACCAAAGATCGTTTGAATTTAGTTAACAAAAACAAAGAATATTGGATGGCAGTGGTTTAGTTTATGCAATATTTGGAGGTAGAATTGTCATGGAACACAAAAAATATGATGAAATGTTTTCTGACTCTTGTGTTTCAAAGTGGTATAAGGGATCTCGTCTGTATCGATTCTGGTGTGTTGTTTAAGATTAAAGACAGAGTGAAATGTATTTTCACACATTTCACATTCGAATAGTGAAGTCGTTTTGGTGAGTTTTGTCTGGTTTTCGTCACTGTCGTAGCCACACACTACAGGATTTTTAAGTGTGCAACAAAAAGCACACACCACAGACACGAGGAGAATCGTATGAGATTTTAAATCTGATATCATATGATGCAGCGGGATATGACTGCGGGCCACAGGCTGCAAAGCTGTGAGTGCGATTGTGTCAGATGTTTCCTGTCTAAAACAGCCTGGGTAAAACAACTCGCTTTGAGACTTTTAAGTGTTCAAAAGATCAGAACTCTGCACTTCTAGTTTAGATGAAAGTCAAAACTGTGTTATTATTATTTGTGAAATGTGGTGCAATACTTCAGATACATGATTTTTAATGCACAGAAGGTGGGGATAAAGTCCACAGGAAGTATAGAGTCTCGATCGTTGATCTCCAGCTTCACCCAGATCCACAAATATAAGAGCACATAGACATGGTGCACCATGGAACCTACTGGACCACTGAGGGATTACACACATATAAGGCCGCATGTTTTTTTCATTTTGATTATGTTTATTGTTTATTGCTCATGAGTCCTTACTGTGTGTGGGCTTGCATCTCCACAAACTTGGCTCTTATTTGGCCTGTCTCCATGGAAATGTTGTTCCTGTGGCTGTAATATAACTGTGGAGGCATGGAGAATTTTCCAAAGTATAGTTTTAACTTTTAATTTAGATAGGGTTATGCAATTATCGAGAAAGTTACATACTGTACCTTTTTTTTTAGTTTTGTTTTAACACAATTTGACCTGAAAGAACTGACCTAACGCTACAGCAGGTGATTTGTGCTTTTAAGTCACTTAGACTTACAGTTACAAGCTAGTCAGCCTCAGTTAGCCAATCTCACCTTTTGTTGAAAATCAAACTCCCAAACAGGACCATGGACACTCGTATTGACCATAGCCTCCTGAAAATGTGCTGTTTAAATTCATTTTGTATTTTCTCTTTTCAGTTTTCAGACGATCTAAAACCGTTTTTGGCTATGTTTGTTAATGTGTGCATTTCTGTTCCACCATATACTTACATGTAGAACACCCCCAGCATGATGTCACCGCAAAGTATCAATAGATAAACTTGATAAACAAAATTAACAGATTGTATTTTGTCCATTTTATGTTGGAGTAAAGCTAGGGTTTTATCCAAAACCAGTAATTTGTCCCAGTTTCATACAAGAAATGTCCCAGGTGTCCCTATTTTTGACCAATTTGACACCTGCCAACAGTAAAGAAAGGCAAACATTGTCATTTTAGTTTAGGTAAAATACAGAAAAGCTGCTTAAAAATGACCAAAAGACAAAGAAAATGTGACTATACTGACACATATTAGTCATGAATGGGCTGAGTACAGAACAATTTTTCTAAATTATGCACTCGATTCACAATTTTATTATTACCAACCACCACAAACCGGGGTGTCCCAGTTTTTTATTTTGAAAATCTGGACACCATAAGCAAATATCCACAGATTTCAGAATAATGAAAAATTAGGACTGTTGCCACTGCAAACCGTTGAGAATGAACTAGTTCTGTTTTTCACATTTTTATTAAAAAATGAAAATAAGTCAAGAGCCAACAACAACTGCCAACTGAAAATTTAATGTGATTTTAAATGTATATATTTAAGCAACTGTATTATGTTATAGAGCTGAGTAACAAAAAGTCCCCAATTTACTTCACAAATGGCAACTTTTTTTTCTTCCAGTATTCCAGTATTTTATTATCCAAGAAATGTGAATCTAGTCGCAGAAGTTACATTATATTGAAATATAGGACAAAAGTCTTAAAGAGGGGGTATTATGCAAAATTGAGCTTTCTACCATGTTATAATGTTGTTCCCTGATTAAAAACATGCCTGAAGAGGTTTTATATGTCATCCGTGCATGTTTGAATAATTCAGCGATCTCTCCCAGGCCCTATTCGAACCCTCTTACGGTTAGCTGTAAGATTCTGTCCACTGCTCCGTCCACAAGCCTACGTCAGCCATACTCCCACACGACAATTTTCATAAATATACAAAAGCAGGATACAAAACTGTACACAACAACTTGACAAACCTGATGAGATGTGAAGTAGTTTCATGAGCAGGAATGCACGCTGATTATAATGTGATAACGCTCTGAAGGGGGAGTGAGCAAAGGGAGAGGAGACTCGTAGCATCAAAAGCGAAACTTGAACTTTTTAATGGGTTGTTTTTGGCGAATATAGCATTTTCAAAACAATAAAAGGTAACATGGTGAGCTAAACAAGTTATGAGTTAGCTGTTAATACCCCCTCTTTAAACAGTTCTAAATGAAAACACAATTTGGTGTTTATCTTGAACTAAACCGGGACATGTAGCTCCATAGCGCCCCCTTTCTGCTTGTGTACGTTCTTGTGTATCTGTTGTTGCCAGGTTGTCGCGTATTTCTCCTCTCCTCTTCTGTTTTTTGTGTGTTTTTTATGCGTTTTTGTATCCTCGCGCCATCAGACAAGCAAAGACCGTCATCACCATTTTGGGTTTGACCTCCACCAAATCTTCGGGCAGAGCGTAGACCCGAGCGCCGATCTTCCTCGCCATTGAAATCGCATATCTACAACAAACAGAACACACATTTAGGTATTTTCAACATTATTTGTATAGCACAATTGGTACATAAAGTCATTCAAAGTGGTTTACAGAATAGGGTTTTCAAAATGAATCCTGAATAGCTTTAGAATGATCTTGTCTACATTTCCAAAGCTCAAAATGCTCTGTTCCACCCTGTGATGAGGTGTTAAACATGTGTAAATAAAACAAAACACAACACCAGGTATGTTTGTGATGAGGAAATAACATTAGAATAGATCAGAAAATAGTTTTAAGTTTCTGTGTATGTTCTGTGCAGTGGGAGACGTACTTTGCGTTGTTGAGTTTCTCCTCCTCTGTCAGGTCCTCTGTCTTCAGGAGGTCGTACCGGATCGAACCAGGTCTGATAGCATCAATGAGATCCAACACAGGAATACTGCTGCTGATTGACTGGTCCTATAGAGAGAAACACAGGGAATCTAACCTACAACCTCTAACTGAGAGGAAGAGACAGGAGAACTTCTCTGCCACAGTAACAAATGATGAAACCAGGACTAAAGCAGAACTAAAACCTAAACCTAAAACAGGACTAAACACAGACTAAACCATGACTAAAACCAAACTAAACCTAAACCCAGGACTAAACCAGGACTAAACCGAGAACTGAACAAGTACCAAACAAAGCTCTCCGCTCACAGACCAGGAGTCTAACTCACAACCTCCTCACTGAGAGGAGCAGGCCGTCTAAACATTGTACCTTGAAGCTGGAGATTGTTGGTTTCTCGGCCTGGGTCAGAGTTTGGTTCACCCAGGACACAATTGTATCGTCGGTCACCTTCTGCCCATCGCCAAGGTCCTCCAAAATGTTCAGTGTGTATCTGAGGGAAAAAGTCAAATAATATGATAACTGAATAAGGACCAAACCAGGACCAAACCAGGACTAAACAAGGACTAAACCAGGAACTGGGACTAAACCAGGATGAAGACAAGACTACAACAGGAATAAACCAGAATGAAAACAGGACAACAACGGGAAAACACTGGACTAAACCAGGACTAAACAAGTACTAAACAGGGACTAAGCTGAAACTAAACCAGGAGCTGGGACTAAACTAGGACTAAACCAGATCTAAACCAGGACTAAACCAGAAATAAATCAAGACTAAAACAGGATTACAAGAGGATGAAAACAGGACTACAATGGGAAAAAAACTGGACCAAACCAAAACTAAACAATTACTAAACCAAGACTAAATAAAGATTAAACCACATTTTAACATGGACTCAAACCAAGACCAAGCTTGAACTAAATTAGGACTAAACCAGGATTTATAGAACTAAACAAGGATCAAGCCAGGATTAAAACAGACATAACCAAGACTAATCATTAAACAAGGACTTCATGAGGATTTAACACCAGCTCTAACCAGCTACACAAAATCTAAACCAACAAGGACTCACAAGTCACACTGTGCATTGGCCCTGTCTCTGTTACCTCCTCATGAGTTGCCAGAGCAGTGCGAGGGTGAGGGTTCGATTCCCGGCGTTCAGGTCCTGTCCTGCTATTCCCACCAGAGAGAACTTGGCCTCCTTCTTCCCCAGCTCCACCGCGTAGTTACAGTTCTCCAGCTACAACAACAATACCATTTTGATTAGATTTGCCATTTGTGGTTTTCAAATTTTGATTCAGTTCAAAGTTCATATTTTCAACACGTCCAGGAGCTTTAAAGGTGCCGTACCTGATTTTTACTGTCCTGAAAAACAGAACTAGATCATTTTAAACGGTTTGCTTATCTTATGCATTCAGAGCATCCTAATTATTCACCACGATGAATTTATTTATAAGCTTTTTTCACTACACAACTAGCATGCTAACGTCCACTTCAAAACACTTTATAATTAGATGCAGACAGTACACAGCTGACTTATTTTGAGATACTTATAATATATCTGTACTGGGGCAAGACACATTTTGCTCAAATCCATGGAAAAAATCAAGTAAATTATGAAAAAGAGAATACGGAAATAAAAACTGATACATCACAGTCACATCACATTTCAGAATATGTTTGTAAATTCATTAACATTCATTAACTGTGAGAATCAGTTAAACGGCCAGTCTATTTATGGTAAAAGCTGCTAAATAAAAAAAAACACTGTCAAATATAAGTACTGGTACAAAGTACAGTGTAATCAGTGGGGAAATCTGTGTCTTGCCCCTCTCTGGGAGTATGACAACTTCACAGTCTAGAATCTGAAAACAACCATTACTAGGATATTTTGATATATTTTTGTCCATTATATTCCAGACCGTACCTTCTTCATGTTGCTGCCGAGTTTGGAGTAGGGGGGTTTGTTGACCCTGTTCCAGTCCACGGGAACTTTAATCTGCTCGTACAATTGGAAGATCACCAGGGCATCGTCTATGTCTCTGGAATAAATGGAAGAAAAGGAAATCAGCTCACCGGACTGTTCACATCCACCTAAGACAGTATGCCTTAAAAGCCTTTAGGTTTACTTTTTTACTCCTTTGGTGGGATAATACCTGTGGTAAATATTTATCAGAGGTTGCAGGTTTCACTTGGTGTGTTGGTGGGTTGCCTGGTAGCACCCATCAACCCAGAACTTGCACAATATTCAGATGACGTCACAACGTTATAGAATCGTTCTAGTTAAAACTGGGTCTGGACAGGTCAAACTTCTATGGTAGAATTTACAGATTAGTTGACCTGGTTTATGATAAATATTTATATTACTGGGCCTATGCCACAGACTGTTTAAAGAATTGGACTAAGGGGGTGTGACGTCACCCACAGTGTTTGGCTCCAGCCAAATGAAGCCAATCAAGGCTAGCAGTTATAACTGCTGATTTGGAGCAGAGTTCCATACTTGTAATTATTCATTATTTATGGACAAAACTGTAAAATCATGTAGAGTGGTGTAATTCAGACATGTTAAGGTCAGAATCAGGAGCCTGACAGGAGCAGTTACAGAGGGAGGAGCAATGGTTTTTCAATAGAAACTGAATTGGAGTCAGACAAGAGCACTCATGCTCACATGCTCAGATTGCTAGTTTGTTTCAACATATGTGGATCATAAGTTTGGATATTTCTTTGAAAAACCGTGAATTTCCCATAGAGTTACATAGACCCCTGCCCTCCATCTGAGATGATGACATCATGAGCGTGTGTAAAGAGCCGGTTCTCACGTGTACAGGTGGTTGACTCGAGGGTTGACTCCCAGTGAATTCATCCAGTTTCTAAAAGTGCGCTCCTCCCTCGTCTCCCCTGCAACAGGAACAGCAGAGTTATCATGTGTTATAATGGCTTGTGATTCCTATTGTCGATGAACATACACCAGTGTGGCATAGATTTAAATGACATAATATGGGCCCTTTAATCAATAGGAAACTGGCCCTTAACACCATCTGGATGTATGACAACACCAATCTAAAAACCAACAATGGTTTAGGAAAAGCATGCAATCTTTTCTGGTTATTTGCGTGTTTTTTTCTTCTCACCCTCGAAGGAGCTCCAGTCGATGTCCTGGTTCTCGGGTTTCTTGAGGGCTGGATACTTGTTGAACAGATTGGCCACAAAGGCTAAGTTGAGTTTGGGGTTTCCTCGCACAACATCAGGGGGCATCACAAACTGTCTGCAGCCCAAACGATCGGCCTGGTCCAGCATCAGCTCTGCTCGCTTCAGGTCGTCCTTTTCCTGTGCACAGACAGGGGGAGCTAGTGAGATACAGTTTAATTTAGTTTTGTAAAACTCAAAGTCAGAACAGCTGTCACTTTGTAGGGCTTCACAAATTGTTGATTTAACCAGTTAGAAAATCAAAGTGAAAGAGTCTTTGGTCAAAAGCAGACAGATTAAAGTGCCTATGAGAGGGTGGACTACTCATTTGAATAAAACACATAAGATCATTATAACTAAACTTAACTAAACACTGTATACATTTCTTTGCAGATTTTTTGGGTTTCAAATTTTACTTCCTGGTTGTAAATTGGGACATAACACTAGGGAATCCCATAACCTAGCAACCATGTAGTACACTGGGCCAAAACTACTATAATATACTAATACACATATATAATATACATATAATATATTGTTGAAATATGTTATTATGTTATTATGTTATTATGTTTATTATTAATGGCTAGGGTTAGACTTGCAGAGGACCTTAATTACCACCAGAGAGAGCTCAGGTACCACAGTTTGAGAACCACTGGCTCATACTTGATCACGTGTATTGATCAGAACATATTGATGGTATTGATACAGATTTTAGAATATATATTGGCAGTTTGAGAGTTTACCCTGAGCCCGGACATGTCGATGGTGATGGGGGGCACTCCGTCCTCGTCCCCTTTAGGAGACACCTGGTTCAGCAGGTTGTAGTACGCCTTTGAGTCCTGGAACACAGCAACACAAATGGACTTTAATAAACAAGAGATGTTCATAAATGAATAATGCATTAGACTGATATTGATACTATGTAGTTACATCACGCTGGGGGGCTCTGCATGTATGTCTATGGCAGAATGTTCAGCAGTTACCATGATGACACAATGCACACAGTATTAAACACAGACACAACAACTTCAGACAGAGCAGAGCGTACAGTTAGCATCACACCCCAGGGAATGTTGATGTCAGCTGCAAAGTTTTGTTGAACTTTGACACGGGAAATTTTAATACCAGATCTCATGATTGTCCACGTCTAAAAACTGGGAAAAAAAAGCTTTAAGTTATTTTAGTTCCCAAAAATTGAATATATTTCAAGGACATGCAAAAGTGGATACACAATTTGGTGATAAAGGTTTATAATCACACCTGCACCTGTTTTTAATGTTTTAAATGGACCTATGCAGTTATTTGTTTAGTTTGTTTTTGTATTGTACTGTATTTTAACATGAAAGTATCTATAGAGCCTTAGTCTGTAGCAGTATCTTCCCACCTCTGAATGCTCTGCAGAGCATTCAGAGGTGACAACATGAGGCTTCAATCTGCACCATCAGCCGCTCTAACCACCACCACCACTTGTGCACACACCACTTTCATACCACATGAATTTGGTGTGGGTGATGTGGGTGCAGTGCCTTGCTTAAGAACACAATGACAGAGATGTCCCACTGTGAAGCCTGACCCAAAATCTGATTCGACTGGGCATTGACAAGCAGGTATGGCCACAGTAAATGTCAGTTATCCTTGTACCTTGATATCAGAGCTGAGGTTGTAGTAGTAGTAATAGTAGTAGCAGTAGTATTAGTAGTACCTTGATATCAGAGCTGAAGTTGTTAATCTTGGAGCAGCCGGCCTCCTCCAGATGGTAGTTTGCCCAGCGCAGGAGCAGCTCTTCTGGGGAGAGCTTCATCAGGTCCTCCAGGCTCTCTCCATCCCTCAGCAGAGCGATCAGAGCTACACAAGAACACAACACATATTTATGTCTGAAAAATGGGTCCAAAACAATCTGTAGGCATCTTCAAATTCTAAAATGTGAGGATTTCAGAAAGAGTTTTTTCTATATTTATGAAGAATCTTACAATTAAACCATAAGGAGAGTCTGAATATGGAGAGATGGAAACAGAAAAACATAATTATTTTACTAATTGATACTTTGCAGTGACATCACACTAGGGGAAGTTCTATATGTATGTGTATGGCAGAATGTTCATCAGTTACCATGGTGACACAATGCACACATTAGAAAACAGACAAAAACGTTTTAAGATTTAAGAAAAAATACAAATGGATTTAAAACAACATATTTTCAGAAGCCTGTGATCAATGCTGTTTGATGTTCAACAAGTGACTCAAGAGTGACTGTGGCTGTAATGTTTTTTGAGAGGGACTTGTTTAACAGCACAAATCAACTCAGCTGCTCTTTCTGGTCAGATTGTGTTAAACAAAGCTCACATTAAATCTAACAAAGCCTCAGACAGAGCATGCCTACAGTTAGAATCACACCTCTAGGGAATGACATCAGCTGCAAAGTATCAATATGTAAAACAAGTGACTATATTTATTGTATTGTAAAAATATTGAAGCACACCTTCGTTCCTGCTGAGCTCGATGTCGGCGAACAGTCCGATCTTGATGACCTGCCAGAGCAGACCCAGGACCAGGTGCTGTCTGCCCTCCTTCAGGTCCTCTGCTCCAATGTTCACCACATGGCACCCGATCGCAGACGCAGAGTTCAGGGCCAGGTTCAGGTTCTCCTGTGGGACACACACACAGGAAAGTGAGTTGTGTTCAAGGTTCAGGACACAGAAAAAAATATATAAATCCTTAAACGGGGACATATTATGTATGAACTTCTCTGTCTGGGATGCAGAATACACACTTCTCCAATACTTTACAAAAATGTGAGTCTGGTCACTGGTGAATTTGCAAGTTCAAATGGACGTGACTGACAGGTGGATTAGTGGATCAGGGACATGCATGGTCTGTCCATATCAAAACAAATATGGCGACTTACAATGAAAAAAGAAAGAAAAAATATCACAAGGGACTGAAAAACACGATGGATTTCTGCAGAATCAATGAGTGAAGCACTAAACAAATCTGATTGGATGACCATGTTTGACTCGAGATGCAACAGAGGGAAGGATGACCAGACTAATATCCATGTGTATAAAAAAACAGAGAGATGTCATTCTGTATTTACCAGGCATTCAGCTTTTTACAATGTTATAACAGTGTTCCCTCACAATTATTTTACTCAAAGTTGTATTTTGATGGATTCAGTCATGGTTGAGTAATCATTGGGTATTATCTACATATGTATGTAATACTAAATACCAGTAAAAACGCAATATGTCTTATTTAAAAAGGATGCCAATAAGTGTGAAAATGTAAATGTGAAGTCCTGGTGTAGGGTGAACGTCTCTGACCTGGATAGTGAAGGGAGTGAGCTTCTTCTTATTGATGGTTCTTTCATCGATGGTGTCTGGCACTGACAGGTTTATCATTTTACTGTGAAGAACAAATGTGACACTGTTATAGACACTGAGGCCCCACGTCACTCTGTGTGGAACTGTCACATTCAATATTAGAGTGTGGTGAATTAGTGAATATGTGAACATGTGAGAAAGAAAGCCAAACAACCAATAAAGACACATATAAAGTGCGTATAACAGATATCATGTGTTTCTAATTTGACTTGGTTCGGTGGGATAGTACTTGTGGTCAATATTTATCATAGTTTTACATCAGTTAAGTGACAGTTTCTGAAGAAAAGTTGAAAAGAAAAGCACAAAAATACAGGAAGCAGCGGTGAGCTCTGAAATTGAATACCTCTACTTATGTCATCATCACAGAAAATTCAGCAGAGACAACTGATGCACTAGGAAGACATTTTTTCTGGCAGATTTTTAGTCAAATGTTTAAGTCTAATGTATAGTCTAACCTGTCACAGGCCTGTCAAAAGCCCAGCTCAGTCTGACCACTGGGAATGGACCATACCATATTGTCTCTCTTCAATGGTGGAACATAACGTAAAGTAAAAGTAGTACTGTACAGTAAAAGTATACATTTTAGGTATCTGCACTTAAGTACATTTTAAAGTGGATACTATTTTACTTTTACTTCAGTACATTTGAGAGAAGGTATCTGTACTTTCTACTCTACATTTTTGAACAGGACTGAAAAGTTAAAGTATTTTTTATAGTGTCAGACCTCCTGAAAAGGCTAGAAAAAAAGTTCTGTGCAAAATTCTGTGCAAATCTTTATCAAAATCACTACATTTGAAATTTTATTAGATCTCAAAACCTGCGTGAAATACTTTTACTTTTTATTCTTTAAGGTACTTTAATACTTTTACTTGAGATTTTTTTTTTTCAGGTGATACTTTTACTTGAGTATTTTTCTGCTCCAGTATCTGTACTTTTACCAGTGTCTCTCTTACGTGGTACTGACCAGAGCACGATGCCGTCCCCCACAGCGGTGAAGAGGTCGTCATTGTTCGGGTCCATGGGCAACACGTGATTACAGTCTCCATCTTTCTCCAGAGCTTTGTTGATCCAGTTCACAAAGGCCACCTTCTCCTCCTCTGCACACACAAAACAAACAGGTTTAGACTAGGGTTATCAAAAGTATCGAAAATCAGATACTAATCGATACTAATACTAAAACTAGATACTCATTTGAGCAGGTATCGATACTAAAAAAGTCACATTCACAAGATGGAAATTAAGCTTTCCTGAATAGCTTTAGAATGATGTTGAGTTGTATCAGAACAAGTATAAGAGCTCATAGACTAGTGTACACCCACGGACCACTATGGAACCTACAGGACACTGAGGGAGTACACAGATATGAGACCACACAGGAATAGAAAAGAAAGTACTACCATTTAATGTTGAAAATCACATTCTATTGTCTAAATAAAGAGTGTTTTTATTTTATTAACACTGTGGAATCAGTATTAAGTATTGAGTCTATTCCTTAGTGATTTTGTGTATTGCGTTTGAGATTTACGTTTAGATAATAGGGTTCCGTTCAAAGATCACGTTTTAATCATGTTCAAAAGAATTGAGAAAAAGACTGACATCTGAACTGACAAACGAATACAAGAATCACATTTGTACAGATCTAAACTACAGGGTCGGCACTTTTATGCAAGACAGACAGAGATTTTGTAGTTTGTGGAGAAAATTATGGTATGGTTTATCAATCATCATCAATCATTATCATTCTTTTAAGCCCTAATCACACAGGCAATTAAAGATTGCCTGTGTGATTAGATCAGGAGATTTATCTGAAAACACGTGTTATTTCCTATATTTCCATGGGTTTCAGAGGTAAATTACTATGCGTATAGCCTGGGTTGTTTAAAAGGCCCATATTACACTATTTTCTGATCTATGTACGTCCTCATTAAAAATCATACCTGGAGTTGTGTTTTGTTTCATTCACATATGTTTAACACACAAACCCTGCATATTTAGGCTGAGTTCTTCTCTCAAATGGAAAACACTCTGTTCCACCTTGTGATGTCATGTGGTAATTCACGCACATTGCTCCACTGTGTTTTTAAACTCCACACACCTTCACTAGAATCATTTGGATAATTTCAGCCCTGGAATTCTCAACCTCTACTGAACTAAAACGGAAAACTACCACTGCATGACATCACAAGGTGGAACAGACTATTTAGAGCTTTGGAGATGTAGACCGACTAAATAATAAAGTGTTACTCAGACATGTGTGAATGAAACAAAGCACAACTTTGTGTACATTTTTGATGAGATAACAGCATTATAATGTGGCTAAAAGCTCACAGGAGTCAAGTTTGTATAACATAGGCCCTTTAACATACAATAATGTAAACATGTGGTGTTGAACCTGAGTACGAGTGCTGTGTTCCTGACTGCTCCGATGTCCCGGCCACAGAGCAGATGCCCTCCTTTTTGTTGATGGCTTTTCGGAATGTTTTGCCCACTTCAGTGCTCTTCAGACCATGCACAATCTGCAAACAACAACTACATGAGGGTCTGCCATCAGCAAACTACACTAGTGTAGTAGTAGTAGTGGTAGTAGTTACAGTAGTAATAATAGTAGTAACAGTGACAGTAGTAGTAGTAAAGTAATCTCACTTTTATCTCAGTTTTTAGATTCCAGTTTTAGGTTCCAGCTTCACTAATGAATAGCATTATCTGCAATTATTTTTCTTCATTTTCTGGCAGTTTTAGTGCAAACTAGGTATATTTGTAGCTTTGTAGTCAAAAATGTATAAATATGGGTGTGTCCTGGCTCCAGTGGCCACTGCAGTTTCAAGTCCATGATGACAACCAGGTGTTTCTGATACAAACACCTGGCTGCAGGGGCGGAGTTTGAAGTGTGGATACCCCCCACTCTCCCCTTTAGTCCCCCCCCACAGGCACTGCCCAAGTTAGCAGCTCTATTTGAGACGTGGCTGTGTTGTTTAGATCTAAGGTTAGCTCAGTCAAAGGTCAAAGGTGGTTACCTCGGTGAACTGGTCAAAGGTGAGCTGGTCGCTGGTCTTGGTCAGTTCCTGGATGATCTCTCTGACCCTGTATCCGGGCAGAGGCAGGTTGGCCGCTCGGAACAGCTCATTCAGCTCAGCTTTACTGATGAAGCCGTTGTTGTCCACATCTGACACAGACACAGTCTCAGTATGTTAAGAGCTCGGGTGTATATGTTTATGTATAGTTTGTATTCTCATTTCATTGTATTTATCAAGGATCTTCTGTACTCTGCTTTTACAACACTGAGGTTGTCTCACATATTTTATTGCAAAATTAATCTATAAACCGGGGTTGTCAAAAGTATTGAAAATCAGATACTAATTTATGCTAAAACTAGTATCAGAACTAGATACTCATTTGAGCAGGTAGCGATACTAAAAGAGTCGTATTCACAGCACAGAACTGAACCTTTCCTGAATAACTTGAGAATGATGTTGAGCTGTATCAGAACAAGTATAAGAGCACATAGACTAGTATACACCCATGGACCACTATGGAACCTACAGGACCACCCGTATCTTTGTAGTATTGGAATCTCTATCTTTTATCTCTAAATATGTGCATTTTAAACAGCAAGTTCCACATCCACACTTTTGCTTCTAAAACAGGTGCACAGAAAACTGCATGTTACCTATTTTAGCGAAGGCCTCTCTGAGCTCCTCCAGCTCCTCCTGAGAGATGGGTGTGCTGCTCTCCATCGCGACAAACTGGAAATAACACACATGTTAAAATAGGAAGTACTAGTAATAGTAGTATTTATTTATTTATTTATTTATTTGACAGGGACATTGCACAATAAATGTACTTCAGAGACCAGATTTAGCTACAAATAAATTTTCATGTGTAGTCTCTGGGCAGAGGCAAAGTGACATCAAGTAACAGTGTGCAGGTACTTAATAAAATGCCCATGTAACATTTAAAATACAGCTATAAACAAACACCAACAGCTCATCACACATTTTCGTCACATTGGTCACATTTTTATACAGTGCTTTTCCACCTTCAAGGCACTCAAAGCGCACCAGCAGAGGGGGCAGCTCATCATTGCTCCAAATAAAAATGTACAAATATTTACATATATGCATTATTCCCTCAGACAGATGATCACTAATGGCTACAGCCCTGACTCTCTTTAAGCCACTTCTTAACACTGAATTGTGTCACACTCCCTCACCTCCTTCACAGATACAAGTAGGGAGTTCCAGGCTCCTGCTGCTTTGACAGAGAAGCAGTTCTGTCCAAACGTGGTGGACCTAAAGGTCACGCCACAGTCTAGAGGAGGCTGTGGTCCTCCTGCCTCCAGCTTCTTCACACCATCTCACAAACACTTTTGGTGGTGCTGGTGCCTGGTTGTGAAAAGTCTTATACATAAGACTAAGACTGGCCAACAGTAGTCGTAGTAGTAGTACTACAAGTAGTAGTACAGTAAAAGCAGCGGTTTTTTTCTAACTGGGTTACAACTGGCTAGGATCATAAAGTAGTAGTAGTAATAGTAGTAGTAGTAACATTAAGAGTAATAGTAGTAGTAGTAATAATTAGTCACATACTTAATCACCACATTCACAACATCATTACAAGTGGTTGGCAACAGAAATACTTTTAAACCTTTGCAAAAGTCATAAATGTGTAGTTAAGATTTCTATTTCACTTCTGTTGTGTTTTGGAGAAGTTCTTGGTCATGTGACAGCGCACAATATTTCAACATCAATTCCTCCTTTTTATACACAGTGATGTCAGTGAAAACTAAAAACAGATTTATTGAAATACTGAGAAATGTCAAATGGAGCAGAGGAGAGGGTCAGAGGAGCAGAGGAGGAGAGGGTCAGAAGAACAGAGGAGAGGGTCAGAGGAGCAGAGGAGGAGAGAGTCAGATAGAACTTTAGCGTCTTGAGTTCCTTGGTTTGCAACAGAAGTGTATCTCTCGTTTCATAGGATACAACGCTACACGTGAGTGAGTCTCTAAATGAGTCAGACTTAAATTTAACTGTGACCTCAGCCCCATCACCTCTTTACCTTTTTTGGCCATAAACACAAACATATTTCCTGTTTTCCAACAACTGTATCATAAATGGTGAAAAGTCACATTTTTCCAGTGGTTTTCCACCTTGAATGCACTCAAAGAGCTTTTATATCAAGGAACTACTCTCCCATTCACACACTGCACTGCAAATTTCTCTGATCTGGCCAAGATTTTAAAACTTAGATCAGGTTATTCATCTTGTTTTCAGATTTATTATCTACTTACTAGTTCTGAGACTATCTTGCTGCATGGACGGATAATTTCACTACTTTTAAGTCATTTTCTGATAGATTTAAGTGTTTATATCTTAAACTTTGGCCAAGGTTTTTTGCATTATGTGTACACAGACACTGCAGGTGAGGTGGGTTAAGTGTCTTGCCCAAGGACACAACAACAACATTCATCTGTGGGAGCTGGAATTGCACCGCCAACCTGTTGGTCAGTGGTTTTGACTGCTCTAACAATGATGTTTATGTCGAGAGCAAGATTCAAACCACCAACCTTCAGATCACAGGACAAACACTCCAAATGAGCTACTGTCACAACTGAATAAAATGTCAGACAGTGGATGTAAATGTAAATGATGTAAACACTTTGCCTGGAATGTCTGTGAATAGATAAGTTCAGCGCCACTGTGTACCATTCCAGGCAGAAATGCTCAGTCCTTGTTATTTTGGCCTAGGTCATCAAAGGTATAATACTCCCTACAAAGGAAGCTGAAAACTGAGACTAGACTGAACTAGAATGGACAACACTATGTCTTGTCCTTTAGGGTTCATGTATTTCTTGTACAACATGCACCTTTAAGTACAGAGCTGTTTCTAGTTTTTAGTTTTTCAGTGATTTGTGCATGTTTGAGTAATCCTGCATTGTACTGATTTTAGAGGTCAGTAATAAAAAGTTATATCTCCACTCCACTCAATAATAAAAGTTAAAAAGAAGTGAGTAATACCAGTAATAATGTTCTTGCTCTTATAGTTTAGCACTGACAGAGAGTCTTGTTCAGTTGAAACCACAGACTTCCTGTTCAGGCCTGAGTTCTGCTTCTGCTGCAGCACTGCTTTGTAACACACCAGAGGCTTACACAGGCTTATACTTATAGTCTATTGTATTTAAATAGAGTTAAAGGTCCTACATTACACTAAATTCACCAAAATGAGCTGTAAGCCATGTTAGAATGTTGTTACCTCCTCAAAAACAGACCAAGAGTTGTGTTTTCTTTCATTCATACGTTTGAGTAACACTTTATTATTAGTCTGTCTGCATCTCCAAAGCTCAAAATGCTCTGTTCCACCTTGTGATGTCATGCAGTGATGTTTTTTTTTTTTTTTTTAACTTAACAGCTACCTTTTAATTTGTTTGCTTAGTAGAGATTGAACAATGGAGCACTTCCTGTATTACCGCATGACATCACAAGGGGGAACTGAGTGTGATGAGGAAACAACATTATAATATCGATCAGAGAATAGCGTTAAAGGTCACAGACTGTTTGGTGCATTGAGAAGCAGCGTTCTAAAGTTGCATGTTATGATATAAGATGGAGGACAGGACTATTATAAAACTATGGGTGTTTTGCAGTTTGGGAAAGAAATATCTAAACAAAACAAAAAATCCACATATACTGAAGCATATGACTTTTGGTTAAGGATCAAGTCCAGACATTTGCCTTATGTCTTAAGTCAGTGGAGTCTTAGACAATGTATTAATAGTGTAAATGTATAATTAGCCGCAGAATATAGTTATGCAGACATTAAAGGTGCATTGTGTAACTTTTCTGGTGGAGGGTCCGTTCAAATGCTTTTCTCCATGGAGATGTTATTGCTTTGTCTGGAATGTTTCACAGTACGGCATTAAACCTTTTTATCTTCATGGAGACCAAACCAGACAAGTTCCAGGTCAGATCTGTGGAGAGGCGACCTCGCTCACAGTCACAATGCCTGTCTTTCTAGGTATTTTTGAGCTACAAAACCGCCCGTGATTTAATACATGTGAGGTAGAGCTGTTTAATGTCACACTGTGGAACATTTCAGACAGAGCAATGACATATCCATAGAAACAAGCAGGTGAAGGACCCCCAACCAAAAAGTTACACAGTGCACCTATGAGAAGGGTTGAATCAATTGTAATTAACATGAAATTAAGCACTTACAAATTCCGCAAAATAGCATCTAGATATTAATATGCGTGTAGTTCTTTTGCTGATATATTTTGACCAGGTCGCCATTGTTATGTTGAATGTTAAATAAATAAAAAATAATTGTTAGTTATAGGGCTACGTTACATTAGTGCTGTAGTCATAGTATATAAAAACAGACTACACTTGTGAGTCTTGAGTTTAAGATGCCTTTTTTTTTATTAGTATGCTGTTTGGGCATTTTTATACATAGACAAATGTTAATAAGTAAAAACAACTTGTGGTACTAGTTCTTCACAATATTCGTCTCATCCATTATTATTCATGTACAAAAACACCAACATCATAGTAATTTGCAGTAAGTGTATAATTACCAACAAATGAACCAAAGTATGCAAATCAGCAGCTAGTTAGATGTTAATAAAAGGACCCTAAAACTTGTGAACTTGTGGTTAGATAGACAAAGATATTAACCAAACTAGAACATAATGATCAAAATGATATGTTTGGACTTTAAAAACACAGAGGAGCTCTTTCTGATATCATCAGAGGTGGGTAGCACTCAGTTACATTCATTCATTTACATTTAAACATGTAACTTTTTAAAGAATGGTAGTTTTCAGAGTACTTTTCTAGCAGCGTACACCTTTAACCCTACTTGAGTAACATTTAATTGAAGTAACAGTACTCTTACTTGAGTAAAATTTGTTTGTTTCTTGCTCCTTCAGATATGATTTAGATTTTCTCATTTTTGTGTCCTTCAAATGACATTGACTTCAAATTATAAATTGGGTGTTGCGTCCCGACACTAACTCTTTAATTACTCTTACTTGAGTATTAGTATTCCAAATTCTTGAGCAATTTTTGGATCACTACTTTGTACGTCTACTTGAGAATATGATTTTGAACATTACTCTTACTTGCGTACATTTTTTGGCTACTCTACCCACCTCAGGACGTCATACAGCGTGAAAGACTGTTTTAAGCTCTGCAGAGAGAGAAAGACTAAAATACGTGATTATGCAAAAGTGTGAACGAAACAAAACACAACTCCAGGCCATGTTTCTAATCAACAATTTACATTATAACTTGGTATAAAGGTCACCAGTTAAGTAGGTAACCACCAGGGGACACTAATGAACTCACAGTTGACCTTGTGACATGTGCATCTGTCCTTTTTATTACCAGAAATCAAAATTACTTACACAATTTCATTACCAATTATTACATCTGACCCATTATTTAACCCATACTAGAAACATGGACAGTAAGCTGTACCAGAATGAACTACAAGAATGACCTATATTTATTCTAAACCGCTGTGAAAGGAGTTGGAAATGCTTTTTTTAGCAATTGTCCTAAAAGTGTAATTTTGAATTGTTCTTTCAAGCCTAAATATTGTTTTAATATATGCACGGAAATGGTATTACATAATGAAGATGCTCCCTTAGATGGTTGTTGCGATTACAAAAGATTTTATAAGTGTGTTTGCAAACTGAAATTACTTCAATCAACCACTTTTAGTGCAAGTTACTAATTTGCAGATACCATGCAAAAAATATATTTGTTTGCAAAATCGCAGCTTAAAAAAATACGTGCAGTCAACTTCCTGTAATTCTTAATGAAAAACTGTATTGCGTACTTTGTTTAAATCACATCCACTCATTACGGCACATAAAATCCAGACTGAAATATGAAAAAATGTGGCATAGAGTTTACCTGACAATGTCCGGCTGTGCAGATGCAGTGACTATGACAAACCTGCAGAAGTGTAAAACTGCAGAGCGTGGATTCAAATCAATGAGGAAGGAAATGACACGAGAACAGCTATGTCTTTATATGGCAATGCTATAGGCTGCAAGGTGACGAGATCTGAGCTAGGAGGTCCGCATCAGGGTTCAGACCTGGTTTAGACTTGATTTAAACCTAGTTTAGTCTTGGTTTGGTCCTGCTTGGCCAGTAAGGTTATGAGATTTATAAAGATAATAGGTCCTATCTTATGCAAAATTGACTCTTTTGAGCTTTTTAGCCATGTTTAGCCATTTAGCCACCTCCTCAAAAACAGACCTGGAGTTGGCAAAAGGAGAAATTCAATTTGTCAACTGGACAAAAGTTTATTTAGTCGAAATCGTTTCGCAGCTCATCCAAGATACTTCTTCAGTTCTGGTCAGATGCTGGCGGACACTGCCTTATATCTGCCTGAAGGGAGGAGCTAATTACAATTAAATTACTCTGAGACTACCACACCTATTTGTTTACAGTTTCTGTTAGTTAGGTGGGTCTATTCAATATGGAGTGTTTGCAGTTTCTGTTAATTGTGGGCCTATTAAATATGCAGTGAATGTGGGGTGTAGTTAGCATAACCATTCAGGGCCATGATGGGTGTTTTCACACCTCTGGACCTGACCTGGCTGCCCTATTGTTTTCTCTGTTTGTTTTGATTTAGGTTTGAGGATAGAGTTATAGATGGGAGACAAATGATGTCTGAGACCTCCATTTCTGTTCAAGGAAGGATGCTCTTTCTTGATAAAAATAGCCTCTTTAACTCCCCTCTCAAACCAGTTCTGGACCCAAAGAGAGAATCTGCATTCAGAGGCGTTTGAGGAAGTAGCTGTTTCAAAGCAGGAAGTTACAGCATGAGCTAAAAGGCACTGCAATGAGTGTATTCTTTTGCACAAGCAACAGTTCATCAGCTGAGATTGAAAAGTGTATTTATACATTGAAGTGAGATCACCCTGGGGATGTTCTACCTGTAAGCCTATGGCGGAATATTCAGTAGTTACCATAGTAACACAATGCACACATTAGCAATAACTACAAAAAAGTTTTAAGACCGTCTGGAAACAAGAAAAATGCAACTGTGACTGTAATGTTAATGTTTGAGAGGGGCTTGTTTAACAAATCATCTCTCCTGTTGTAATTCCAGCTAAATCAGCTCTTTCTGGTCAGATTGTGTTACAACAAGGCTCAGATTAAATCTAATTTAAGTAACAGAGCTCAGACAGAGCAGTTCCTACAATTAGCATCACACCTCCAGAGGTTGTTGATGACATCAGCTGCAAAGTATCAATATTTAAATAACTGAATGTCTAATATATTAATGAACTAATAGTTACTATGACTTTAAACCATCTTATCTGAGATAACACGGCAGGAGTTAAAGGTGCACTATGTAACTTTTCTTGTCTCCAAAGAGATGTTCTCGCTCTGCCTGAAATGTTCCACAGTCTAGCGTTAAACTAATTGATTTTGGATATATTCATTTCCACTGGTTTTATTGCTCAAAAATATTTTAAAACTAATTAGACCTGTTACTTGGCATGTTGTTGATACTTTTAATGCTGGACTGTGGAACTATCCTGTCAAAGCAATAATATAAGCAGGAAAGTTATGGATTAGGAAGATATTTACAGATCAATTATCAAATTAATTGTTTGTTGTAGGGCCAAAAATGACAAAAATTAGATACTAATCAATACTAAAACTAGTATCAAAACTAGATCCTGATTAGAGCAAGTACAGGTAAGAAAAAGTCACATTCACAGGACAAAATTTAAGCTTTCCTGAACACCTTGAGTGTCATTCTGAGCTTTAGTAGAACTACTAGTAGAACTAGTAGACCTCATGGTAACATAAAGAAAGTACTATTATTTTGAGTATGAAAATTACATTCTGTTACTAAAAAGCAGAGGTGGAAAAAGTACTGAAAAATTGTAATTAAGTAAAAGTATCTTTACTTTGCTTAAATCCTACTCAAGTAAAAGTAAAAGTACCCGTCTGAAAATGTACTCGAGTAAAAGTAAAAAAATTACTTCATTTCAAATGTACTTTGAGTAAAAGTTACTTAGTTACTTTCAATGAAATAAAAAAAAAACTACAGTAAAAATACAGTTTTTTCATAATGTTGCTGCACATAAATGCAGTCTTAAATAGACATAAACTGTGGTAAACTAAATGTGACGCACTACCATTTAATTCCTCTAGGAGCTGAAGATATACGGAATAATGAATCTAGGACAGGGGTCGGCAACCCGCGGCTCCAGAGCCGCATGTGGCTCTTTCTGTCGTGGCTCCCTGTGACTTTGGAAAATAATAATGAGTATTTAATTACATTGTATTTTTATTTTAGTTAGTTCGTTTTTAAATGTAAATCAAAAATTGTAGATAACGGTAATCTTGTAACATTTAAATAAAACGTTTTTAATATTTTTGTCGCTCAAAACATGCGGCAAAGCCGCCGATGTGCGCCACCCGCACACACTGGCAGCCCGGACTTACCGGCACCTACATCAGCAGTATGATTTTCAGCCCAATGATGATAAATCCAAGAAAAGAAAAGTTTCTGAAGAAAACAGAACGCTTAATGCTACGTGGGCAGATTCATTTGCTTTCACGGCTGATGAGACTGGTACACGCGGTACACGCGGTACACGTGATAAAATGATGACGGACACAGAAGCAGACGCATTTTTGGTTCGCTGCGGGTGGATAATTAGTTTGGATTTTTATTTCCTACGAGAAGGACTCAAATACTAAAGTGTTTATTGCAGCTTTGCGCACATTTGTTTACGTTATACAGAAGTGAAACTTAAAACCACATGGCTCATTTGCATAAACTAGAAGCGCTACTTTTGATGGACTAGCACTGTCCACACGAAACTAGTCCAGGCAATAACCCATGAACTTTCCTATAGACAACATAAATTAAGATGATTTATTAAGAGACCAATCGCAAACCAAAGTCCTGCATTCTTATTATTTCTGACTGTCCTAAAGCCAATTTTAAACGTGAGGTGATTTTCCAACTCTCGGCTCCTTCACTTGAAACGTTAGTGATCAGGATGGAAAATAATTGAAATCATGAAGCCAGATTGTGTTAACCAAACCATAATAAATATACCGTTTGGGTATAACAGGCAAAACATATAGGCCTATATTTGTAGCCTACTTACCACCACATGCTTTCGTAGATTCGGTTCGGCGGGGCAGACACATTTTACATTTCATGATTACGTTGCTGCCATTTTTGCGTTTAAACGCGAATAGGTCATCGAGGTTTGGCCAAGAAATAATGGAACTGCCGCACGCAAACCCGCGCAATGCAATTTCCTTTCAGTTCCGGCAGATTTTTTTCCCCGCATTTTATTTTTTGCCCCTATCGATATTATTTTACTCAGTAACGTGGGCGGCTTTCAATGTAACGAAGTAAAATACTTGGCTTAAAATGTACTCGAGTAAAAGTAAAATTACCTGTTTGAAAAACTACTTAGAAAATGACAAAGTACTCATAAAAACTACTCAATTACAGTAACGTGAGTAAATGTAATTCGTTACTTTCCACCCCTGCTAAAAAGGAACATTTTTTATCATCAGCGTCATATTGCAGTCAGTATCAAGTACTGAGCCAATTCCATAGTATTGAAATCGAGTTTAAAATTTTTGTTTTGTGACAACACTATTTAGCTGTAACCAATTTTGAACCAATAAACACAGCAGGTAGATCATCAGGAGGGAAGTGTGTGTGTGAAACTTGAAAATTAGCTGATGGGTTCTGAGGCCAAGGGACTGAAACTAACTAATATTTCCTCTTTTTATACAGAGCTTTGATACTAATAATCTGAACTGTCTCAGGGCTATAATTGTTCACATTTAAAGAAGTATACAGTTTTAAATATGACTAAAAGGCACATCTCATTGTATTAACTTCCTAAATCTCACAAGGTCTTTGTAGAAGTACTATTAACACTTAATTAAAATACAAAAAGCTAAATTATCAAAGAACATGAAGCAATTTTTAATCATTTAAATCTTAAAGGGCCCGTTTTACACAATTTTCTAATCTCTGTTTTTCCCATCAAAACATATCTGGTGTTTTGTTTCATTCACACATGTTTAACACACAAACCCTGCATATTCAGGCTGAGTTCTTCTCTCAAACTGAAAACACTCTGTTCCACCTTGTGATGTCATGTGGTAATGAGCTAACAACATTATAGCATGGTTTAAAGCTCACAAGAGTCAGTTTTGTGTAATATAGGATCTATAAAGTGTAGTCTATTTTAAATCTTTATAATCTTTAAATCTGTTAGATTTAAAGATTATTTCTGTACATGTTCATTCATCTTGCATATTCTTATACTTTAAATAAAGGCTCCTGTATCTTTTGTGCAAAATAAATACAAAAAAATACATGAATCATTAAATTTTAGCCAACTACAGCCACTTGTTCTTATTTCTGTCGAGTTCACTGGTCTTGTTTTGGAGTCTGTAATCGCTCTCATGCGGTTTCAGTGAAATAAATTGAAAAATAAAAATCATGTGTCAGTGACGTAGAGGTAAACAAACCCTCAGCCAATCAGAGCCGGTGTTTGCGGTCAGCTGACTGGCACTTCCGCGTTGGCGTCAGTCTGTTGTCAAAATGGCTGATCACGATATTCTTCACCATTACCAACAACTTTCGCTCTGTTTGTGCGATCTAATCCGGTAAGTGTAACCCTTTCCATGCGTTTGTCGTTAGCGTGTATTCAGTTTAACCAGTGCATAGCGTTAAAGTGTGAAAATAAATGCAGATTTAGCCGTTCTGACGCAGGAAGCTAACTTTAGCCGCTAACAAGCTCCCGTGAAAGATGATGTTATTAGACTGCAATACACGCAGCAGAAAAGGGCTTTCGTTTAAGATCTAATAAATCTAATACATCTCCAGTTCAAAACAAGTGTATTTTGTGGACAAGTAGAGATGAGTGCAGATTCCAAGAATTAATATAGTAAAAGACTTTCCTACACAAAATAGACAGAGCTTTCTAAAATATTGTTTAAAAAGTAAAAACAATACGTGATGGCCAGAATTTAGACATGATCCGAGGCTGATTTGACTTTAGTTTGGTCCTGATTAAATATATATTCATACATATTAGGATGAAGATTATCAATAATGAATGAATAAATTGATCAATGGATAATTTTAGTTTGAGAATATTACGAGCTAAAATAAGTGATTTAAGTCAAATGTCACCTAAGCTTTGGCTGCAACATGACTATTATTCAGAAAGACAAAGACTTAAATAAAGCTGTTAACATGTTAGAGCTATTGTATTCTATAGTACTGTAGGTCTTCAGTCATTTGGTTGATTAATTGGTCAAAGTTGTTAGTCGACTAATCATTTTATTTAGATTATAAGGATTTATATGGGACAACAGCAGAAAGGAGAAGTTCGTGAGTGATTTACCTGAAGATTTGGCGTTTTTTTGGTATTTGTATGTAAAAAGATTAAACTCATAATTCAAACTCATAATTCAAACAGATTCAAGTTTAATCTACCTTTATCTAAATACATTGTTTCCTAGTACTTTTTTCGGCATAAATAGTAGTTTTTGCTTGAACTCCCATGCAGTTTGGGTCAGGTACATAGCTACGCTTTTGCCACGCCCCCTTTTTAGTCAACTAATCGAGACATGACATGTCTTTAGTCTACTACAGACCTGGTATTCTATTAAACTGTGTGAATGAAGTCACTAACTGGATTTGCCAACATTAAATTGTGAAAAAGCGTAAAATGAATGTAAAATGCATGTCCCTCCTCTCTCCCTCTCTCTCTGTTGCAGGTTGCTATGGGCCCTGATCATCCCCTGCCTGTACCTGTCTCTGTTCCTCACTCTTTTGCTGCTGTTGCTTCTTCTGGGGGTGAGGTGTTGGCTCCAGGGCCGGAGGAGAGCCCGGAGGTCCCAGGACAAGGGCCCTGCTGTCGCCTTCTTTCACCCATACTGCAATGCCGGCGGAGGGGGAGAGAGGGTGCTGTGGTGCGCGCTCCGGGCTCTCATGAACAAGTATGTGCACCTGTGTAGTTACAAAAAAAAGACTTTGATCGAATGTGTGTTTTTGTTACTCTTTTGTAATATTTTTATATTTATTTAGTTTCAAACTAAAATATCTGTGAGCCATGTTGGAATGTTGTTACCTGGAGTTGTGTTTTGTTTCATTCACACATTTGAGTAACTCTTTATTATCGTCTGTCTACATCTCCAAAGCTCAAAATTCTCCATCATGAAGCGCTAGTTTTCAAGTTAACAGCTACCATTTACCTTTTGTTCAGTAGAGATTGGCAATTCCAGGGATGAAATTATCCAAATGATTCGTTTGAGAGAAGAACTCAACAACAAAATACGCAGGGTTTGTGTGAATGAAACAAAACACAACTCCAGGTATGTTTTGATAAACATTATAACAGAACAGAAAATGTGTGCAATATAGCCCTTTAAAGTGTAAGTTATTCTCCCTCTCTTTACCTCTCTCTTTACCGCTCCCTCACAGATACCCAGAGGTCTCTTTTGTGGTGTACACCGGGGATCAGGGCGTGACTCCGGAGCAGATCGTTGAAGGAGCGCGACGTCGCTTTAACATCACTCTTCCTCGTGCAGTGAGCTTCGTCTTCCTTAGAACCAGAGTCCTTGTGGAGGCCGGCTCATACCCTCACTTCACTCTACTGGGACAGAGCCTCGGATCCATGTTTCTGGGTAAGACTTTGGAAAAACTAGCAGTGTCAAAAGATCAAAGATCAACTTAAATAGGATTAAGGCTGTGCAATTAATAGAATTTGTATTTAATCGAGATCCAGTCAAATCAAATAGTTAATGATCAGCTTGGGGCTTTGTAATCTAGAGGTCTACAGCCAGTTCTGGAGGAATAAATTCGACACTGTTTTAATGACAAAAAATGGTGAAAACAATTTTGAACACCAGAGGGCATATTTTCAAAATATTTTTCTAAATACTGCCAAATAAATTTTTATTCATCTACAATACATCTGTGCATTGAAGGGAATAATGTATTTATCTAAGATTTTCCTTGTATATTATGTAGTTCCCCTTTAAAAATAATTTATGTTACTATGTCCATAAAAAAATTCAAATAAAAAAAATTTATCAATATGAAGAACAAAAAAAAAAAATTAAAACAATGGCTAAGTGACATTGCTAAATGTGTATCACCATTTAAGTATAGGGCAGTGAGCAATGGTGTCTTGAATGCAGGACAAAGATTACTCAAACACACATGAATAGTGCAATACAAATTTGTGTGGGTAAATGAGAAGGTCAAATATAACATGGTCAGTTTTGCATAATATGTCTCCTTTAAAGCCATGTAATACACCTTTGTAATAATCCTACATGTTTTTGTATATTTTCAGGTTGGGAGGCCCTGACGTCCTTTGTCCCAGACCTGTACATTGACTCCATGGGTTACGCCTTCACTCTGCCCATCTTCAGGTACCTGGGCGGATGTAAAGTGGCCAGCTACGTGCACTACCCCACAGTCTCCACGGACATGCTGTCAGTGGTCCGACAGAGGAACCCCAGGTAACAAATCCCAGTAACAACTAAACTATTTGCCTATTTTTAAATAGCATTTAATTTTAAGATTTTTTTGGGCGGGGGTGAAGATTTCAAAATTCAAAAATATTCTCAGTATTTTTTTCCACTTTGTTCTGTAATAAATCTAATACAGATACTCCTAAGATTTCTGATTTAATATGATTACAATATGATTAACTGCTAGTCCGGGTTTTGCAGGGTTGAACAAGTCAAATTTAAGACTATCTAAGTACCTTTTAAGACCACCAGTTAAACAAGGTAACTTTGTGACAGTTGTTGTTTTATATGGATAAGCTTTTTCAATACTTTACAAAGATGGGAATCTGATCACTGTTGAATTGAATCTACCCATTTTCAAATGGGCATGATTGATGGGGGGATTAGCCAATCAGGGACACACTGAGTCCATCTGTATCAGACAAAATAAAAGAAAAAAATATGATATCACTGAAAAACATGGCACATTTCTGCAATAAGTGAAGCATTAAACTCTGTAAATCTAAAGTGACAGAAATGAGATTTTATTTGTAAATGATAAGTGACTAATGAGCTCCTTTGCTTCACATGCACTGAAAAAAACAAATTTGATTGGATGATCACATTTGGCCAGACAGAAGACGCAACTGGGGTTGTGAGGACCGGACTGATATCCATCTATATAAAAAATACAAAGAGATATCAGTTAGGACCTGCCATTCAAGATCAGTAATTAATCTCAAAGATAGAACCAAGACTTGCATTTTAACATTGTGCCCTCTCCTTAGCCCAGCATTGTGTGACTGAATGAACACCACATGATTTCTTTTTGTATTCTTAGGTTCAATAACTCAGACTTGATCAGCCGAAATGCCGTCCTGAGTGCGGTGAAGCTGTTGTATTACTGTTGCTTTGCCCTGCTCTATGGTTTGGCTGGCTCCTGCAGTGACATCATCATGGTCAACTCCACCTGGACTCTGGGTCACATCCTGGCTCTGTGGCGTTCTCCGTCTCGTACCAGCGTCGTGTACCCTCCGTGCGATGTCCGCGCTTTCCTCGACATCCCGCTCGAAAACGAAGACGAAGACGATTGGGAGGAGGTCGGACGGGAGCTCGGAGACGACAATTTTCAAGCCAAATCTGACAAAAAGTGCACCTCCATCGTGTCGATCGGGCAGTTCAGACCGGAGAAAGATCACAAACTGCAAATCCAAGCGTTCAAGGAGTTACTGAACAGAAAAGAACAGTGGGAGAAGGAGGGGCTCAGGCTGGTTCTGATTGGTGGATGCAGGAATGAGGAAGACGAGGATCGGGTGCGGATGTTGCGAGGTTTCTGTGAAGAGCTGGAGGTAGGAAATAAAGTGGAGTTTAAACTAAATGTGCCGTTCGAGGAGCTGAAGAAAGAACTGGGCCACGCCACCATCGGGCTGCACACCATGTGGAACGAACACTTTGGGATCGGTATGTACTCAGACTTTCAGGTTTACATTAAAGGTCCTGCATTACACAAAATGGACTCTTGTAAGCTTTAAACTATGTTGGCATACCTGGAGTTGTTTTGTTTCATTCACACATTTGAGTAATTCTGGATCATTAAGCTGTTTGCATCTCCAAAGCTTAAAATGCTCTCTTCCACCTTGTGATGTCATGAAGCAGTAGTTTTCAAGCGAACAGCTACTTTCACCTAGTTTGGAGTTTAAAAACACAGTGGGGTACCTCCCGTGTTACCACATGACGTCACAAGGTGGAACAGAGTGTTTTCTGTTTGAGAGAAGAACTGCAGGTTTATGTGTTAAACATGTGTGAATGAAACAAAACACAACTCTAACAATATGGGCCCTTTAAAGATACATTGTGTAACTTTTTTGATAGACGGTCTGCAATCAGCTTGTCTCCATGGAGATGTTATTGCTTTGCGTGGAATGTTCAACAGTGTGGCATTAAACTTAATTACCGTATTTTCCGGACTATTAAGCGCACCTGAATATAAGCCGCATCACCTAAATTTTCAAAGAATTTTATTTTTGTACATATATAGGCCGCACCTGTCTATAAGCCGCAGGTGTCCACGTCTTCAAGAAGTTTTCAAGTTCCGAGCATCTGCTTGTATTGCCTCTGAAAGCTTTTGTCATCTTTTTGCATTGAGTCAGTTCGTCACGCTGCCGTCGCCAACGTCACACCATCGACTCATCGATGCCGCGCTCACGTGCAGCAGCTGTTTCCTTCTTTGACAGTCAGATCAATTGTCTTTAACTTCAAAGCTGCATCATATGCATTTCTTCGTATGTTTTCCATAAGGAGGGTGTGTGCATGAAGCACAAAATAACTGTTCAAAACAAAATCAAATGAGCATCTTCCTCAGCACATCATCTCTTCACCTGTCTGTTTCGCTCTTGCACCCCGTCACTTGGCGCTCTACAGCGCATGTCTCGAGCAGAAAGAGCCGCTGTCCTGTCTGGGATCATGTCAGTGTCTTGTATCATGTCAGTGTCTTGTATCATGTCAGTGTCTTGTAGGATTTCAACAGGATTTCAGGCTCTCCCGGGGGTCGGGGTTAGTTGTATCGATCATGTATGAGTGGATGTCCCGCTACTGAAGTTTGAGACGTTTCGTCTCGTCATTTACGCCTCACCTGCATTTAACACATACGGGTCATTAAGACGTATCCCACTCACTAATGTTCATTTAGCAGCAGAACTTATTTTATCACGCAGCGATAAACTGTTTTAGTGCTGACAACAGCGCTAGCGAGTGTTCTAACTAACCCTAACCCATGTTCACCGCACAGACAGCGGCGCTTTCTGCACTCAAGCTGCGCGCACATGCGCTGTGTTCATAGAAGAATAATATATTAGCCGCATCGGTGTATAAGCCGCAGGGTCCAAAGTGTGAGAAAAAAGTAGCGGCTTATAGTCCGGAAAATACGGTATTTATCCATGAAAGACAGGTATGTGTGAAGAGGCAAACCTGAGTTGTAATTAAATTAAATGGCCGATATATTTGTGTAATGGAACATTCCAGGCAAAGTAATAAAATCTTTATTATGGAGATGAGAAGAAAAGTTCCAAGTCTTCAACTCTGCTCAATATTTAGTGTGAATAATTGTTGAAGGGTGAGTTGAAGTGTCCTTTATCTCCCCCTGTTGTTAGCTAACAAGCTAGCCAAGCGCTGCACAGTCACAGCAGCAACTCATGAACTACTTTCACTTTCCGTTTTGCACAGCGTCTTTGAGAGTTTAGAAAGGTGCTATATAAATAAATGTATTATTATGACATTTAGTCTGTTGAGCTGCCCATAGTTCGACCCGACTGCCACTCAGTCGAAATGTTGAGGGCTTTTTTCAAATAAAATGAGGTCAGTGCATAATCTCTACACCAGGGCTCTCCAACATGTAGCTCTGGAGCCACCAGTAGCTCTCCACCTCCACCCTTCCAAGTAGCTCAACAAGGGCTTTCAAAATTCTACTGTTGTGCTGAATAACAAAGCATTGGTTAATTACATGCCTGTTACCATTGTAAAAGTATCATTTTGAAGCTCAACTTTGTGCACTCATAAATGGACAAAGGTTAATGTTTTATAGGCGTCTAACTGTACCCAAAGGCTCGCCCTCTTCCTTATAATCGTCTCAATTTCTTGCATTGCTAAAATAAGCAGCTCTCTGGCATTTTAGTTTTGTAAAGGTAGCTCACCGGAGGAAAAAGGTTGGAGACCCCTGCTCTATACCATATTGATACTTTGCAGTGATGCTGGGGGTGTTCTACATATATTTTTATTGAAAGAATGTTCACCAGTTACCATGGTGACACAATGCACACATTGGCAAACACTGTCAAAAAGTTTATCTGAATACTCAAATACAAAATGGATTTAAACAACACATTTTCAGGAGCTTGTGATCAATACAAGCGTTCATGGTCCTGTTTAGGTGTTTGATTTTCAACAAAAAGGTGAGGGCGACTAACTGAAAAACTGTTGGCTAATTCTAGCAAGCTTGTGACTGTAATTTTATGTGTGAGAGATTGGTTTAAGCGCACAATCAGCTCACCTTTTGTAGTTCCAACCAAGTCATCTATTTCTGTCAGACTGTGTTAAAATAAAGATCAGATTAAAGTCTAACTTGAGTAACAGAGCTCCTAACACTGTAGTGCTTTCAGTTAGCATCACACCCCAGAGAATGTTGATGACATCAGCTGCAAAGTATCAATATTTAAACTCAGAACAAGCACATTTCAGTTGCAATTTTGTTACGCATCATAGTAAACACTCCCATCTCTCTCTCTTTCTCCCTCAGGAGTGGTGGAGTGCATGGCTGCGGGCACCATAGTCCTGGCCCATAAGTCTGGAGGGCCGAAGCTGGACATCGTGGTTCCGTTTGGAGGCGGACAGACGGGCTTTCTGGCCGACAGCGTGGAGAGTTACGCCTCCTCCATGGAGACCATCCTCTCTCTCTCCCCCCAAGCCCGACTGGAGATCAGACGAAACGCGCGGCAGTCGGTGGAACGCTTCTCAGACCAGGAGTTTGAGAGCAGCTTTTTGGGTGCCATGGAAACGGTGATGAGGAGACTGGAGCGGTAAATGAGTGAAATTAAAGGACATGTAAACCGTTTTCACCATTAAAAAAATAAAATAAAAAAAATCAGGCCAGAATCAAGTGCTTCACGAGTAATTGCTGGGTTTCAGATGACATCATACCATTCTATAGGCTAATCTTTAATACTGATGGGGGCAGCTAAAATGAATATTGTTAGAATGTAGATTTTTGTTGTAATACTGTGAGTTCTTGGGTCTAGTCAATAATAGAAATGATCCAGTTCCACATTCATGCATTTACCTTTTTGGATATTTCATGGTACAAGTACAATGTAATCCATAGGAAAATCTGGCTCTTGCCCCCCATGTGGAAGTATGACATCATCACATTCCAGAATCTGAAAACCACCAACGAAGTAAACTGTGTTCATTTTGGTGACAATGGTAAAAAATTCAAATGTACAGAAAAGCAGCACAAAGCCAAGACTAAACCTGTTGGAAACCTGTTGGAAACCTGTTCTAAACCTGTTCTAAACCAGGTCTAAACCAGGTCTAAACCAGCTTGGAGTCAGGAAAGTGGAACAATGATTGAACAAAAGATCAAATTGTAAAATCCTGTAATTCTGCATTTTTGTGTGTGTGACAGTTGAAGAATTTCTCATTTGTTTCATAAAATAATAGCTGATAAACTAAAAATGGAGATGGCTTTAAAATGCTAATGAGCGCTGAGTGTTTTTATCTTTTATCTTTAAACCTGGATTAACCAGGACTAAACCAGGACATAAAGAACAAACCCAGACTGAAGCTTAAGCTGGTTTATCTCTGGACTAAATAAAAAATCCATGGAGATGTTATTGCTTTACCTACAGTATGTCATTAAACTTATTTATGACCATGGATACAAGCAGATGATCCCCCCCGGCCAGGTCAGATCTGTGGAATGGTGATCCTGCTCACAGTAGGATTGTATGTTTGAATAAGTCATACTCTGGAACATTTCAATGGAAACAATCAAATAGCGAACCCTCCACCAGAAAAGTTACTTAGTGCACCTTTAAACGAGGTAGGTAATGAAAAAGTAGCAGTAGTAGAAAAGGAAGTTACAAAAAGTAGATCTTTTCACAATAAAAGACTCAAATTAACACAGATTGTATCAAGTTATTGAAGTATTGCCCACAGTTCAAAAGTCTGCAGCACTTTTAAATATATTTACTGTTCACTTGAAGCAGCCAATTTTAATTTTAGATTTTATTTTATTTTGAATGAGCCTTTTGTTTTGTGCAAACCTTTTTTGATTTTGGGTGAGTTCCACATTATGTTACACTGAAAATATGCTTTGTTTATGCTCATTGTAGATAATTTTCAGTTTGAATAATATTTAATAATAGAGATTAGAGAAAGTTAGAGTTGCAAGAGTCTCCTTGGGTTACATGGATGAAGTTATGTTTAAATGGAGTGGAGTGAATGAAGGTGTTCATAGTTTGTTTATGGACCAATGTAATATAACAGTATGTGCAATGTATAGTTCAGTCCTTTTCAGAAGAGACGCATCTAGGGGCCAAGTTCTAGTTTCTGACTGAAATGCATTCTGTAATAAAGATAATACAACCTTATATCTGCTTGGTACTATTTCTTGTGGAATAGGGATACATGGTTCTAGAGGTGAAATCCAAAATACACAATATAAATAGTTGCCTGAAAAATATGTATATAATTTTATTTGATTTGATGAGAACAGTGTTAGGACAGAACATTTAGCATTATAAGCACCCAGTTGTATCAGAAGTCTCGATATTTTTATTGATACTTTGCAGGTGATGTCATCAACCTTCCCTGTGTGTATGATGCTAATGTAGGCACTATTCTGTCTGAAGTTCTGTTACTGAAGTTAAGTTACTGGTATTTCTACTGTTAAGAAGAAGCACAACTGTTGCCAGCGGGAGGCACAAAGTCAAAGCATCTTAAATAAGGCTAAAAACAAGGACTGTTACCATTGGTCTGGTGAATGTGAATGAAAGAGCTGATTTCACGTATGTCTAGAAGAGCATCTGGTTTAAATCCCTTGACCCTTGTGAGTGATTTGCTGTGATGGTTTTCTGATCAAAACCCATTACAATTGTCCTTACTCGTAGCTTTGTTCTCCTGGTTTTCACCTCCTCCTGTAGTGTCACTGGAGTCTCCTTCCTGCCTGATCTGTGGTGCGTCTGTGTCGCTAACTTCCTGGTTCCCATCATGCCGTGGAGCCTTGTCCAGGATGAGCAGGTTCATCATGGAGTCGGCCACAGCCTCCCTCAGCTCGTCCTCTGACTCTTCAAAGTTACTAACAAAAAGAATTAAATAAAAACATTTTCTATCAATATATGAATATAGCTATATTATTATTATTATTATTATTATTATTATTATTATTATTATTATTATTATTATTTGTTTCATTGTTGCTGCTGCCAAAAATTTAATTTGATTCGGAATCAATAAAGTATCTATCTGTCTATCTAGTACACCACACTTTAATGTTGTGTGAACAAACTGGGCAAACTAAAAATGTTAGGTGTAGAGAAATGTGGTTTAGTCCTGTTTCAGTCCACGTTCACTGTATTTGCCATCAGTATGTGACCCTCCAATTTCAACATGTTTCAGTGTGGTGGTTAAAAAGCTGCTATTAAACCTTAGGTGGCAGAAGGTTTGACCAAATTTAACAAAACATGTCTCCTTTAAAGACACTATGCAATTGTGAGCTTTAAGCCATGTTATAATATTGTTACCTCATCAAAAAAAAACAACTGGAGTTGTGTTTTGTTCCATTCACACATGCTTTGAGTAATCCTGGATCATTAAGTTGTCTGCATCTCCAAACTTCAAAATGCTCTGTTCCATCTTGTGATGTCATGTAGTGGTACTTTTCAAGTTAACAGCTACATTTTACATTTAGTTTAGCAGAAACCCGGAAACAGTGCTGAAATTATCCAAATAATTCAAGTGAAGGTGTATGAAGTTTAAAAACACAGTGGAACACTTCATGTATTATCACATGACATCATAAGGTGGTGTCTTCTGTATGAGAGAAGAACGTATGCAGAGTTTGTGTGTTAAACATCCAACTCCAGGTATGTTTATGATGAGGAAACAACATTATAACAGACCAGAAAATAGTGTAAATAACAAAAAAAAAGAAGAATCCATCTCACGTATCGTCATCATCAGATCGTGGCTCCAGTCGTTCTTCATCACTCTCCACGTCTGAGTCCTCCCCCTCTCCCTCCTCTACTTTCTCTTCCCCCTCTCTCTCTCCTTGTTGCTGCTCCTGTCCTCCACCTGTCTCCAGCTGCTTCAACTTCTCTATTTCTGTCAAATAAAAAACATTATTCATAAAATTCAATAGTGTGTGTTTAAATAGTTATTTCATATGTACATAGAGATAAAAAGTAATAATACTCAGTAACATCTCATCATGATAAAGTATTAAAACACATCTCTATGACTTTAAACTACTGCCTGTGCTCTCAGCTTCCTCCACAGATGGATAGACAGCAGTGGGTGGGGTCTTCCCTCAACTATCCTTCTCAGTTGCTCTGATCCAGGAGAGATGGCGCAGAAAGCACTCGACCAAGAAGCCTTGTCCTGCTCCGTGTGTTTGGATCTACTGAAGGATCCTGTGACTATTCCCTGTGGACACAGCTACTGCAGGAACTGTGTCCAGCAGCACTGGGACCAAGAGGACGAGAAGCAGCTCTACAGCTGTCCTGAATGTTGCCTCAGCTTCAGCCCCAGGCCTGTTCTGGGTAAAAACATCATGTGGGATGTGATGGCTACAGATGAGAGCTCCAGAGACGACTTCTTACAATATTCTACAGAAATCACTATGGACCCAAACACAGCTCACAGTCTGTCTCTATCTGATGGAAACAGAAGAGCCACAGTGCCAAGTGAAGATGAGGAACAGAGTTATCCAGATCATCCAGAGAGGTTCAGTTACTGGGGTCAGGTCCTGAGCAGAGAGAGTCTGACGGGCCGCTGTTACTGGGAGGTGGAGAGGAGCGGGAGGAGCATCCGTATAGCAGCTACATACAGCAATATTTGGAGAACAGGAGGTTCTGGTAAAAGTATATTAGGAAACAATGATAAATCCCAGACCTTAAAGTGTAAATCTAACAGTTATTAATTTTGGTTTAACTCAGTCAAGTCCCAGGTCTCAGGTCCGGTCAGGTCCAGAATTGGGGTTTATCTGGACCACAGTGCAGGGGTTTTGGCGTTTTACAGCGTCTCTGAAAGTACCATGAGCCTCATCCACAGGGTCCAGACCAGGTTCACTCAGGTTCCTCTATACACTGATCCCAGTGTATAGAGGAACCTGAATAATCCTGGAAACTCTGTACATTTCCCTGAACTCAAATAGCACATCTGTTTCAGCCGATATAAGATTCACTGCACATTTTGAGGGGAAAAAAAAAATCATAAACTCATATAACTCATGTCTTCCACCTAATCTTCAAACACTGATGTATTTGAGGAGAAAAAAATGCTTTACATTACAATCCTAATTACAAGTGTAGTCTGCGAGCTAACTATTAGCTGGTTTTCCATAGTTTACTTGATTTTCTTGTTTTAGATGTCAGGTACAAACACTAAAAATGTATGTGTGTTGTTAAATTGCAAGAGCTCTTTCACATTTTACATGTGTTTTGAGCTTTTTTTTTGAGGAGATGTCATTACTCACCATTGACACTCATAATGTTGTGACTCATTCTAAAAACGTGGAATGTTGTGATGTCATCTGTAAAACCTCTAATGGCCACGTCTGTAAAATCTGTAATAAAAATGTTCTTAAACATTATTGTACAGTGTAATTACTTGGTAAGTGTTTATTCTTCCCTCATAATTTACATTTTGTTCCAAACATGATTTTCTTACATGGAAGCAATTACTAAATATACCTTTTAGAAAACTTTATTTCAATAAAACAGTATCAGTATCTCTCAGTTGTTTTTACAATTAAGTACTTTCAGGATATTTATTAGTTTGCAATCTTTTTTTCTTCAAAAGATACTTTCATCTACCTACAAATTTAATTTCTCCTTTGCCATGGATTCTACCTGGACCACTGAGGGATTTTACAAACTTCAGAAGATAAGATTTCCTGGAGTTTTGTATATAGTGCCCCCCAGTGTTAACAGACCTGTAGTGACAGAGCCCAGGGTGGAGTCTTGGAGCTGAGCCTGGTCCAGAGCCTTGAGAAATGTGTTCTGAGCTCCCTCTGTCCACTGTCTACGGATTGCATCATCTTTACCTGAAAAGCGCAATGCAATTCAATAGTTAGAATATTATTCCTGTTAAGTTAAGCAGTTGATTTACTAACATTACTCCATTGTCTTTTCCAATAACACCTCTTCACTAGCAAGGACCACGCCACAACAATGAAATACGATAAAGATGTTTATTGACGGTGAATAGATATGATGGCTGGGGGGAGACTCAGGGTGGGGGCTCCGTCTCCAATCCAGGAGGTTGAGGCGTGGTCCAGCTCCTGAATCTAAGTTAATCATATTAACTCCACTTCTGTTTGTACCTTGCTCAGTTTGAACAGTAGAAGCTGTGACAGACATCACATCCATGTTGCCCAAAGCATCCAATAAGGTTTCAGGAATCCTCTGACTCCACCCCCTTCTCTGCTCCAGCCAATCACAGAGCTGCAGCTGTTCTCCATCCTCAAAGTTCAGGGTCTGGTTCAGAGGGTCCACTTCCTAGAGACATGAAAAATGTTTTATATTAAATAATGATCTCTTGTTGTACTGTCTTGTATTACTTAACCGTACTATGCTCCTTTTTTCCTGAAAATTTGACATTAAGGCTTTTTTTTTTTTTTTCATAATTTAATATTTTTATATACATTTGTCAGGAAAAATGTCACTTTTGCAAAAAAAACTATGCCCTAATAAATCTTACATTTTGCAAGTAAGACGGTGTGTGGGTTTTTTCTCTATGTTCTGGGGCTGCTCCCTCTCCTCTAACGCACCCGTCTCAAGAAACTGATGTGCGAAGTTCTCATTCTTTCAAAAAATTATGGTAAAATATATTTTAACAATATATGTGCACATTCAATAATGTGTGTGTAGCACTTTAAATCGGGACGCAGCGCAGTGCCTGAAAACACTTGCTTTTTGCACTTGTGCGGTGAGTAGAGACATGTCTCTGCTCTCAGTGCTCTAGGACTGACAAAAGGAGCGCTTTAAAGTTTGAGGAGAGGCACAGAGCTGCAGCAGAGGCACAGAAAGCCTCGGTGCTCAACTCAGAACTGCTTCCTGTCTGCTTCTCTCCATGTGGGGAAACTCGTCTCTCGCTAAACTCTAATTCCCCTTCACAGAGACTCACTGCCCCGTTATCACTGCTGCTCTTTCACAGAGACAGACCTCCCCCTCACAAAAACAGAGTCCCCCTTCACTTTAAGACTCACTGCCCTCTGTCACAACCGCTCCCCCCTCAGTTACTACTGCTCCCCTCTTATTCACCCCTGTCACACCATCAAAGCGACTTAGACTTAGACAAACTTTATTGATCCACAAGGGAAATTATTTGGATAAAGTAGCTCACACATCCAATATAATATAATAACAGAGAGTAACAAAAATAGATGGTATAGCAAAAAGAGCAAGAGGTGTCAAATGAGACATAATTATAAAAATGTATATGTACAAGTCAAAATAAAATAGAAATATAAGTAATAAAGTAATAAACTATATAGTCACAGCTATATAAAAGAGACAAGAACGACAGTGCAAATACTATGCTGATTGACAGGGCAAGAGGTAATCCGTTACTTGAGATTAACTTGTTGTACAGTTGTAGGGAGTATTATCTGTTACATAAGGGTGAGTTGTTGTACAACTGTATGGCGTATGGTATGAATGTAGTCCTGAATCTCTCACTGTTTGAGCGGAGCTGAAGGAGCCTGTTGGAGAATGAGCTCCTCTGTCCCTCTATAGTCTGGTGCAGTGGGTGAGCAGGAGTGTCCATGATGAAGAGCAGTTTGTCCAGTGTCCTCCTGTCCCTCACTGTGACAAATGTCTCCAGCTCACAGCCGATCACATAACCAGCTTTACGGATCAGTTTGTCAATCCGCCCAATGTCTCTTTTACTGGTGCCGCTCCCCCAGCAGACCACAGCAAAGTACAGGGCACTGGCCACCACAGACTGGTAGAAGATCTCCAGTAACTTGCTGCACACATTGAAAGACCTGAGCTTTCTCAGGAAGTAGAGTCTGCTCATGCTCTTCTTGTAGACAGCATTACAGTTGTCCCTCCAGTCAAGTCTGTTATTCACATGTACGCCAAGGTACTTGTAGCAGTCCACTATTTCCACGTCCTGGCCCTGGATGGTAATGGGCTCCACAGGTGTCCTCTTTCTCCTAAAGTCAATCACCAGTTCCTTGGTCTTGTCAACGTTCAGGAGCAGATGGTTTGCCTGGGACCACTCCACAAAGTTTGCAATCACTGTCCTGTACTCCAGCTCCTGTCCATCCCTGATACACCCGACCACTGCAGAGTCATCAGAGAACTTCTGCAGATGGCAGGACCCGGAGCTGTACTGGAAATCAGAGGTGTATAGAGTGAAAAGGAACGAGACAGGACTGTACCCTGGGGAGCTCCTACATTGCTGACCACAGTGTCAGACAGGGTGGTCCCCAGTCGCATGTACTGAGGCCTGCCTGACAGGTAGTCATTAATCTAGGAGACAATGGAGGAGCTGACACCCATCCTGAGCAGCTTCTCACTCATCAGAAAGGGCTAGATAGTGTTAAAAGCACTGGAGAAATCGAAGAACAATATCCTCACAGAGCCCCCAACACTATCCAGGTGAGAGTGAGCCCGCTGCAAAAGACAGATCACAGCATCATCCACACTAATGTGGGCCTGATAGGCAAACTGTAGAGGATCCAGGGATGGTGCCACCAGGGGTCTGAGCTGAGTCAGAACAAGTCTCTCAAACACTTTCATGACATGAGATGTCAAAGCCAGTGGTCTGAAGTCACTAAGTTCAGATGGAATAGGCTTCTTGGGCACAGGTACAATGCAGGAGGTCTTCCATAGCACCGGTATCCTCTCAAGCTTCAGGCTCAGTGTGTAGAGAAAGTGAAAGATCCCAGTGAGCTGTGTAGCACATGTCCTCAGCACGCGGGGGTTGACTTGGTCCGGTCCAGGAGACTTGTTATAGTGAATTTTCTCCAACTGCCTTTTCACCTGCGCAGGTGACAGACACAAAGAGCTGGGTTCCTCCGTGGGGGTGGGAGCAGGTGTGGGAGCAGAGGTGATGGGCTGATGAATGGTCGTCTGAGTGGTCTGTGGTGAGGTGTGGGTTGGGCGTCTGGGAGGTGTAGAGGTGGAGGTGCCAGGGGATGAGAAGCGATTAAAATGCAGATTGAGCAGGTTTGATCTGTCTGGGCTATTGTCCTGCAGCTTTGATCGAGGGCTGAAGCCAGTGATGGCCTTCATCCCTTGCCACACTTCCCTGATGTTATTTTGCTGAAGTTTTGCCTCAAGCCTTTTCCCGTATGCATCTTGCCCTAGTCTGAGCTGGATCTTCAGCTGCTGTTGCACCCTCTTCACCTCGTCCTTATCACCAGAGTTGAAGGCCTGCTTCTTCTTATTAAGTAGATCCTTCAGCTGGCTGGTGATCCAGGACTTGTTATTGGGGTAACAGCGGACAGTGCATGTGGGGACGGCTGTATCCTCACAGAAGTTGATGTAATCTGTTATGCAGTCCGTCATGCTGTCAATGTTGTCCCCATGCAGCAGGCAGAGCACATTCCAGTCTGTGGTCTCAACAACCCCCCCTCACAGATAAAGACCCCCACCTCACAGGGATTCACTCCCCAGGCCAGCCGAGAGACACAGTCCCTCCACCGTGTCCTGGGTCTTCCCCGGGGCCTCCTCCTGGTGGGACGTGCCCGGAACACCTCCCCAGAGAGATGTCTCCTGAAGCCCCCGTCCACACATAAACCACACGTGTGAATGAATGTGGTTTTAAAACTGGATCAGTCCTGTGACTTAAGACCTGGTGAGGAGGGACACAAATAAATCTGGTTTCTATTGGCAACCTTACTTTTAGATACATTTTGGACCATTTAGGCCAGTGCTTCTGTCATTCCTCTTTTGAACCAGATAATGTTTGCTTATGATTGCATTGTGGTATTTTCTGGTTTGAAATAAAAATAAACAATGATTTTAACTCAAGATATATATTTTAATGTTACTGTATGTTTTCCTATGGAGGAGTAGTTGGGGTAAAGTGTCAGTGTTAGAGCAACACTGAATCACAGTGTTTTTTTTTTTGTTCAAAAATACCTTGAAAAACATATCATACTCTCCACAGCTCTAACCTATAACTTGGTCTGGTGGCGTCACTTGTTTGTCTCCATGGACATTGACCATTTTAATGCCATAATTATGGTACACCAGGAAATACAAGTGCATCTCCACAAAGCCAAGCTATCAGCAGAGGGCGCTGTTGCATTAATTCATACAATAAATGTAGACTACTTTGTCTTAAAGTGCATATAATGTATCTTCATGTTTTATCAGTTTTACATCAATCAAGTGAAAGTTTGTGATTATGTTCAAATTTCACTATCCAAGAGAATTAACAAAAACACAGAAATATGAACTGACAAACTTTTCAGACACACATTTCAGAACCTATTTGTACTAGGGTTGACAAAGGTATTGAAAATTAGATACTAATCAATATTTAAACTATTGAAACTACGAGATACTCATTTGAGCAGGTATCAGTACTACAGTGGTCTCATTCAGAGGACAGAAATGAAGCTTTCCTGAATAGCTTTAGAATGATGTTGAGCTGCATCAGAACAAGTACAAGAGCACATAGACTAGTATACACCCATGGACCACTACGGGAACTAGACGACGAAGTGATTACACAGATATAAGACCATATGGTAATAAAAGAAAGTACTATGATTTAATGTTGAAAATGACAATCTATTGTCTAAATAAAGATGTCAGATGTCATTCTCAAATGTTTTAAAGGTGCATTGTGTATTTTTTCTGGTGTCACCTGCTTCTCTCTATGGGGATATAACCTGGAATGTTCCACAGAATGGCATTACACTTATTTATCTCTACGGAGACAGATGGTGACACCACAGGGCCAAGTTACTGTACATGTCAGATCTGTAGAGAGGTGAGCCCACTTAGAGTAAGAATGTAAGTAAAAAGTAAAAAAAAACTCATGTTATTAAGTAAGATGGATATGTTTAATCCCATTCCAGACAGAAAAAAGAATATCTCAATGGAGACAAGTAGGTGGTGAACCCTCCACCAGAAAAGTTACACAATGCACCTTTAATCTTGTTCCTTGATGTGTTTTTATGACTATTACCTCTTTCTGATTTCCATCTGTTTTCATGTCTTCATCTTTTGTCTCTTCCTCCAGTTCGTTCAATCTGATCTCAAACATGATTCCCCTCTATACAAAACACATATTATGAATGCGTGTAAATGATGCTGTACCATTCATTGTGAGAGGTAATAATTGTATGGTAGAAGTTGCTAGGTATCAGGCTTGACCTGCTTGCTGTGAGGGGAAAGTGCTTACTATTCAGTCACTGTATGGTTTTACTTACAATCATTTCATTATAGTTCTAAATTATACTTAATGTATTATATAATATGTATTCATCTAATCAATTATATAAAAAATGCTTGGTTACCTTTCCCCTTTGCTTTTTCTCTCTTTTGGACTCTTTGGGCTCCTGTCCGATCTGCCTCAGCGCTGCTTCAACATCCTGGCACAAGAAACAACACACACATTACAGTCAATATGATATTTTACTTACGGACTTTATCCATACTCAGGGCTCCCACACTCTGCTTGAAATCTTTTTCCAGGGCATTTTTAATTATGTAATCACGGTGTGATTATATGACCCTCTTTTTATGCAATCTAACTATACCCGGTGATCGCAAATGAATTACAGTCCAAAGCAAACACACTACGGTAATTATACTGATGTATTTTCACATACTGTATATTCTCTTTGCATTGTGGCATGATTGCCTTGTATATTGGGGTTTAGATGAGGTTTTTCAAAATCCCAATTGCTCTTGTTTACTGTGATAGCAATAACAGTCTCTTACTTATCCAATAATACAGCAAAGCTAAAGGGGGAGAAATTTCAAGGACAAAATATATATGTTCTATGTGTTTTTCATGTCTTGAAAACAGGCCAATTATTGTTCAGGACGTGTGGGAACCTGATACTTGTTAATGAACACTATAATGTGGTACTTGGTTTGGGGCTTGTGGCTGTTCACAAGCGGCTGGAGGAGGCTCTGGTTCTCTCTGAGGTTTCTCCACCACAAACGTCTCATGCTTATTCTGCTGCTGAACCTGGAACATAAAGATTTAGAGCCGTGTATTATCAAAGACATTGAGAGCTTCTGAGATAAAAATGTACCATAGAACTGGAATTCTTATTTCTGATATTTAGCTATAAGCTACACATATATTTATTTTTGAAAAAATATAATGCAACACTTTTAAACCCATGTGTATGAGCCTGAATAATTGCAAATAAGTACAAGGCTGTGGACGGGGAAAATAACTACATCAAACTATTTTAAGTTAAAGCCAGTGATGAGGGAAAACCATCATAACATGGTTAAGCTATTATATTCCATAATATTATCAATGGGCAGAGATGGGCACAGGGAGGAACTTGATTGGAAACGGTAAATATTCATGTGTATGCTTTCAAAGCAAAGCTGCACTTGGTCACTTATGTTCAGCCAACAGTAGCTGACACGCGTTCTATTGTATGATTGGTGCTGTGATAGACACAAACCTCAGCCTTAGCTCTCTGCTTCATCTCCTTCACATCCTGATGATACTGCAGTCGGATCAGCTCCAGCTGACGCAAATACTCCTGATAATAAAAGAACATAAACGGACGGGTGGTACAAGATAATTCATCAGAAACAAGATTACAATTTCTATTTTATCAAGATTCATGGAGCTTTATATTGCTTTTAAAAGTGCAACGTTCCTGATGAGGGGTCTCCCACCTGCTTGTCTTTATGTAAATATTATTGCTTTGTTAAAAATGTTCTACAGTATGGCATTAAACTTATCTTGCTAGCATTTGTTTGATTACAGTATTTATTGCTCAAAACAACATGGAAAAACATTACAGAGAGCAGGGTCACCTCTCCACAGATCTGACCTGTAGCTAGATAACTTTAATTCTATGCAGTGGAATATTCCAAGCAAGCCAAGAACATCTCCATTGAGATAAACAGGTGGCAGACCCTCTGCCAGAAAAGTTACGTTCAGAAAAGGTAGTGCACCTTTAAAAAGTACTTAAGAGTATCTGCTATCATCTACATGACAGAAGTGGGCCTTTAAGAAGAGTGGGTGTGAAAGTTACATCATATTGTCCACTCCTAATAAAGACGTTATAATATTAGCACCATCACTATGACTGCTCATCTTATAATACTGATGTCCTTTACTAGTTGTCCGTTTTGTTTCTTGTCATGTGGGGTGTGTTGGTTTGGTCCCATTTCGTTCATGTGGCCTCCGGGCCTGCGGGGGTGCTCTGCTGTGGATGGACGTAGACCCTTAAAAACACAAGATCGATTATCAAAGCATGATTGAGTTTGATACCTAGAGTTATGTTTTGTGTCATTTGTACAACATGTTTGAGTCATCCTGTATATTCAATTCTCTGTTGCACCTGCTGATGTCATGAAGTGGCGCTCCTCTGTGCTTTTAAAGTCCACACGCCTTCACTGCACTGCTTTTACTATGAAACATGCCAACAGCCAGCAGCTATTGTTTTTAGTCACATTTAACTACGTTTTGCCCTCCACCTAGACCTGCTTTCCATTTACTTATGTTAACTTCAAAAACATTTAATAGCAGTGCAGAGGTGTTCCATCTATCATGTAGAGGACAAGTGGATAAGTGGATATAGTGATTATTGTGACAGGCCTAGTCAGCAGATCTAAATGGAAGTAACCTCACCAGCTGTTTCTCTGCTCGAACCTTGTACTGGTTTGCTTCTTGTCTTCTTTGTAAATATTCATTTCGCGCCGCAGCCACACTGAAAAACAGAACTACAGCATAAAAATACAGTCTTATATCAGGGGATGAGCATCTAAAGGGAATTAACACACTACTTCCTCTTTCTAGTGAGGATCTGGCAAATATGGGGAAGATTATAATAGCAGTTATATTTAGGGCATTTAGTTTTATTATGATTATGAAAAGTGGGATCACAGTTTGAAACCGTAAAGTTACCTGAATGTCCTATGTCCTCTATTGATACTTTGCAGCTGATGTCATCAACATTCCCTGGGGGGTGAAGCTAACTAGAGGCAATGCTCTGTCTGAAGCAAGAACTGATTTGTGCTGTTAAACAAGTCCCTCTCAGATAACATTACAGTCACAAGTGAGCTAGCATTAGCCAACAGTTTTTCAGTTAGTCACACACTAACCTTCAACTAGTTGAAAATCAGACGCCTAAACAGGATACATATACATGTACACTTGCATTGATCACAGGCTCCTTTTTTTTTTTTTTTTTAAGTCCATTTCATATTTTGAGTTTTCAGGCAACCTAAAAATGTCTAAGGCTGTGCTAATGTGTCCATTGTGTCACCATAGTAACTGCTGAAAATTCCGCCATAGACATAACATGAAGTCCCCCCCAGCATGATGTCACTGCAAAGTATCAATACCAAATCACATATTTCCATTTCTATCAGTAAGAACCTAAATGTGTAGTTGCTCACAGTTGGTACGGCTCGGGGGCTTGTTCCTCTCTGTGTCTGAACTGAAAGGCATCGAGCTGGGCGTGATAGTGGAGATATGGGTCCCCCGCTGGCTGCTCAGCTCTATAAAAATATAGATTTATGAGGAAATTATGATCATAATAATAATGCATACTCTATACGCACTTTTCCAGGCGCTCAAAGACGCTTTCCAAACGCTCAGAGTTGCTTTACAATCCGACCACCACCATCAGTCACGCACACACACACCACTCTCATACTAGGCAATGTGGGTGAAGTGTCTTGCCAAAGGACACAACTGGCGCTCAACAGTGGCACCTGATTTTTCTAGCAGTCTCTAACCAAGCCCAACTCTTCCCCTGCTTAGCTTCTGAGATCTGATGAGATCAGGCTTGGTTATGGCCAATGGTTGTGGACAATTGTAAAATTGTGTAATATTTTTTAATCTAATACATCAAATGGGTGATTGAGGTGAGCTCACCTTGGCTTCTCTCGTAGTACAAATTCCACATTATGGGGATCAGCTGCTTGTGCCAGTCTGTGATGAAGAGGCTTTGAAGAGCAAGAAATTACAGTTTTAGAAAACACAAAACCAAAACCACAAAAATTACTGGTTTAATGTGGGATAATTTGGGGTTTTCACACACCCTTCCAGCAATGATGTGTTTAAAAGAGGTGTGTACATGGGTTAATATAGAGATGAACTATTTATCCCATTCATTTTAAACTAGGCAAGCAAATACAAAAGTCTTTTTTCTAAAGTGAAATACTTTGGAGAGTCATTGGTGTATAATGCATCCCTATAGCTGATGTATGCAAGAGGATGGACTGCCATGATGTTTGTTTCATTGTTGCTGCTGTCAAAATTTGAATTTACTTCGGGATCAGTAAAGTATTTAACTCTCTATCATGGCAAAATTTCAGAGGACCCCTATCTTTATCTGAGCAATTTTCTAGCATGAGGTCAAACTAATGTAAATTATGTAATCTTTGTCTTTTATGCTAAATTTGTTGCTAAATAAATGGTTATGTTTTCTGTCTAGAGTCTGATTTCACTCATGTGGGCAAATGGTCTTCAGTCACAATTAGGGATATTTAAAAATGCTAGATTTGATTAAAAGAAAGTAGTAACATGTTTTAAAAGTTTCACTTTCATTTTAACGCTCTGTGCCGTCCCTCCTTTCGTTCCCTGCGCTAAGTCACGCCCCCTTCAGAGCGCTAAGACAATACAAACAGTGTGAATCCCACTAATGGGATTCGAATTGTGAGAGAACACAACATTTCTCAAACATGCATGGATGACATCTAAAACCTCTTCAGGGAAATTTTTGATGAGGGAACGTTATAACATGGTAGACAGAGAAAAAAAGAAGAGAAAAGATTATCCATAACTTTGAAAATGCATAGAATCTATATGTTCTAAGTGGTTCCAGGCTGTAAAAGCTAATGTAGTGATTACAAATGACTCCCCTGGCCCTCTCACTTTGTGTTGGAGCGGTGTATGAGGGATTTTCCAGTCCTGTTTCTTCATCACTGCTCTTTCCTCAGCTCTGGGACTTTGCACTTTCTCTATAAACAACAAAAGCAAATATTATTATACATTCATATAGACGTCTTAATTTACTACTACCACATCACTACTACTACTACTACTTTAGTACTGTGAACACAGAAGGAAAAACTCATCTTTTAGTTTAAGAAGCAAAGTACTGAAACAAGCCAAAGAATGTTGGTAAAATAATTAAATAAATCTAGTCAAAACTTTTAAATATTCCACTGCTCCTGATGGGTTGCCCCAGTGGCATTGAAGGATGGGTCAAATTCAGAGGACACTTTTCTCTATGGGGACAGTAAAATGTACCTTAATCATAGTCAGAACCAGGATTCACATTTACTTTTTGCAGTGTAGTATGGTTGAAATAAATTGCTTGTGTAACATGTAAACGACAGGAAGGAACACAGAGATTACATAAACATGTTATGTAACCCGGAGCTGCAGTGACAGTGCCCTTTTCAAATTTGTGTGGCCAAAACATACACGTACAATAGAACTATACCACACACATGTAAAGTACAGTATTCAAGGACAAATGCTGCAGAACATCACCACTGGGGGCTTCAAACTCCACTTTAAATCTAATTGTGTCACCTTTCTACCTTGTATTTGAGTTGGGCGGACTGATGGTGGCACTCTGTTTGGGGCTGGGATTGTATAACTTGACTTGTCCTGTCAAAAAACACAATTATATTTAGAGCATGGCTATTATTTTTCACACAATAAAAAGTCATGGTGTTGTTGCGGTATAATACAATCCCTATTCCCTGCCTATATTATGGTTCTCAACTCATGTTTAAATTAAATGATTAAAAAAAATGACTGAGGAATTACCCAGACATCTACAAAATATTACATTTTGGGTCACAAAATACTGGATTTTGAGCTTGAACCACCCTCTCGTTGGAAGGTGACTGTTATGGACTGCACCACTGTCACCCTCTTGAAAGCAGTAAGTAAGAAGACATGTAACCCAAAAAATGATGAGCGTACCAAGTAAATAATACAGTATTACATAGCCACTTGTACAGTCACCTGCTTGTGAAGGTCGGAACAATGGTTGATTGAAGTGTCTTGCCCAAGGATACAACAACAATATCTCTAATAACACTAGTATGCACATTGTAACTTTATTATTTATTACTATACCTGTTCTTCCAGATGTCTGCTCAGATGTTTCTCTAGAAATGGCCGCTTGAGGACAGAGCTGACAGAGGGACGATCTCGAGGGTTCACCTACACACAAGATTATTAAAGGTGCATTGTGTAACTTTTTTTGTGGAGGGCCCGTCAAAGGCTTTTCTCCATGGAAATGTTCTTCTTCTTCTTTTTTTTTTTGAGCTATAAAACCACTTGTAATTGAATAAATGTAAGGTAGAGTTTAATGTCACATGTCAACATTCCCAGCAGAGCAATGACATATCCATAGAAACAAGCAGGTGATGGACCCCCAACCAAAAAGTTACAAAAACCATTGTATTTTTTTATATTTATTTCATTTTTGTCACAAACCTTAAAAAGTTGAGTAATGAGGAGGCGCAGGTCGTAGGAGTATCGAGCAGGCACAGGGATGTAGTGCCCCTTACAGATCTTATTGACCAACTGCCTCAGACTGCTGCCTTCGAACTAGAGAGAGCAGAGACAGAAATGCAAAATGAAATGCCTCCTATATGAATCTATACTATACTGTGTGTCACAATCTGGAAAGGTGTATGGACAAGATTTGTTAGAGAGGACCATGAATGACTGCTGTTATTCAAAAGGACTTACTGGATGTCTGAGCATACAGAGTTCATATAGGACACAGCCCAGAGACCAGATATCGCTGTAAAAGAGAATTATTAAGTTATTATTATGTCATTAGAGGCTTTAAAACAGAGTATAAGTCAAGAGAACTACACAGGATTTTTCAACATTTTTAAAGTTTGACATCTAAACCTTATAACAGGACACTAGCCTGTAGTGGTTTGTGTAATTAGGCAAGACACATCACCCACCTATATATGTGTATAAATGTATATGACTCTTTTTGATAGTGCTTTAGTGCTATAATAACTTACGTCTTGTTGTTGTAGGGCTGATTCTCACAGATTTCTGGAGACAGGTAATAGGGAGTCCCTACACAGGTCCGAGCCAGCTCCATGGTGCTGTGGATTTAAACCACATTTAAACAAATCAGACATCTGAGACATTCAGTTGGTCCTTTTTTATAGACTATAGTAGCGAGTAGAGAGATCCAGTACAAGAAAACATTACATTTACCATTTATTGATTGAGTGTGTTGTTTTATTTTATTGTTGTTATTATATTAACAATGACTGACAAAGATAATTAGAAGGATAATATTTTTATAACAAAATTGACTGTATGTGCAGTCTGTAAATAAAATGAACTGGACTCTTTCATCACACTTTTTGCAGTTTTAGACAGGAACAGGCTGCTGTGAAGTTGCTGAATTTGCTCAAAGCTGTGGTGGAATTTCGAGAAAGCTGAGTCATGAAAAAATGCAACTATCCAGATTCAGTATTTAGAAGCTTTTACAATGAGGAGATGCTATTTGTCAATTAAATTACAATTCAATTCAAATCTAAATTTGAATGACTAGATTAAACAAATAGCAAATATATAATTATTTAGGTTACATGAGGTTTCTGCAAATGAGTTTACCTCTGTGTCTCTTTGGAATCTTATGAAGTAAAAAAGAAACCATCAACTTCTAACTGTACAAATTGAGTCCTGACTTCTGAGCAAATGAAATGCTAGGGTTGTCATTAGGGAGAGAAGGCTTCTTAGTAATGAAATGATCAGAATGAGTCAGGTCACGGGTGTCAAGTCAGACTTTAAAAACAGGGACAACCACTTCCACCACATAGATAGCACTGAATAACATTATGATGTTTGGAGCTCTGAAGAAGGAATCAACCTAAAGATGCAGGATTACTCAACTATAAATCAATGAAATGAAACACAACTCCAGGTATGTTTTGTTAACTTTAAGGGCTTATGGATTGTATGACAGATACTCACTTATTCAACATTCTTGCAATGCCGAAGTCTCCAAGCTTCACTCTGGTGCCTCTACTGGTCAGAAAGATGTTCTACACTCAGACCAGAGAGAGCGTGTATGTGATTGTTTACAAAGAGATAAAAACAGTACCAAGTAGCGCAGACAGGTGTACCTTACTTCCACTCACTGAGGGAAGTGAATGAATAATGCATTAAATTGTGAAGCATCTGGAAAAGTGCTGTATATTAAACCTGGTGTAGTCAAATTGGATGTTTTTCTTAAATCAAAATAATGTAAGTATGTATTTTAGTATGTGGCTCTATGGAGAATGTTTAAATACCTGAGTTTTGATGTCTCGATGCAGGATCTTTTTATCGTGAATGTGTTTGAGGCCAAGACAGATCTGAACAAACCAGTCTAAAATCTACACAAAAATACAACTATTTTCAGTTAGCAAAGCTCTTCAACTTCAACAAATCTATGCACTTTAACATACCTGCTGCTCAGTGAAGGCAACTCCCTTCTGCATGTTAATTTTTCTCATCAAATCTCCTCCGTCACAGTACTCCATCACTATGAACAAGGAGCCCTTCTCTAGAAAGACATGAAAATCATGTATACAGTATACACAGTGTGTATCTAAAATGTGTAAAAAATATACATAAATACATTAAAAAAAAAACAGCAGTCAAACCTTGAAATGAGTCGATAAATGCCACTACATTAATGTGCTTCATCTGGGAAAGCAGCATCACCTCTTTTTTGGATGCTTCCTTTTCTTTCGCTGACATCTGAAAAAAACATGGAGTATATTTAAACTGCCTTTGACAGGTTGGATAACTCTTTTAACTAAAACCAAGATCATTATATTTAAGATTTTACTAAAATAACCCTTTTCCCCAATTTGGGAATTTTTTAGGTTTCAAATTTTACTGCTGCCATAGCAGAAGCTAAAGAAGCTAAGCAGGCTGCTCAGGCCAGGTATGTGTGGGGTCTGTGAGCCTATAGCAGTGGTATCTGTCCAGGACTCGTCTGAGGCTTCAGTTCAACTTCTTGTGACTTTGTGTCAAATGTGTTGCATAAACAAGTTTGCTTCCTCTAAACAAGCAACAAAACTGTAGCTGTCACAAAATAATTTGGTAAAATATACCAAAAATAATCATATATTGATACAGCAGCTTGTGATATCGATACTGCATCAATTTAAACTGTACTGTATATCGATTTCAATATTTATTTATTTAAGAAAAGGGGAAACAGTGCATATTAATGAACTTTTAGACAAATGTAAATATAATCTTGCACACTCCTAGTGCCAAATCTCTGCTTCTCCAAAAGTGGATTGTACTACTTTACAAAATGCTTAAAAATGCAACTCTAAAATAAATAATAGATACAAATAAATAAATACAACTTGCCTTCCTAAGACTGATCTGTTTGACCACACACTGGGCATTGTCACCTCCTCCTTTGTCCCGCACCAAAAAGGCTTTTCCGAATGCTCCCTCTCCAATCTGCCGGATGACTTCATACTTGTTCATCCCACCTGTAGACTACAGCAAATAAAAGAATATTACTACATAAATCAGTCAAAGTTGAATTATTACATTGAAAGATAATTATGTAATAGGCAGTAAATCACCAAATTCCACAGGCTGTGCAAAATAAATGAAAGCACTGTCACAAACATGAGCTAAGTTTTAGATCAGTGTTTATTTCAATATTTAATCTCCTTAAATTTGTGAAATATCTATGTAAATTACTGCCTATATTTAATCTTTAACCAGATAACATGATATTAGTTTGATTTAAATATACAGAACAAGGTCTAACTAAAGAAAATGCGATTGATTTTGGCCTGTTCAAACAAAAATGACAATGTGGTAATGTTCTATACACACAAAATGCAATTAAGTGAATGAAATTAATTCAATATGAGCTTTTCTACATAATAAATAAAAGATAAGTTTAGCTGTTGACGTAATATATATAAAAAAGTGAAGTTAGCTAACGTAAAGTAGCCCAGCAAGCCAACATTAACGTCAAAGTCTGATTAAAATCTAAAATGACAAGCAAAAACATTGACCAGTGAACAAAAATATATCTAGACCTTAAATGTGACGTGTTATCATTCCGCTGTATCAAATAATGACGCTAAAAACCGCAAAATGAGAGTTTTTGAAGCTGGTTTTCGAAAACAGAATCGATTCCAGAATCCTGATGACCCCGTTGCCATGGAGACAAGCACACGGGCAGCTCCGGTTGGGTTAGCGTCGCAAAGTTAGCTCATTTAGCCACAAAAACTTGCCAAAACTGGTTTGAATTAGCATTTTCTTCTATCATATACGCGTTGAATTGACTTACGTGTGCATTGGGAAGGAGGTGGACATTTGAGAACGCCTGCAGCTTATTAAAATTTATGTGGACGTTTCAGGAGGAGATGTACAGGAAAAAGAACGTGGCATCTCTGGTGGGAGTTGTAGTTTTTAGTGGAAAGCTAATTTGTAGGCAAACAATGGACTAAATGACCAAGGCAAGCAGGCTACTGAGTAATATTTATACTACGAGTAAATTATTATTATTCTTTCAGGGCACTTGCTTAGCCTTAGCCACCTATCCATGAAAAAGACACTATATTTATTAATTGGCAAGGATCGTTAAATAAAAGTTTGTTTTGTTTTTTTTTTTGTTTTTTTTTCACAGAGAGAGCCTAGATATGATTACGACCTGGAAAAAATAAAATAAAATAAAATAAATAAATAAATGAATAAATAAATAAATAAATAAATAAAGTGATGATGTTTGTGATGTCAGCCAGCTGAGTGGACAAAGTACACATTTTATGAGATTCTGCTAGATGTCTGCCAAAAATCCATGTGATTAAAATAACCTGTTGAGTCATGAGCTCATTCCTAATAGGCCCATACAAAGTTTTATTACGCACACTTGCATTGACTTGAAGCTGGAGTAGAAATCCTGGCTCCTGTTTGTAGTTCTCTGTCACAGTGGCAGACTCAACTTTCACAACATCGGAGAGAAGAATAAAAAAACAGAATTCTACTAAATCATATCTGAGGGTGTGATGCAAATATACATGCAAAATAATATACAAGTAAGCTCAGTCAAATCTTTACGGTCAGATTGCGTTCAAAGACAGCTCAGATTAAAGTTCAACTTGACTAATAGAGATTCAGACAGAGCAGAGCCTACAGTTAGCATCACACCCTCAAGGAATGTTGATGACCAGCGCTGCAAAGTATCAGTAGACTTACAGTGGAAGGAATAACCAAAACGTTTACTCAAGTATAGGTAGGCTTATGTTACTTATTTTACTCAAGTACAAGTATTAAGTCAAAATACAGTTTTAAAGTATAATTTTGCTGAAGTTGGCCTCTATCTATATATATCTATATATCTATATATCTATATATATCTCTATATCTATCTCTATATCTATATCTATATCTATATCTATCTATCTATATATATATATATATATATATATATATATATATATATATATATATATATATATATATATATATATATATATATATATATATATATATATATATATATATATATATATATGTATATATATATGCAACGTATGACCCACCTCTGCATACTAGGCCAAGTAAATCAGCGAGGTATTCCTAAGACGTTGCATTTTGCTTTAAATTGTCTATTACTATTGAAACATTCCTATTTTATTTTATTATTATTTTTTATCTTTCTTAAACTTGTTGATACAAACTGTGAAGGTGACTCTACCCACCTGGAGTTTACCCATGATTCCCTGGTGCAAAGTCAGCTGATTATAGAGATTTAATCAGAACATTTCCACTGGGATCAAATGACAAAGAGTGACAGGTGATCCGCTGTGAGGACAGAGGAGGTTTGGCCAGTACCAGACACCACACAGAGACAGGGTTAGAGCAGCTAAACAAGGTTATCCATTCAAGCGTGTGGAGCGGAGATCTTACTGCTTTAAACATGTTACTACAACTTAAACCTTGGCAAATAATAACTAAAGGTATTTGCACTTAAAGGTCAATAAATGTAACTTGTGTATGGTATTTATCTTATCTAGTTTGCTTTTCCCCCTCCAATTACAGGCCCTTTCATAATGCTATAAAGGAATTCTTGCAGTTCCACTCCACAGATCTGACCTGTAACTTTACCTGACGGGGGTCACATGCTTGCCTCCACAGAAATGGTTAATTCTATGCTGTGGAACATTCCACACAAATCCAATGTTCCACAGCATAGAATTAATCTGAAAATCATATCAGCTTGTCAAAGCCTAATCCCGTTAGATCTCAGAAGCTCAGCAGGGCCGGGCCTGGTTGGTACTTGGATGGGAGACGCTGGGAAAATCAGGTGCCACAGTGGGGCGCCAGTCGTAAAAAGTGTCGTTGTGTCCTTAGGCAAGACACTTCACCCACATTGCCTAGTATGAAAGTGGAGTGAATGATGGTGGTGGTCGGAGGGGCTGATGGCACAGATTGGCATTGCTTCCGTCAGTCTGCCCCAGGGCAGCTGTGGCTACAATAGTAGCTTACCATCACCAAGTGTGGAGTAAATGAACAATGAACTGTAAAGCGCTTTGGGTGTCTTGAAAGGCGCTATATAAATACAATGATTAATTAATTAATAATTAGTGAATTAAAAACATCTCCATGCAGACGCCCCTGTAACTGCCAGCCTTATTTGACTGGAGCCCAAACGCTGTGGGTGACGTCACACTTCCATAGTCCATGTCTTAGACTCTACAACAAAAAAAATCCATTCTGTCTCATCTATTAGTTACCTAGTGTGATAAGACTCAATAAGATTCATCAATATTTCTTAAAATCTGTGAAAAACATTGTGAAGAGGAATTTTGAAACGCCCACTGTTGCGCAGAGACATCACGCTTGGGGGTGTTCTACACGTATGTCTATCGGCAGAATTTTAGATACCGTGGTGACACAATGCACACATTAGCAAACACAGACAAAAAAGTTTTACGATTGTCTGAGAAGTCAAGAAAAAAAACACAAAAATGTAAACACTCAAGAGCCTGTGATCAAAACCAGTGTTCATGGTTAAAAATAAAACTCAGATTAAAGCCTAACTTGAGTAACAGAGCTTCAGACAGAGTAGTGCCTACAGTTAGCCTCACTGCCATGGAATGTTTATGACATCAGCTGTAAAGTATCGATTAAAACAGTATTAGAATAACAGTCGCATTTCCAGAAGTATTCCTCTCTTTATTGAGTAGATCTGTGCATATTTTAAAGAGATTATACACACAATTAGTTAAACAGACAAAGTTATTCAAAAATACACATTCAAAACACAATTCACAGAAAACCCTCAAAGACCATTTTATTCAAATATAAAACAGTTAAATTAAGTCTTTTTTCAGACATAGAAAGTGGTGCAGTGTTAAAAGCTACAGCAGACAATAACAAAGTCCCTATAAAAGTTTTATCTTTGTAGAAAAAAGCGATTTCTAAGAAAATACATAGGTGCAATTATTTGATTACAATAATTTACTGTTTAACACACAGTCAAATATTTATAGCAAGTTATGGAGTGTCTTTAAAAGGACTTGAGTCTAAACCAGGTCTAACCCAGGACTAAACCAGGTCTAACTCAGGACTAGACCAGGACTAGAGTACATCTGCCTGATATGGACTATTACATTTTGCCAGACCGGGGTCATGTGTGAACGAAGCCAGAAATGATTTCCCTGCATTTTTGATCTGACAGTTTCCTGGGTAAAATACTCATGTGGTCTCACAAGTTACGAGCTTGGTTTCCTTGGTTACGAGTTTCCTTTCCTTGCTTACGAGTTTGATTTCCTGGTTACGAACCTGGTTTCCTTAGTTACATTATCTGGAGCATTTTGTACCTGGCAACTTTCTGAGATATACATGCGAATGGGGCTTAATAACATAATTATTAGAATGTATTACATATTTTCAAGTAGGTTTTTGAATCGCTGTTATACTTGCACAGAAGAGGTCATTTTGAAGTAACACTTGAGTAAAATTTTTATACCTACTTGACCAAAACTCATAAACTGAAGTCCTTAAAAAGACACTATGAAGATCTCCAGAAATCAAACAAACTCTCACTGTAAAAATAAAGTGGAAAATACACTCTCCTCCGTCTTCTTTCCTCCAAATCAAACAAATTATCTTGTCTTTACACACTGCAAAAAACAAATATCTGGACGAGTTATAATCACTGGAATTCAGAAAAGTAATCTTAACTTTTGAATTTTGGTATTTTAACTCAATTTTTTTTTTACTTTCTGGACTGACTCTTTAACTTGTTTCACAACAATTTTGTTTCAGTACATCCAAGGTAAATGATCGCACTTTGTTGGCAGATTATTTTTTGTAATTTGGAATCAGTTAAAACATGATAACAGGATGAAGACAAAAAGCGTAATCATTGTTATAACATAATACTTACTCATGGAAACAGGACATATGGAAAAATTATAGTATTAGTAATTATTAGTATGAAAAGTGCATTTTTTTTTAATAATAATGTAATTCTGTAACAATATGAGCCAATAAGATGCCAGGTGAGCTTTATTCCAGTTACAATTCTTTCTACATCTTATTACAATGTTATTATTACGTTGTAAAGTAAAGTGCAGTCTGTCAGGTCATGAAAGAGTTAAAGAATGAATACAACAGAATACGCTAGCTAAATAAAAGCAATTGTATTATGCCTTCAAGTTTTCGTATGTTAGATATTCTTTTTTGCAGTGTAGAGAGACTAAGAAATGCAGGTGAGGTGTGAAAACGTGACAAACACGCAGGAGCCCGAGTTGTGAGGTTTTAAGCCTCGCAAATCATCGTCTCCACCACAAACTTGTTCTCGAAATGGCGGATCTTGTGGCAGTTCAGGGCCTCGCGTTTTTGTATTCCTGGAAAAGAGAAGAAAGAGGCCAGTTCATTTTCGATACTTCAGACCTAAATTCACGCCCACTATTAAAGAAAGCTACAGCATATGTATGAGTGAAGCTTTATTTTTACCCAGGATCCTGTCTCGGCGCTGCAGTCTGAAGGTCTCTTTGCCGCTGCACAGGTTGTAGATGAAGAAGCCGAGCTGGTTCACGTTCTCGATGCGTTCGGTCACCACCATCTCCTCATGCACCAGGTACGACTGAGGCAGGTACGTCCCGGCCTAAGGAACAAACACAAATCGTGGTAAGGTTCAACGTTTGTGGATCAGAAGTTTGGATATTTCTTATAAAAACGGTGAATCTCCCGTAGAGTTATACTGTTATACTGATACTTAGCAGTGACAACATGCTAGGAGGGGTTCTATATGTATGTATATAGTGGAATATTCATCAGTTACCATGGTGACACTATTAGCAAACACTAGGGGTGGGACGAGATACAATTTCCACAAGACAAGATGAGATGCGAGATTGGGTCTATGAGAATGAGAGAAGACAAAATTTTGACATTCTACATTGTGCATTTCAGTTCTCAGTTTCAGCCTCACCATTTTTGATTTACTTTATTGAATATTTCTGCTGTCATTGTAGCTCTGCTTTTTGGAACTAAAATGGAACTCGCCAGTACTGTTTTTTCCAATCCAAGCGTAAAAACATGAGGAAAGATCCTCACGAGATCATTTTTACTATGTGTGCACGATCTTGTGGCAATTTTGTCTCGCGAGATCTTGTAGCACGAGATCTTGTCCCATCTCTAACAAACACTGTTAAAAAACTCAAGAAAACACAAAATGGGTTAAAACAACATCAGCCGCAAAGCCTCAATAAACTCCTGCCCTCCATCTGAAATTATGATATCATCAAATCCTACAAATTCTAGAACGTGAACGCAACTTATTAGGGCAAGGTTCAACAAGCTGTTTTGTTCAAAAATAGTAATGAGTACACAGGTTTAACACTCAACCTAATACTTAAAGTGCACAGACTTTCATGTCTATGGTTTTCATGTGTTTCTCATTCTGACTTGGTTTGGTGGGTGAGTACCTGTGGTGAACTTTCATTATAGTTTCACATTAGTTAAGTGGCAGTTTGTGGAAAGAGTTGTGAAGAAGAGCACAATACAGGAAATGGTGAGGTCTAAAACAGAGTCTCCCGATCTATGTCATCAACACGGAAAATTCCATCCAAAATGCAGAGACATTCTTCTGACAAATTAAACCGCCATTTAACAAAATAAAGGTGTTGTCATTTATTTGTATTTGTCTAATAATAACTATTGTGCAATTTAGACTTAGAATTTTGTTTACATATGGTTGCTAGGTAAACTTTTGCTGGTTGAACATATAAATGACTGTAATAAGACTATTTACTGGTCATAGTCGGCCCAGAAAGTCTCATAATGTGTGAACTTTTATTATACAAAGTTGTTCTGTAGTTACTTGAGATATGTAACAGTTACATAACAAATTTGGATCAGTTGTTATTTTATTTTTGTTTTGAGGAAATATATGCTTTTTTCAGTCTCTGCACTGGTATCGGTCAGTATCAGCAAATACATAAAGCTACAGTATCAGAATCAGTATCGGAACAGAAAAAGGATTGGTGCAACCCTAGATAGAGCTATACTCTCTTGCATGGATTACCCCCTAATGACATCACAAGGTGCATTCAAACATGTGAATGAAACTCAACGTTACTCACTTAAACAGAATATTAAGACATTGCTTTGCACATGTGTGTGAGTAACCTTGACATTGATGAGCAGCTCCAGCAGGTCTCTGGGGGGCATCACGATGGAGGTGTTCAGGGGGATGACGTAGCACTTATTCAGGCTCAGATCCAGGTACGCGGTCAGCATCTGAGGGACAGAGGAGGAGCTTTAATCACATATAGACAGGCATGGTACAAGTGGAGTTAATATGATTAACTTAGATTCAGGAGCTGGACCACGCCTCAACCTCCTCTCAGCCAACCACAGCTCATCTCGACCACACCTTCAATTACCCAGAAGCTCTATTTATACAGCCTATCCCGACAACACCGTCAGTGTCAGCTCTCTCGACTCGACTCCCTCCCTCCCACCCCGTGTCTCTGGTCCAACATTCAGTCTGAAGTCTGAAGAGACGGACCCCCACCCTGAGTCTCTCCCCAGCAATCACATCTACCCACCGTCAGTAAATATCTTTATCATATTCCGTTGGTGTGGTGTCGTCCTTGCTAGTGAAATAATGTTAAATTCAGTTTTAATACAGAAAATATTGCAATCAATTATAATACTAACTTACTATAATAACAAAAAAAATTTTCTGGGTCATGATATGAATAAAAAAAGAGCAAAAAAAGGGCTGTACTCAAAATATGAATACAGTCATAGATCATGATAGATAGACATGTCATAGATCTTCTACTGAACTAAGCCCAGCTGACTTCAAACGTTGTGCACATGACATTAAATGACTTTGTTATTCTACATATTAAAATATGAATTTTAAAATATAAATATGACTTTTTTTGGGATATGCCTGTATCATATTGTATTGTGGACCTTGTATGGGGGTACATACTGTATCGTGAGGAACTTACACAGATCCAAACATATGGTCCATCTCTCATCATTTCAACAGCATAATTATATTTAAGAGTTTACCAAAAAAAAAGCCAGTTTTTTTATTTATTTATTTTATTTTTTTGTGAAGTTTATAATTTGTCTTCCTGGTTGGACATGGGCAGCAGATATGATGTCAATAACTGTTATCTAGCAACCATAATAGTGTCCATAATGTTAATACAGGCCAAAACTAGGGATGCACCAACTGGTATCAGATATCAGCACTGATATTGAAACTTCTGATGGATCGGATATTGGTCCCAAGATATCGGTAAAGTCGATATCTCATTTTGGCTTATAAATTAGCATAATAAGACGATTCTGACCGATGTTGGCCCTAAACATCTTGTATTATTGACCAAAGCTGTTCTGACAAATAACAGTCACAAAACACACAGGTCATATTTAACCATACACTCGTTGGTACTCAAAGAAAATAAATTATATTCTCAGTCTCTGCCATAGTATCGGCTGCTATCGGGTATTGGCAGACACTTAAAGTCAAAGTATCAGCATCGGTAGAGGAACAGAAAAAATCGGATTGGTGCATCCCTAGCCAAAACGATTAGACTAATAACATTTATTTTTTATGCACTTTAAAGATGCACTATGTAACTTTTCAGTTACGTCACAGTTACCACCTTCTATGGAAATGTCATTGCTCTGCCTGGAATGTTCCACAGTATGACATTAAACAGTTCTACTTTACATTTATTCAGTTACAGGTGGTTTTATAGCTCAAAAATACATTCTGACTTTGAGCGGGGTCGCCACTCCACAGATCTGACCTGTAACTTGGCCTAGTTTGGTCTCCATGAAGATAGAAAGGTTTAATGCCATACTGTGAAACATTTCAGACAAAGCAATAACATCTCTATGGACAAAAGCAGGTGGCAGACCCTCCACCAGAAAAGTTGTGCAATACACATTTAAATAATTCTAGTGAGAGTCTCATCGTACAAATATAATGATTATTATATATAATTACAGTTGAGTTACACTTGTCCCTGCAGTTTAAAGCCTTCATATTGCTGTGTGTTGTGTGGTGTGTGCGTTCTGACCCTCTGGAAGTCGTGCACGATGTCGGCCGGGTCCCTGTCGTCAAACTCAGGCACTGGGACGTTTATGAGCTCCACCTGCTCCTCCTCCAGCACCTGGATCCTCTCCTCTAGTTGCTTCAGACTGAACGGAGTCTCAACTTCCACCTGCACCTGAAGCACAGAGACAAAAGGTCAGAACAGCACTGAGCTGCACTCAAGAGACAGCAGGTCAGACTGGGAGGAACACTGAGCCTGACCAGTCAAAACACATTCATTCATTACACACATGGATCTATCATAAGAACTGGATAAGACGCTCCCTCTCTGTCCCCGTGCGAGATCGACTAGTGGCCACTCCAGGTACTGCAGCTCTGGCCTCGAAAGACTTCACCTTTAGAGCACAGTGCATTTTTTGTGTATTCATACTGCCCGTGCTCGGTTGACAGGCCATCGAAATTTGTAGGGATTCTTCTCTATTTTCACAACACGAACTTTTAAAAAATTTTATATCCTCAAAGCATCCCTAAAGTTTCAGCCTAGTCCCACTCCCTTTAGTTTCGCTCTAGCAGCTATTGCTCTGATTGGTCAGAACTGGTCACGTTTCTCTTGTCCCGTTTGGCAGCACTGGACCAGTATAGATACTTTATTGATCCTGAAGGACTTCAAAGATATTAAAAGATAGCAGTCTACCCTCTTGCATTCATCAGCTACAAAGAGGTGTTCTATGGATGTATGGCACGTGGGACAAACTACTTCCAGGGTAGTACGAAAGTAATGTAGTTAAACTATTTGACATCTTCTGCTCATCTTCACGATCTTTCCATGATTACACAGAAAAAACAGGACATTTATGTTATTCTGAAGTGGCATTTTTAGAGACAGTTTCAAGAGATATAGTGGTACCTCTTCATCCTCGAGCATCATGAAGTCCTCCTCTCTGTAGTTCACTCCACACCAGAACACCTGATCCTCCTGTAAGGAATCAGGAGATACCTAAACACATAATACATTTTGGGCTTGTTTTCTATAATACAAACATGTAATACAGAAGCTTTCAAGAAAACTCAAAAGTCTATTCGTTCACTCCACACTCGATGGTGCTAAACCACTTTTGTAGCCACATCCGCCCTGAGGTAGAATGCATCATCTGCTCCTCTGACCACCACCAATTACTCACCACTTACAAAAGCAACTACTACAACTACAACTACTACTACTACTACATTTACCTCAGTGATATAGTAGCGGTACAGGTAAGCTCCTCCCACCACGACTCCACTGAGCATGAGAGCTAAACCCAGACACATGCACCAGCACCAGGCTCTGGACTGATGTCTGATGGGAACGGCTGCCTCTGCATCCTGTAACACGCAGAGAAAGAGACAGAGAAAGAGAACAAGAAAGAGAGAGAAAGAGAAAAAGGGGGATTGGGTGAGAGAAGGGATAAAGTCAAAGGGTTGGACACACTCACTTTATTTCATTGACTATTTACACGTATGAATGAACACATATGGACTGTAGTAAACAAAACAAAAAAAACAACAACTCACAATAGTGTGTTTTTTTTTTAAATAGCTAACCTTTGCTTTGAACCCTGCTTTGCATTTTTGGCATTTCTTGACTCTGACAAGGCACAGCTGTGAAGTGAAAACCATTTCAAGAGGCCAAGGGTTTACAGTGCTGTCAATAAAGCAAATGGTGGACACCTGCAGTTGGATTTGAATATAAAACATTTGGATTCGAACATAAAATATAAAAAAAAAATTTAGTTGTTGAGTTATTTAACTAGTTTTTCCTTCCTACATAATTCCATATATCTTGCTTCATATATTTCATGTCTTTTGTATGTATAGTAAACAAAAAAAAAAAAAAAACATTGAATGAGAGGGTGTGTCTAAGCTTTTGACTGGTACTGACACACTGCTTGCTGACACATTAATTAATGTGTACAGTCCTAATTTAAATAAATGAAATAAATAGATGAAATAATATAAATAATATGTTATGTGTCAATATTTGGAGAAGAAACATCCCTAACCCTAACCCCTAACCCTAACCCTGGACCAAACAACAGTTAAAGGGACATTGTGGAAGTTTTCGGGTGGAGGGTCCAAAACCTTCTTATCTTCATGGAGATGTTGTTTTGCCAGGAATGTTCCACAGAATGGCACAAAACTTATATGTAGGTTTACTTTTTTGAAGTTGATGAAGTTGAAATGACAAATTTTTGCTTCTAAATTTCTCACCTTATAGAGGAAGTTTTGTGTCGCCTCTGAAAAGCAGAAACCACATTTTTCATGCCTTTTACAGTAAGTAAGAAGTACACTTTGCAGTGGTAAGTGAACAAATACAAAGCCTCTCATTTACTGGCAACTAAGGGCGGACAATATGCAGGCTCCTGTCTGCTCCTGTCTCTTCTCCTACCTGCTCTGCTCCTGTCTGCTCCTGTCTCTTCTCCCGCATGCTCTTTTTTGCTACTGTCTCTTCTCCTGTCTGTTACTGCCTGCTACTATGTCCTCTCCTGTCTACTCCTCTTTGCTCTGGCCTGCTCCTCTTTTCTCCTGTCTGCTCCTCTTTTCTCCTGTCTATTCCTCCTTGCTCCTGCCTGCTCCACTTATCTCCTGTCTGCTCCTCTTTGCTCCTGCCTGCTCCTGTCTGCTCAGTCAACTCAGGGGTTTCCATTTGGGACAGAAATAGCCAAAGAGACTCCAGCAGCTGCACTTTAAACCCTGGGCTCTCCCAGGGTTCAGCTCTGAAGTCAATACAGCCAAAGGTCATGAGGGAATGTAGGCCTGCAACAAGTTAATCCATTAATTGCAACTAATCCAATATTGAAATTAGGGACCGGTGATATATCGGACCCAGTATCAGCGCATATGATACAGATTCTTTTAAGGAAGCACATAAACAAACAGGTATGTGTACTTCCCCTTTCTCTGAGTGCTTTTTGTAACAGCTTTATGAGAAAGAATGGAAACAGAAGAGCGTTATACAGCTGCATCTAACAAATTATTTTAGATACCAGATAAACACATTTTGTCCTTGATCAAAAACTTTACCCGGCGGTTTCACTTCAGCTATATCTAGGTAAAACTTTGTAAAAATCCGTTTTAAAACTAATCAGCCAAATAATCATTAGTTGCAGTCTTAATGTAAAATATAATATTTGTTGATAATAACTAGGAGTGAGCAATAAAATAAACATCACGATTTTCATGGAACCAGTGAGATCACGATTTTGTTTGGATCATGATTCAAGTAGTTAGAATATAGCAATACTGCTCAATATCGTTCAGTTCTTTGTGTAGGCCTGGTTTAGAACTGCTCAGGTCCTGGTACAGAAATGGGGTTAAACTCGATTAGTAGGGATGGACAAAATCTCGTGCTACAAGATCTCCCGAGACAAAATTGCCACAAGATCGTGCACACATAGTAAAAATGATCTTGCGAGATTTTTTTCTCATTTTTTTACGTTTGGATTGGAAAAAATACAGTACTGGCGGGTTCCATTTTTTGAGAATATGTAGTCCCAAAAAGCAGAGGTACAATAACATAAAAAATATTCAATAAAGTAAATCAAAAATGGTGAAGCTAAAACTGGGAACTGAAATGCACAATGGATTTATTATAGTCAAAATAATGTCAAAATCTCGTCTTGTCTCGTTCTCATAGATCCAATCTCGTGTCTCGTCTCATTTTGTGGAAATTTTATCTCGTCCCACCCCTACTGACTACGGATGCAACAAAATCCAATTATTGCGATGTTTTATGGAGGTTAACAAAACTGTGAATACGCTACTTTTTCCTCTTAAAATGCCTTGACCAGACTTACCCCAAAGAACTAAGATTTAAAAGTGCGTAGAACAGTTATTTCTTCATGTAGTCTTCACTGAAATGGAGCAAAGGATCATGGTCTATGTAGTTACCTATGTTTTTTTAGCTATTGCTGCTCCATAACTATTCATTTAAGCGAAGAAACGTATGGTAATTGCAATATTGTGATGGTCCACGATGTTACTGTGAGACCTTTGACGATACAATACACAATATTTCGGTTGTTGTTGTTACATCCTTAAACTTAATTCTTTATCGACTTCTCGTTCAGTACACGACAGCTGGAACTATCTTTTTTGAGGGTCAATATTTATCGTGGGTGCTTTTTCTTTGTCCTAGTGGAGAACGTTGTGTTATTTTTCTTCACTATGAACTATTTCCACTATTTAAAACATCTATGGCCCATTACCTACAAATAAAATTTGACCATTTCTGCTATTTCTTTATTGCACCTCATGTATTGGTTGAATTTATTTGTGTGACAGGCTTAGTTTAGACTTGATTCCTGATTTGTATATTTAAACCTTTTAGAATTTGTTGACTTTGTTTCAGCGCAGATGTTATAAAATGCGTCTTGTGGTATGATTTTCCTGTTTCATAACAAACTTTGGGTTCGTCTCAGACAAGTCGCGACAGACAGAAGGGACGGCGTTTGGTAACTCGGAGCTCTGAACATCTGTGACACGGGAGGCAAAAATGTACAAATACTAAACAGGAAGAGACTGAACAATTGGGCACACATGGTACTTTGACAAGGCCAGAAAAAATATGATCAGATAATCCCATATATCACCTGTTTTTGGCGAGTGTTGTACAAAAGAAAAGTGATCACCATAAATAGAGATAGAACAATATAAAAGCCCGATACATGGACTTTTTAGTGTATCGTCTATCAACCTTAAATCTCCAGCACAGGCCGATATTTTGTTTTGGTCAATTTGCTGCCTAAAAAATACACACAAGGCTTTATTTTAACACTTTAATAAAATCGGTTTCGGTATCGGCCATGAAAAACACACATCGGTCAATCTCTAATCACAAGCACTTGGCGACATGTGTCAGTGAATCAATGAATTTTACGTTACTCTGTTCTCTTGTATTTAGATGACATAAATACACTGAATTTTAAAATAACCTTTTCAATCTTTAACCTTTTCTCTTTCATTTTTGTCTTTGCAGATTTCTGGAGTGCAGGTAAACATAAAAGAGCTGCACCACGATAATCAAAAATGTATTATTGAAATACTTGTCCACTATTTAATTAAGATGAACTGGTTGTATGAGCCTAGAGAAGAGGTTTAAGGACTCAGACAGTTCAAGAACAGCAAGCGAATGACACGGGAAATATGGAACTGTTGTGCCAGACTATTAGATAAGAAGTTGTCCTCTACATTTGACCCATCCCTCAGTGTGTCTGGGTTAAACCTGCATTGGACCCATCCTTCAGTGTCTCTGGGTTAAACCTGTTAGTAGCAGTGGGACCATCTCCAGATCTTGAGCTGGTCTTGGTCAGGACTACCTCAGCTGGAGGATGTGAGCTGCTGTGCATGTTTTGGCTACACTTTTTCAGCTGGTTTAAAGCGGTGAGTTTACAGAGGAGACTGTGTGACTTTAGAGCAGTGGATCTCGTGTTCCTGGTGTGATGGTGTCTCCTCTGTGTCTCTGCTTCACTCTGAGCTCATTCAGATCAGCGTCAGCTCAAAGAACGCCTTGTTTCACTCAGGCCTGAACCTAGTCATACTTTGCAGTGACATCACGCTTTGGGGCTTCTACATGTGTATTTACGGTGGAATGTTCAGCAGTTACCATGGTGACAATGGACACATTAGCAAACACACCAAAAAAGTTTTTAAATTGTTTGAAAAGTCAAGACAAAATAAAAACATGTGATCAATACAAGTGTTCATGGTGCTGTTTAAGAGTTTGATTTTCAAATAAAAAAAGTGAGAGTAGTGCACAAATCAGCTCACCTATTGTAGCTACAGCTAAATCAGATCTTTAGGCTCAGGTCATTTTAAAACAAAGCTCAGATTAAAGTCTAAATTGCACAACAGAGCGTCAGATACAGTAGTACTTCCAGTAAACGTCACTTGTAAATGTTATTATGAAGATATGCAAAATGTAAATATCAAGTGTGTAATTTATAATAAAAAGAAATACGACAAAAATAGCATTTATAATACAAAGAAATACTGCAAAAATAATTGATTAAAAATTTTAATTGAAAAAATAAGATGTAAATAACATGTTTCTGCACTTGTGAGGGTGGTTTTACAGTCATTTTCAGATTATGACAACACTATAGATTAGAGAGTTATAATGAAGCACTGACTGAATGATGTTGGAATTCACCAATCAAGGACTGAACTGGACCAGGACTAACTGCTGGACGAAGGGCTTTTTTCTGAGTCATGGTCTAGAACGGATCCTGTTTCAGTTTCTGTGGAGACCAAAACCGATCCGTGTCCAAGATCCAGTTTCATCCTAACATAACAAACAAGACACTGAACCAAGACTAAACCAAAACGAAATCGGGTCTAAACCAACTTAACCAGGATTAAATCAGGATTAAACCAGGGTTAAACTGGGACTAAACCAGGATTTAATATTAGCACTTTGTCCGAAATGTGCTAAAAAGTACTTTCGCACTGAATTTATCTTATTTGTATGAGGTGTATGATTCATATGGACATGTCCCCAAACCTTTTTTTTTTATTATTCTAGTTGCGATCAGGAGCGTGTTTGAGTCAGTCACATATTTTCCAGTGCAGTGAGTCTGAACAATCGAAATAAATGATCTTCCGTGATAAAGGTCTTATGTAACTTGAGAAAAAAAAACTACAGTTAAAGTGCAACTGTCAGATTTCAGATTTGTTGATTTATGGTTCAAATCTCAGTAATTACTGGAACTATCCACATGAACCAAAAACTGGCACAGAGTTCAGTGTCTTCTCTGTGATAATAAACAAAATAAAGAAAAGTGAAGTCATTTTCATACTTATTTTTTTTTCACAACAGCTTCAGAAAGTGGTGCCATTATTCAACACCGAAAACATAAGTGTTGTCAGTTGAAAGGACTTTAAACCATCAGATTAATATGATGTTTGTGGAGCCGATCCCAAACAAATAATGAGATGGAGAAACATTTGTGGATCTTGGGTATTTCTTATAAAAGCCCCTAGACCCCTATTTTCCATCTGAAACTATGACATCGTCAAACAATACAAGAAAAAATTACTCAAACTGAAACCAAAAGTAGTCCAAAAACTAAAAACTAAACCAGAATTAGAACCAAGACTGAACCACGACTGAACTCGGACTGAACCAGGACTGAACCATGAGCCAGGACTAAACCCAGACGTAGCCAAGACTAAATCAAGAATGAGCAAGGACTAAACCAGGACTAAATCAGGACTGTACCAGGACAAAACCAAGACTGAACCAGGACTGAGCAAGGACTAAAGCAGGACTAATTAACCAGGACCAAGTCATTAACCAGGACTAATTAACCAGGACTGAACCAGAAGTGTGTGGGCCTGTCACTATAAATACGATATCCACTTACCCTTAAATATATGACAGCAACAATATATTTTGGGTCGCAGTATTTATCGTGTGTACATTTTCTTTGTAAAAGTGGGAGATTTGGAGTATTTTTGTCATAATACAATAACATTTGAGCTGTAAAAGTTTGAATAAGTGACTAATTCTTGCTACATTCTGTTATTCATTTGTTGCAGCTCAGGCTTTTTAATGATCCCATCTACTTGTAAAATGGTTTACTGGGATTACACTGCTTTGTTGTTATTGTGTCAGTGGCATAAAGTGGTTTCAATATTATCGTTTAGGGCAGTACATCTCTATAGCAATATATCGTGCTTCAGAATGGGTTATCCTGACAGGCCTGGAACTGAGCAAGGACTAAACCAGGACTGAGACAGGACTAAACCATGACTGAGACAGGACTGAGACAGGACTGAACAAGGACTAAACCAGGACTAAACCAGGACTAAAACAGCACTTAAGCAGGACTAAACTAGTACTGAACCAGGACTAGAACAGGACTGAACCAGCACTAAACCAGGACTGAGACAGGACTGAACAAGGACTAAACCAGGACTAAACCAGCACTAAAGCAGGACTAAACCAGCACTAAACCAAGACAGAACAGGACTGAACCAAGACTAAACCAGGACTAAACCAGGACTAAAACAGCACTTAAGCAGGACTAAACTAGTACTGAACCAGCACTAAACCAGGACTGAACCAGCACTAAACCAGGACTAAACCAGAACTAAACCAGGACTAAACCAGGACTAAACCAGGACTGAGACAGGACTGAGACAGGACTGAACTTAGTATCAACATTTAAGTACTGGAAAACACTAGAGCTGCAATGATCCAGCTTTTTCAGCTCCGATACCGATTTTTATACTATCGCTTTAAATATCTGCCAATACCCGATTTTGACCAATACCAGTGCAGAGACTGAAAACAGCACTTATTTCCTTAAAACAAAAATAAAACTGATCCAAATGTGTTATGTGGCTGTTACGTATCTCTCAAGTAACTACAGGACATTGTATGTCTTTGTATAAATAAAAGTTCAAACATATTTGGTAGCCGATATCCGATGCCGCAAATTTTTCCATGTCGGTGGCAATATTCAGTACTGGTATCGGTATCGGATCGGTGCATCCCTAGAAAACACTTTCAATTTTATCACATAAACAAACCGCTCCAACTGGCCCTCAGAAACCGAAAGTGTGCGTCCTGTTTACTGAAGAGCACACAGACACGTAGAAATCCCCCTCACACATATTTGATTAAAATCTACATTAGAAAAACTCAGCTGTTGCTGTAACCAAAACCAAAAGTCCAGATGTTTCCCATGTATCTGAGCAACATTTGTCTCGCCCCAGCACAAATACATTGCATAAGCACCTCTTGAGGTCAAAATAAGTCCGCTGTGTACTGTCTGTATTTAATTACAAAAGTTTCAGCTTTACCGTCACAGCAAAACTCTGCTCCGCTTATAAACTCATCACCGTGAATAACTGAAATGCTTGACAAACAGAATAAAAGCAGCTTTTAGGATCAAAATGAGACCATTGTGGACTGTCTGCATCTAATTATAGCATTTAAGCGTTTTTATTGTCCGTGAATCAGGCTAGCACCAGTCACTCTGGTCTCTGAAAGCTTAGAAACGTATTGTGTTGAATAATTAGGATGCTTATAATTAGAAATAATTAGGAAACTTTGGAATCCTGCAAACTGTTTTATTATTATTATTACTACAATTATTTTTTTTCATCTTTTCTACCTACTGGAATGTTCAGCAGTAGGGCATTTAACTTATCTATCTCTACGGATACACATCAGATCTGTGAAGAGGTGTCCCCGCTCACAGCCAGAATGCGTGTTTTTTCATAGTGTCTTTGGGTAATACTAAAACTACCCATAACCAGAAGGCTATGTTTAATGCCCTACGGTGGAACATTCAAGACAAAACAATCAAATTTCCATGACCACTAGAAAAGTTACGCAGTTCTTTGAATTGTTTAACCAAAGCCTTGTATCTTCTTTACTCGATTGTAAGGGCAGAGCATTTTGTCTGTGTCCAGCTGCTGATTAACTTCATGTTGTTTAAACTTTGAGGATCTGAACCGGGACAGGCCACTTCCTGCACTTCCTCTCAACAGAACACACTGCACACGACACAAACAGAGGCCTGACGCACAACTCATGAACTGATGTTGAAAACCACATTCTACTGTCTAAAAAACAGTCTTTGTTATTATCATTGTGGTATGGGAATCAGAATAGAGTCTATTCCTTAATACTGAAATGGAGTTTGAAACTGTGGTATCATGAGTCGTGACAACACTGGGTTTTAATAATTTGTCTTACACACGTTATGTGTTGGTACTGTTCAAGTATGTGCTGTAAATGATTGACAAGTTCACAAAAAGGGATTTCAAGGAATGTGAATACCTGTAAAGGTACAGTATGTAACTTTCTGGAGCTGCCACTCCCCCTGTATGATTCCATTGAAATAGAAAGTTAAAACCATACTTTTCCATGGAGATAGATACGTTTTATGCCGTTTTATACTTTGGAAACTGTGGGAACATTTCCATGGAAACAAGCAGGAGGAGGCCCTCATCCAGGCCAGATCAGAGTTTGTGGAGATGCAAGCCTTCTTACAGTAAAGACATGTGATTTCAATGCAATAAACAAAACCAAAATAATAATCATAAAAAGATGGTAACTAAGACATATCTCTCTGCAAATATAATTAACTAAAGAAGATTTTCTTTGGCTAAACCCTTAGCATGGATACTTTGCATAACTTTTCTGGCGGAGGTGCTTCTCCATGGACATGTGATTAATCTGCCTTAAATGTTCCTGTTGAACATTTAGTATTTACCTTTGTGTGTGCATGTGTTTTTTTGTTTTTTTTTTCATAAAAGAAGTAAAAGTAGAAAATGTACCAAAATAAGAACAAATATACCAAAATCAGAAAATATGACTCAAGTAGAAGTTAAAAGCTACTAGCTATTCATTAAGCTACTTATTTATAATAGTAATAGGATCAGACGTGAAAAATACACACGTTCTGACCTGAGTATACCAAGGGCAAAAATGTGCACATGTTGCAAATGGTTTATATTATATTTACACATAAATGACAACTAATTTGATCCAACCTTATTAAATATTATCACGTTATAATATTTAAATATAATTTCGCCCAATAATCCTCTGATCTAAAAGGACTTTGCCTGCGCGGATAGCACCCTCCATATTATCTCTTCCACAACAGTGACGCACTTTACACTTGTCCAAACGCCACAAAAGGAGATTAAACAATGACGAATAAACAGATTACACCAAAAAACAGTAAATTACGATAAATAAATTTACACGTATGCATTAATGTGTACTTTAACCTTTTGAGATAAACCAGAGCAGATACGCACATGGGACTTTTGTTTCTCTATAAACATTTAGTTAAATCTAATGCGATCGTTGTGCAAATATAACTTAATTAAAACAGCAAATGTTAAATACACAGTGGTCGGGGCCTTATCAGCTTGTGTCATGGTAAAATAAAGTGCTTTGATACACGCCCGAAACAGGAATTGCGATGATCAAACACAAACCAGCATTGGATTTGCATAAAAGACGTGCAAAAGCGCTGAAATAAACACATTTATCGTACGGAAACATGGTTAAATTGGTAATAAAAGTGGAATAGCGAGTTTAAGCTTTGAAACAGCATTAAAAGCATGTCAAATCGCGTCTGTTTTGGCTCGTAAAACACCGCTTTGATCGAGTTGGCCATGTTTTTTTCTGGCTAACTACTTACTTTGTCCTCGTCCTCTGGTATCAGACTTTCTGCGTCCTTCTTTACGTCTTTTTGAGCCAACGCTGAGTTAAACGACACTTTAACCATCCTGGAAATAAGCGAAACACGAAGCACAAATAGTAGAAAAAAAGAGTTAAATCCCGGGAAAGAGTTAAAACGTGCAAGAAATTCGCTTCGAAGTCAGAAAGTCGTCCGAAACAGTGGCCAGACGAGGGAGAAAAAACTACAAACACACACACTTCCGGATTTCACTATAAAAACAAAAGGATTAATGGGTAATTTCCGGTACCTTAAAAAACAAAACAAAATTTAGTTTAAAAAAGTTCGTTGTAATATGTGAGCTACAGTAATTTCCCCGAATCAATAAAGTTTGTATTATATTTGTATTAGGCCCATGGAACAATGAACCTAATACAAATGCAATACAAACTTTATTGACTTTATTTATTCATTATTGCTTATACTACAGCCATTCGATAGCTTTTATGTATTTAAAATGGTTCAGGCATCTATGTAGAAACAACAAAACCTGATAAATATACAAATAATACATTTTAAATCATCAATAAATTAGGAAAATAGAGAGAAGGATTTGATTTTTTTATGTACCTCAATTTCTTAATAATTAGGTTTGATAATTGAACAAAAACATACTAATTGATAGTTTTTACTTTTGATATAATTCATATTAATTCTAAATATTTGTGCTGATCTTGATTTTGATTGCATGCACTTGTTTATACTGTCTGCAGTATGCATTTTTTGTGTATTTGTGTATCCATAGTAATAATAACAATGTGCAATATTATTTAAAGTCACTGTACCTGCTATTATTTATTTACCCACCACTGTCCATCACTGCAATGTACACAATCATCTCAGAATCAAAACACTTATTGTGCAATGTTCCTGTGCCTTTTAGCTTAGCTTACAGTGTTGTGTTTTTTAGTTGATTGTAAATACTTATTATTATTTATCTTGATTTTGATGCATGCTCTTATTTCCTACTGTTTCTGTAACTTGCGTTGTGACACTGCAATTTCCCCATTGTGGGACAAATAAAGGATTATCTTATCTTATCTTATCTTATTAACCAATCTATTGTATTTCTGCACAATTTAGTTCTTTTTTGTGAAGAGAATTAAGTCATAGAATTATGGAATATGCATAATGGTAATTCCCCTTTATGCGCTATTTTTCTAAGCATTTTAAAGTTTTCACTTACGAAATTCACTTGTTTCACTTGTGATTTTCACGCTCATTTCTGTCTTTGCACACTAGAGGGCGCTAGTTAAAGTTTTATTCGCTTGAGCTCCACTTCCTGTCATGCGCATAAGCCTCATCTCAAAACATGGCGACGGCGGCGGAGAAATCAACAAAAGAGCGGCTCGTGTCAGTTTTGGACGATTTGGAGGTTTTATCGCGGTAAAAACAACTCTGCTTTTACTGTTCACATAATTAAACATATCCCCTTACGTCTGCGCAGTTATTTTCGCGTTGTTGTGTTTTTAATGCACTTTATCGACTTGTGCGAACCGTTCCTTCGTTCAACACATGCTTCCTCGTTCATTGATTCATACTTTATAAATGTGTAAAGACTGCTTTTCATTTTTTAGGGAGTTGATAGAGATGTTGGCCTTGTCCCGAAATCAGAAATTACCGCAGCCAGGAGAGGATGCACAGGTAAGAAGGAATAGACTTTAAATCGATACCCAAATTGTTAATTATATAATTATACTCAAATAAGCTTACAAAAATAAAAGAAAAAACGGAACAGATTGCATTTCTTTTGTCAGTGGTATATGTTCCAAATCAAAAGTTACATTGTGTATGTTTCAAACTAATATTTAGTGTTTGGCTGGATGTTTTCCCAAACCCATATGATAGAAGTTGATGCAATTATTAACATAAATTAAACTATTTAGGGTTTACAGTTTTCAGTTCATTTAACTTTGTGTATATAATATTTATTTTCCCAGGAGAATTAATAGGTTAACATTTTAGCTTGTAATTTTGGTTATTAAATAATGTTATTACTCACTTAGCTCATAGTGGCAGTCTTTTCCAGAAATCATGGTAATTACTGTAATGTTATATCTTTTCTAACTAATCACATGCTTTTATTTGTCAGATTTTGGAGCTGCTGGTTCAGAGGGACCGTGAGTTTCAGGACCTGATGGCAGTGGCTCAGTCTCAGGGCAAAGTTCATGAGGAAATGCAGCGTTTAGAGAAAGAAGTGGAGAAGAGAGACAGTGACATCCAACAACTGCAGAAACAACTGAAGGAGGCCGAGCACATACTGGTGGGTTTAGCAACACGTTTACAACATGATACATGAACAAAATCATTTTCTTGAGCTTGTGAATATTCACTTATTCGATCCTGCACAGCACAAACTTGTGGTACTATTACTACTACAAAAAAATTCCCACTAGTGCAAAGAAAATGTACACACAATAAATACTGAGCCCCAAAATATATTCTTCCAGCTTTCATATATTGAACGATAAGTCGCAATTGTTGTAACAGGCCTAATTTTTCTTTTTGTTGTGTTTTAAAGTTTAATTACATGTGTAAAAATGGGGTCAGGGATTGTTGCGTGGATTGGACAGCAACCCCTTTGACCATCACACACTCATACATTGGCATGTTGGGTGAAGTGCCTTGCTCAAGGACATAATGACAGAAGATGGGATTGAACCTTCAACCTTCAAGTTGTAGAGCCACTGTGTGTCATACCCTTGTTAATTTGATAAAGGGCAAATTTTGATATTTAGGTTTTATGATCTTGGAGGTTAAATAGAGTCACATACACTGGTTGCACATTCAGTGTGTAAATACTATGGATGCAGTGGTATTTGATATGATATCGATTTGTTCGATACGGGTGTCATGATTCGATAACACGTGCTTGCTCGATACGTACCTGTACATGTGCGCTGTGTTGTCATTTATTTTGGTCTGGAAGGGAAACGGTTAATGTGGCATCCTCCCCAGATGCAGTGAGTCAGTGGTGCCTGCAGGGGCACGTCTGTACGCACTGTGTGTACTTGTATGTCCTAAGATGTTACACATGGAGGAGAGTGACAGTGATTAATGAATAAATTGTTGACTTTTTTACTGAGGGCAGAGCTGTAAAACTATTAACTATAAAGTTGCTTCTGAGTAAACGGCTCCAAAGAGATTTTCAGCTGAAATATTCTAACAGAGGTGGGTTTTATCTTTCAGTCACTTTTTATTTTACAATCATAGACCTAGAAATTACAAAAAATATGAAGTTTTAAATACTCTAAGCCTGCTTTTGGCTTTATATGACATTAATCAAATGCGCACGACTCGGACTCGCGATGTATGCAATCTTTTTCTCAGACTCATAGGTTTTACTGAGAATCGATATCGTGACCCATGTATCGAGATGCATATCAAATCATGACAAAACTGTATTGTTGCATCCATATTTTTTACTGACAAAATATCGTCAAGAGTGATTCGATTATTCGTGTGTTTCAGGCTACTGCTGTTTACCAGGCCAAAGAGAAACTCAAGTCCATTGACAAAGCCAGAAAAGGTTTGCTTCTACATGTGTTTTACTGACTTTATCATTTATTTATTATTTATTCTATCTACTTTTTTATGAATGTTTTGCAGGAAGTGTCTCGTCAGAGGAGCTGATTAAGTACGCTCACAGAATCAGTGCCAGTAACGCTGTTTGTGCTCCTCTCAACTGGGTCCCAGGTAAGTAAACGATAACTTTTGTGTTCATATAAAGTGAACACATTATGCAAAATCAAACTTTATGAACCATTAGCCATTTTACAGTTGTGTTCCTTAACCATTAGCTTATTCGATGTTCTATTTTACTTGATTCATGCATGTTCGAGTAATCCTGTATTGTTTTGTTTTCTGTTTTCACCCGCCCACTTCCCTATACTAATATAAAATAATTATCTTTATATGTTATAGTTTATTACAAAGAACAAGAAAAAGCCTATTATGTCTTCTTTAAAACCCTTTGCACAAATGATTAGATAATCTTTTTTGGTCCTTCCTCTCTTTCTCTATCCCCTTCCTTTCTCCCACATCTTGTCTCTTTACCCCCACCTCTCAATGTTTCTCACTCTCTCCCACCATCCCTCCATCTCTCTCTCCCCCCTCCCTCCTCCTCTTATCTGCGCGTATGATTCTAAACTGTGGCTGAGGCTGGAGGAGACATTAACTGGTCAAATAAATTGGTCTCTCTTTTTAAGTTTGAACTTCCTCTTGCGTTTCCTCAGGTGACCCACGCAGACCGTACCCCACAGATCTGGAGATGCGCAGTGGGATGTTGGGGCTCATGGCGAATCTTCCCTCAAACGGAGTGAACGGACATCTGCCAGGAGACGCTCTGGCTGCAGGGAGGCTTCCAGGTCAGAACTCTCAAATACTGATCTTAGAAATAAGATGCAGTAATGTGGTCTGTTTTTAGTGTTACTCTTTTTCTTTTGTTTCGGCAACCTTTGGATTCCACCTTGTGATGCCATGTAGTGGTAATTTTCAGGTTAACAGCTACCTTTTGCCTTAGGTTTAATGGAGATTGGCACTTCCAGGGATCAAAATGATTCTAGTGAAGATGTATGTAGTGCTTCCTGTATCACCACATGACATCACAAGGTGGAAAAGAGTGTTTTCTCTTGAGAAAGAACTCAGCCTGAATATGCAGGATTTGTTGTTAAACTTGTGTGAATGAAACAAAACACAACTCCAGGTCTGTTTATGATGAGGAAACAACATTATAACAGATCAGAAAATAGCATAAAATGGGCCCTTTAATAATAGGAATCTGTTCAAGTTACATTTTTAAATATGCCCACAAGAAAAAGACTGAAGTATGAACTGAAAAACTAATAATCACTTCAGAATCATTTCAGAACATGTTTGTACAGATCTAAACTGTAAAAAGATCTAAAAAAGCAAGCAGTTTTTATGCAGAAAATGTGTTGTTTGTGACGGAAATTATGGTATATTGAATATTACAGCTTTAGTGATTTGCTAATTTTGTCCATTCAAATTGAGATTTTGATTTGATTGCGATTAATCTTGCTACGTTTGTGTAAAATGAATTTGAGGGTCTGGAAATTAAATTATTTTCTATAGTTTATATTGTATTTCATGTCCCCCTCCTCAGACGTGCTGACCCCTCACTACCCGTGGCAGTCGTCGGACGTCTCCGTTGGGATGCTTCCTCCTCATCACGGATCAGATTTGGGGCTGGAGCCTCCGGGGCACAACAAGGAGAACGAGGAGGATGTGGAAAACATGTCCACGGACTCCTCCAGCAGCAGCAGCGACTCGGACTGAAACAAACACTCTCAAAGCTTTCACTGCAAAAAACAATATCTATGGTTCAAGGTGCACTGTGCAACTTTTCTCATGGAGGATCTGCTTGTCTCCATAGAGATGTTATTGCTTTGCCTGGGATGTTCCACAGTATGGCATTAAACTAATATATCTTGTATTTATTCAATTACAGGTGTTTTGATTTTTCAAAACTACAGTAAAAACATGCATTATTACTGTGAGCGGGCCCACTTCTCCGCAGATCTGAAATGTAACTTGGCCTTGTGGTGTGGCCAACTTGTCTCCATGGAGGTAAAGAGTTAAATTAAATGCCATCCTGTAGAACATTCTGAGGAAAATCTTTAAGCATGTCATCAAGCAAGTGACGGACCCTCTACCAGAAAAGTTACACAGTGCACCTTTAAGGTTCACTTGATTGAAGTGATATTGGTCTTCTCCATTTGATCCATAACCTAAAGTTATTCTTCATTTACCCTATACATTCTGAGAATCCTAATTATTCACTGCAATGACTTTATAAGCACTTTTCACAACTTAGAGACCAGAGCGGAGTTTTGCCAGCATGGTAATGCTGACAACTAGCAAGATAACAGCGCACCAGCATTGCTTCCTGGTTTGCAAAAGATAAAAACTGACCATAAGGGCTCCTTTTATAATATATATTTACAATTTATAAATTTCCAATATATCTGTGCTGTGGGAAACAAATCCAGTACAGCCAACTTCTGTCTCTGGGGCATAAACCTGTTTCAATACATTTCCTTTTAAAGTCAGTTGTTTGATAATTGATTGAGAACATTTAAAATGCTTTATTTTTGCCATTGGCACTTTTTCATTTCTCTTTTCTATCTCAGAAACCATGAGAAATTCAGATAATCTACATCCTCTTATGCAGTGACTGCAGTGACCGCCCACTACACAAGATTTCACATTCATTTTCCCCTTAGACTTTCTGAAAAAAACTATATATATATGAAAGCTCAGGGCTAATGAGGGGACTAAAACCCACATGACCTAGAATTTTATGTAAAATCTGTTTCTTTATAAACCATTGACTTCTTAAAACATGTCGCCAAATCTTGTGTTTTAAATGTGCTTTTTGGAATTAAAACAAGCGCTTTGTGGATATTATTTAGCACGTAGCTGGTTTGCCTCAACAATGTCTTTATCTCTTAATATTTGAATTTTTTTATGTCTATGGGAAAAATGAATGGAAAAGTCACTTCCGGAACCAGGGCGGTCGGTCACTGTTGAGCTCCATTACAAAAATCATAACTGGTCAAAACTCTACTCAATTTTTTATGAATATTCTGAATACAATTAATTTTTACCAATGTAGATATACAGTTTTACAGTGTAAAAACAGAAAGGAAATTAAGATGTAACCTGGGACAGTGAAGGCAACACGACTCAACTGGCAAAAACAAGCAACGGAAAGACACTCCCTTAACCTACATTTTGACAGACGGCGAACTGAATATTTACATTATGGGTTTGAATGGATGAGACTAAATACTGACACTATCAACTGAAATATGCTTTTGTTTTGTGGTGATGCTTGTCACTGAATTTTCTGCTCTAAATATTTTTGTAATTTTGTTTTGTTTGATGTAAATAGAACTGTATATATTCAACCATGTAAATACATGTTTTCAGAAGAACAAAATGTGCTTTTTATACAGCTTAAGTCCTTTTCAACTTCAACTTGCATAACATTTTTGATGACCACTACTTATTACTAGATGATTTGGTGTAAATGGTCAGTATATGTTAAGATTACTTCTCTGAGCTTATAGGCGACAAAAGCTGTTGACTTCTGAAATATTTCTTTTTTTCTAATCTTTATGGTCCATTCAGGTACAGTTTAGTATAAACATAAACCAAATGTTCAAAGTCAGTTCCTCTGGAGTAGCAGCATATTATTTTATTTTGTATTATTTTATTTGAATATTATTTTTAAATAACCAATTTTCTTTTTACTTCTCAACCCACTAATACAATGAGTAACTCCAAGAGAAATTTGACTAGACTTTCATCTTGTACCTGGCCATATGATTTTAACATAATTATTATTTTAATTTGATTTATGTATTAACATCTTTTTTTCTTTATCAACACTTTTTATTATTTATAGAAAAAATACTATCAAATTCATTTTATATGTGTGCCCGAAGGCCCGTCTGTGCTGAACACTGCGCATGCGTCGAGCCTGCCGTACTGAAGACATGGCGACCTCCCTGATCTGCGGCCGTCTGTCGGCTAGCCTCCGAAACTCCGGGGCTCGGAGCGCCCTGAGCTCCGCTACAAAGGTGGGTCTGCGCCAGGGTTAAAGCATGGGTCTCGGGCTTTACGGACATATGTGATTTATATCTTGAGGTCATTTCTGGAGGTTGCAATAAAACAAAAACGAGCAGGGTCAAAAGTGACATTAGCACTGTCCCCATTGAGAAAGCGTTGTTTTGGCTAAAGCTGTTAGCATGTCGAACTGTCAAAGCGTTCACCCGCATATAAAGCACTCAAACTGAATAATGTTTGTGTTAACTAAACGATCAAGACTAGGATTTATTTATACGACTGTATGAAATATGTATGTTTATTTCTTCACTTTATATCATGTTGTTATTGTTGAGTTAAGTGACCTCCAGAGCCGCCGCAGCTGCTAGCCCCGTCTCCCCCAGCACCTGTCCACTCTCTCCCGCAGCGTCCCTCCCTCTGTCCCGGTGGAAAGTTGTCTTTGCTAATCCTGATCCTTTACCCGCATCGCACTGTGGTAATGGCGGAGATTTAAGAGCTCATTCCAGTCTTAGAATCACAACGAGTGTGCAGAGGGACAACAAGGAAGAATGCACCACTGAGACTGAACCAGACCAAAACACCACACTGAACTGAGACTGAACCAGACCAAAACACCACACTGAACTGAGACTGAAACAGACCAAACACCACAGAGAACTGAGACTAAACCAGACCAAACACCAAAGTGAACTGAGACTGGACCAGACCAGACACCAAAGTGAACTGAGACTGAACCAGACCAAACACCACAGAGAAGTGAGACTGAACCAGACCAAACACCACAGTGAAGTGAGACTAAACCAGACCAAACACCACAGTGAAGTGAGACTAAACCAGACCAAACACCACAGTGAAATAACTGAGACTGAACAAGACCAAACAAGTCACAATAAAACAACCTTATAGCGTGTTATTTATTCATGGGAACAACACCTTTACTCACAAACTGGAGAAACTTGCATGCAACGAACTTCTGTGCTAAAATAAAATCATATTCTTTTAAAGGTACACTATGTAACTTTCTGGAGGTGGCACATCACCTGGACAATTCCATGGAAGTACAAAGTTAAAACCTTACTTCGGAACATTCTCCATGGAGATAGATTAGGTTCTATCAACAAAATGTTCATGGAAACGAGCAGTAACAGGCCCTCCTCCAGGGCAAATAAGAGCCAGGTTTGTGAAGAGGCAAGCCCGCTCACAGTAAGGAAGTTTTTCATTGCGATAAACAACCAAAATGAAAAACAAAAAAATGTTTATTTTCTGGCTAAAAGGCTATGGCTTTAAAGTGCATGGTAATTGTTTAACATAGACATTAATTATAATTACAATTACATATTTTATGATTTGCAAGGGACTTGTAATATGACTACAAAATAGAGCCACCAGCTTGTCTCCATGGAGATGTTATTGCTTTGCCTGGAATATTTCACAGTATGGCATTAAACAAACCTATCTAACATTTACTATAACAGGTCATTTCATAGCTTTAAGAAACCGTTTAAAATCGTTCGCTCTTCTCTCGGTGAACAGGGTTTCCTTTCCCCAGATCTGACCTGTACCTTTGCCAGGTTGTGTCACCTGCATGGAGCTGGATGATTTTAATAACATACTGTGGAACATTCTAGGCAAAGCAATAATCTCAAGCCCCAGAAAGTGACATAGTGCGCCTTTTAAATGTGAAGATAGTCACTAATAAGTCTAATACAATTAAAAAGTTAGATCATTGTGTTATGAGCTCACTATTATTGAGTTTTACTTAAAATAAAAATGTCCCAAGCTCCCAGTATAATAGGTAAACATTTGCAGTACTACTTGCTATAACAATGGTTTCCTTCTTGGACTTTATTAACAAACTGTGATGCATGCAGTGCTATGTGAAATCACCATGGAGAACAACTCGGTAAACAGAATGTACTTGTTGTTATCATAAACCTTATTATTTTGGGTTTTAAAATGGCTGCCTGAAGCCTTTAGAATCTGACACCAGGCCGAGGGTTGCTGGTTCTATTTCTGGCCCGCTGAGTTTTGCGTTGGACTGAGCAGAGGCTGTTGTTGTCGAAATACCTCGAGAAGAGGACTCACTGAAAGCAGGGAGAGACTGTTAAGTTTACAGGTTATAAGCACAAAAATGTGTCTATAAAAACGAGAGATGAGGAAATAAAAAAGATAACTGAGACTTGCTGACCATTATACTTCATGACGTGTACAGTCATTTGAATAGATTGTTGATGTTTCTTTAGTTTTAATCAACATTTTTAATTATTATGGTGATTGGTGTTAAATGTAGCTTGATGCTCAAACATAGAAACACCCATGCCCTCCTCCTATTGGTCAGTCTCTGTCATGCTCTGAGGGAGTGACAAGTGGATTTAACCAATCACAGTGAAGCATGAACTCTCAGTCAATAGCAGAGCGAGTTTCAGACAATAGCTCTTTTTCACAACGTCCTGTAGGGTTGCGGAACTTCCAGTTGATGGTTTCCTATGGCAAAATGTCTGTGGAAACGTCTCGTGTATTCTCCACAAAATTCATAAATCTTGATTTGGTGATGGGGCAGATTTATTAAGCTGGAGGAGAATACGCGAGACATTTCCACAGACATTTTGCCATAAAAAAACATGGAAGTTCCTACAGTCCCTGACAAAAGTCTTGTCGCTTATCCATTTTGTAGAAACAAAAGCTTATAACCTGACTTTAAATTAATCGATTGGTTTTAGAAATGTCTCATATGAAAGCTAAAACCCTCCCAAATTATGCTCAATATACTAAAATAAATTTGCTTCACTGAAGAAAGATTGATCATTTAATGAACACAGAAAGGTCAGATTTTGGCAAGACAAAAGTCTTGTTGCCTATAGAAAATTGAACAAATAATTTACTTCAAATACAAAAATATGTTGCATAACGTCAGTGAATTAAGTAGTGGTGCTGTGAGATCCATATTTAATATCTTGTATGACTTCCATGAGCTTGAAGGACTGCATCCATGCGGTTCGACAATGATTCATACAATTTGTTGATGAAGTCATCAGGAATAGCAAAAAAAGCAGTCTTACATGCCTCCCAGAGTTCATCAAGATTCTTTGGTTTTGCCTTCCATGCTTCCTCTTTCATTCTACCCCAGACATGCTCAATGATGTTCATGTCTGGTGACTGGGCTGGCCAGTCCTGGAGCACCTTGATCTTCTTCGCCTTGAGGAACTTTGATGTAGAGATAGAAGTATGCGATGGAGCACCATCCTGCTGCAAAATTTGACCCCTTTTATGGTTGGGAATGTAAGAGGTAGCTAATACTTCTTGATATTTTAGGCTATTGATATTGCCTTCCACCCTGCAAATGTCTCGCACACCCCCATACTGGATGTAACCCCAGACCATGATTTTTCCGCCACCAAACTTAACTGTTTTCTGGGTGAATCTTGGATCCATGCGGGCTCCAGTAGGTCTCCTGCAATATTTGCGGCGGCTGTGATGTAATTCAACCGAGGATTCATCTGAGAAATCCACCTTCTGCCACTTTTCCAGTGTCCATCCTTTTAGCAGGCTGTGGGCCTTGGCAAATGCCACACGGTTTTTTAATTGCCTTTTGTTTAGTGCTGGTTTCTGTGCACTGATTCGACCATGGAGGCCATTTCGAGACAGAATTCTACAAACTGTTCTGGTTGACACAGGGACTTGAGGTGACCAGGCCTGGTGGAGCTCTGCTGCAGTGGAAAAGGGGCTGGCCTTGGATTTTTGAATCAACAAACGGTCCTCCCGAGCAGTTGTCTTGCGGGGTCTGGCGGACCTGGGCTTGTCAAAAACATCTCCAGTCTTTTCAGATCTTTTTCTTATTCTTTGTACTTGACGCTGAGACACATTGAAGGTGTCAGCCACCTCAGCAGTGGATCTGGTCTTCAGCCTCTTGATAATTAACGCTTTGGTCTCAGGGTGGATCTTAGGCATGTTGTCAGAGGTCAAGTTGCAGTTGATGTGAAGGTCTGGTGTGCTGGGGTTCTTTTTATACACACCCACTAATTGATTGATCAGTAACTGATCACAGGTGAGGCTGTAATCTAGGATTGGGTGCATCATATGACAAGGCGACAAGACTTTTGTCTTTCCAAAATCTGACCTTTCTGTGTTCATTAAATGATCAATCTTCAGTAAAGCAAATTTATTTTAGTATATTGAGCATAATTTGGGAGGGTTTTAGCTTTCATATGAGACATTTCTAAAACCAATCGATTAATTTAAAGTCAGGTTATAAGCTTTTGTTTCTACAAAATGGATAAGCGACAAGACTTTTGTCAGGGACTGTACAGCGGGGCACTTCCGGTCGTTGTGAAAAAGATCAATATAACTATTAATTTGCATCTAAAATGTTTACATATTGAATCATGTAAAATTCATGTATACTATTAATTCTGGAATCGTAATTCTTTGAAAAGCAACAATGAAATCATTTTTATTCGCCAGACTCTGTATTGTGCATCTTGTGGGGTTTATTGTTTACATGAAAAAACTCGGCCTAATATTGACCCGCCAAGAGAAAAAAAGTGCATCCGTCAACTGCTATAGCCTAAAGTTTAATGCTTACATAGTGTCGTAATAATGATTTTTGAATATAATTTGGATTTTTTGTTTGTCCTCAGATTCTGGGCGGTTCGTCGGGTCTCCTGGCTCAGTGCTGCCCCCCTCAGCCTCCTCACTGTCAGCAGCAGCAGAGGGCGCTGTCTCTACACGAGTACATGAGCATCGGGTTGCTGAAGGAGGCTGGAATCTCTGTACCGGAGGGAAAAGTGGCAAGCTCCTCAGAGGAAGCCTACGCCGTCGCCAAGGAGATCGGTCAGTTACGACATCAGTGTCTCACAGGCTCCTATCTTAAAAGACAAATAAGCAAAGTTTCAACACGCAGCAGTTTATTGAACTGAAATGTTTTTGTAAGCTTCGTGTGACTTGGACTTTCCAAAGTTACTGAGGAAGTTTGGGTTTAGTTGCATAATCATTTTTAGGAACAACGCTGATTATTACTTTTTTCTCAATTTCATTTTTAGTTTGCAAAATACACTACCAGTCAAAATGTATTCCTCCTTATTTTTACTACTTCCCTTATTTTTGCTACTTCCCTTTATACAGGAGACTATGGTGGCTCCCCACGGTCTTTTTTCTTCCCCATAGACTAACAACAAACTGGACTATATCAGCATAACTACACTTTGCTGTTCATTGTGTTATCATAAACTCATAAAAAAGACTACACTGGAAAAAATGACTGTTTAGAGGTCCTAAATTACACAAAACAAGACTCTTGTGAGCTTTAACCCATGTTAGAATGTTGTTACCGCCTCAAAAACAGACCTGTAGTTGTTTTTTGTTTCATTCACACAAGTTTGAGTTACCCTTTATGCTTACCCTTTAGGCTGTCTACAAGCTCAGAATGCTCTGTTCCACCTTGTGATGTCATGAAGCGGTAGTTTTCAAGTTATCTTTTCATGTTTTCTAGAGATTGGCAATTACAGGGCCGAAATGACCCAAATGATTCTAGTGAAGGTGTATGGAGTTTAAAAACACACTGGAGCATTTCCTGTATTACCATGACATCATAAGGTGGAACAGTGTTTTCAGTTTGAGAGAAGAAAACAGCCTAAATGTGCAGGGTTTGTGTGTTAAACGTGTAAATGAAACAAAACACAACTCCAAGGCTGTTTGTGATGAGGAAACATTATAACAGATCAGAAAAAGATTAAATATAATTACAAAGTGATATTTATACTCTACAAATTGAAAGAGATTAAATGATTCAAATAAACATGATTTGTCCCACCATAATCTTAACCAAATCTAAGGGAAACGCTGTTCCAATATCGTGCAGCCCTATTTCAGATATTGCAAAAAAAAAAAAAAAAATGATAAAAAATCAAAATATGTTTGTTTAAAGGTGCATTGTGTAACTTTTCTGGTGGAGACTCCGTCAAATGCTTTTCTCCATGGAGATGTTATTGCTTTGTCTGGAATGTTCCACAGTATGGTATTAAACCTTTCTATCTTGATGGAGACCAAACCAGACCAAGTTACAGGTTAGATCTGTGGAGACGCAAACCCGCTCACAGTCAGAATGTCTGTTTTTCTAGGTATTTTTGAGCTGTAAAACCACCTGTAATTGAATAAATGTAAAGTAGAGCTGTTTAATGTCACACTGTGGAACATTCCAGGCAGAGCAATGACATATCCATAGAAATAAACAGGTGACGGACACCAAACCAAAAAGTTACAAGGTGCATCTTTTTATTTGGATTTGAAGCACACGCACACTTCTTGACCACTCAGAGTTTCTTTGACACGTGCATTTCTGTTTGTTCACTAGACCCTTTCATGTATCTGATCTGCATTCTGCGTTTATGGTTTCAGGCACTAAGGACCTGGTGGTGAAAGCCCAGGTTTTGGCTGGAGGTCGAGGGAAAGGCACATTTGAGGGAGGACTCAAAGGAGGAGTCAAGATCGTGTACTCGTGAGTTTAACCAATGATGTATATACCAAATGGAGTACAGGGATTCTAACGTACTCCGCTCTATTTATCCATAAGAACTTTAATATAGAGTTAAAGTTATAGTTTCCCTCTCAAAGTTGTTTTTAAATGTGACTCTTGTATGTTTGAGTAATCTTTATTCTCCTGTTTTCAAAACGTCATTGCTCTGTTCTACCCTCGTACACGCCCACTGCTCTGTACTTACTTCGTTCTCCAATTTTATTTTCTTAATCAGTGATACTCATAGGATTCGGCAGCGTCGCATAGTCATTTCGGAACAACTGAAAAGAAAACAAATCTGCCACTAGTGTGATGTGCGGCTATCCATAGCAGGGGCTTGGCGCACGACTTTGCTGCGATGACGTTTATGCCGACGTCAGCTCCCATTGGGCACTGCAGTTTTCTAACACGGAAATCGGACTTGTTTAATTTATTACGTTTTAGATGATTATTCTGATGTAAATTGTAAAAATTCTTAACAAAATGGTCCATGGGTGTCACAGATTTTAACATAAAAGCAGACACAAGCACAATATGTCTGCTTTTACAAGGGCAACTAACATTTCATTTAGTAGTTGACTGAGTCAGTGATTCTTTTTTTTTTTGTTTGTTTGTCTACTATATATATATTTTTTTTTACCAAATAAAGGTTTGTAAATATATGAACGAACTGCATAATTTCTTTATATTTCTTTCGTTATGCAATCATCAAATCACAAAAGCTACTTTTTTTTGATCAACAGAATACCTCTAGAACAGCGGTCTCCAACCTGTAGCTCGGTTACTGCCAGTAGTTCTCTACCCCCTTCCAAGCAGCTCGCCATGGGAATTCTCAATTATGCGTATTGTGCTGAATAACTCTAATGTGATGAATTAAATGCCTATTACCATTGTAAATATGTAATTTTCAGGTCTAGCTTGATGCACTAATAACTGGATAATGGTTTGTTTTATAGGCATCTAACTGGCTCGCTGTGGCTCTTATATTTACTCAGTTTCTTGCGACCATTAAATGCGTAGCTGTCTGGCATTTTCCTTTTGTAAAAGGTTGGAGACCCCTGCCATACAAGAACAGAATACCTCCACAAACATGAAGTGCGTGGGATTCTTGTATTAGTCAATGCTCCTAGATTTGTTTACAATGTTGTGCGCTATGAACAGAATCCTACGTTATAAAGATACGTTGCAAATCATAAATCACAACTATATATATTTTTTCCAGAACATTTGATGTCTATTCTGTTGGGTCCACGGTTTGTTCAGTCTCCTCACCCTCGTCTGACTTCCCCCTGTAGGCCAGAGGAGGCGCGGGACATCTCCTCTCAGATGATTGGTCGAAAGCTGTACACGAAGCAGACCGGGGAGGCGGGGCGTATCTGTAACCAGGTGTTCATCTGTGAGCGACGCTACCCACGAAGAGAGTACTACTTCGCCATCACCATGGAGAGGTCCTTCCAGGTCAGTATCACATTTATTACACTATAAAAAAGTCCTATCGCGTGAGGCTGGGACGAGACACCTTTTGAATCAATTGTGCGGTCCAGTTCACAATTCTGGCCTCACATTTAAATAAAATGTTTCTGTCATTGTAGCGCTGCTTTTGGAACTTAAATTTCTCTAGAGATGTAACTCGGCAAAGTTAACGTTTTTTATTTATCTTGTGAGATTCTGTGGAACAATCTTGTAGTATTCCATTTAATCACACCATGAATGAAGTGGTGCATATCAGCACCATGGCAATTTACAATTCAGAGTCCTCAAAATGTCACCTCTAAACAAGAAACTGAAACCCACAAATAGTAAGTAGTAAATGAATCCCAACATTTCCTCCTCGTATCGTAATAACTCTAGATTTCTTAAAAAAAAAAACACTAATTCATACAGTATTTGTTTAGAAATACCACCAGATGGCAGTATATAGCTATGACAATCGAAAATGAAAATCCCCTTTTTTCCAAGCCCAAGTGAACTCCCACTGATTTTATAACACTGACAAACATTCATACATTTTTCTAATTGACATAAATGCACCCAAACGTCTCATTATTTTACACGTCTTCCTGTACATTTCTATAAGTAGAATCATTTGTTGGATTTCCCAGTGGCTCTTGTGTCAGTGAAATCTATTACAATGAATTAGAGTGATGTTATGTGCTGTGGGCTGTTACATTGATTCAATTCACAAAGGAACACGTGAGAAGGTTTAGAAAGGGCTGCTGACGTCAAAGATCATCTCAATAAACTGAAACTACACCCAGGCCTATCACCCCAACACATTCTTAAAGGTGCATTGTCCGTCAAATGCTTTTCTCCATGGAGATGTTATTGCTTTGTCTGGAATGTTTCACAGTATGGCATTAAACCTTTCTATCTTCATGGAGACTAAACAGACCAAGTTCCAAGTCAGATCTGTGGAGAGGCAACACCGCTCACAGTCAGAATGCCTGTTTTTCTAGGTATTTCTGAGCTATAAAACCACCTGTAATGGAATAAATGTAAAGTAGGGCTGTTTAATGTCACACTGTGGAACATTCCAGGCGGGGCAATGGTTACTTATTTATTTATTTATTTATTTGTTTATTTGATTGGGACAGTGCATGTTAATGAACATACATGACAAAAGCACGACTGTAAACACGTCGGATTATAGCCATCCGTAGTCCCACGGGTCAGGGTCACAGGGATCAAAAATACAACAATAAAATTTACATTAAACAATCATCAGGCCTTAAATACAATTTTCCAACCATACAATCTTACAATCTTAGTCACTTTTGCACAAAACTCCATAAACATTCACTCAGCTCATTATCCACACCCACATACATCATTCAATACTAAAACGGTCCATAAAAGATACACAATATATCAATAAAGAGCCTGGCACCTAATGTGTGCAAGTTTGGTTTGCCCAGAGCCAGTTTTTCAGTTGAGCCTTAAATGAATTATATGTTGGGCACTCCCTCAGAGTTAAAGGAAGGCTATTCCACAGGTTCCCACCTCGGACAGACAGGACCATCTGACCAAAGGTGGTACGTCTGTGGGGTATGACCATATCTCCTCTGGCGGAGGCTCGTGTTGTTCTTTGTGTGTTTTCTTTACTCTTGATAAATTCTTTTATTGGTGGAGGAGTGAGAGAGTGCAGAACTTTATAGATCAAACATGCTGATTTTAAATTGATCATGTTTTGAAAATGCAGTAATTTATATTTGTATAGAACATGGCAGTGGTGATGTGACAATGGTTTTTTGTCCAATGTTTTTAAAGCTTTTTTGTAGAGGCTCTCTATGATTTTCAGAGATGTGGGGCATGCGAGTGACCATGTAGTGAGACAGTAATCAATATGTGAGATGATCATGGAGTAGAAATACACAAGTTATTTCGAATATGGCGGAAATTTTGGAGATTAAATTTGACTACCTGTGCTACTTTTTTATATGACTTTTAAAAGAAAATGTTGGATCCAGAACTACCATAGAAACAAGCAGGTGATGGACCCCCAAGACGTTACATAGTACACCTTTTAATTTGATATATTGCTGAAGAAAATATAGACTATAAATGATAATACTGAAATGCATTTATGCCACTTATGACACAATAGAACAATAAAGCAGGATTGTTCCCAGAAAAACATGTCTAAATGTGCAATACACCAACCGCAATAAAGAAACAGCAGAATGAAACACTTTTAGTAGTTACTTTGTATCTGTGATGAGTCATAGAAATTATTTATTTGAACCTCTACAGCTCAAATCTAATTTTAGAGCTGAAAAATGACAAAATGTTCCCTGCTAGTACAAAGAAAAAGTAGTAGTAATAGTTTATTGTGATTAAAAAGGGTCGACAATAATCGCTCGTGGCACATTTGATATAATCGTGATAATTGCCAACAAAAAAATCATCATCATATCACTAGAATGTGCTGAAAAAAGCTTAACCATAAAGTTCTCTGGTAGATCACTGTTGTTTTCATCTATAACAAAGTACATTACGATGACAGCAGTTAAAATGATAATTAAGATAAGATAAGATAAGATATGCCTTTATTAGTCCCACAGTGGGGAAATTCCAGTGTTGCAACGCACAGTTCAAGAACAGCAGGAAAATGGAACATGCAATAAAACAAGATAATAGATAATGGCTAAAAAAATAATAATTTAGAAATAGACTTAAAGATAGACTCTAATTTTGTTCCGGTGGAGCAAAAGTATTAAATAGAAAATATAAAATACCAAAAAAACTATTATGTACAATAAAAGTAAAAGTGCAGCATATGAACAGAGTAAATATCAGTAAAGTGACATGAGTGAATTGTACCAGAGGTCTTCAGTATTGCACATAGATATAGTTGAATGACACATGTTCAGTGTTAACAGTGTTCATTATACAGTCTGACAGCAGCAGGAAGGAAAGACCTGCGAAACCTCTCCTTCCCACAGCGAGGGTGAATCAGTCTGTCACTGAAGCTGCTCTCCAGAGCAGACAGGGCGTCCTGCAGGGGGTGACACTCATGGTCCAGCATAGAGGTGACCTTAGCCAGGACCCTCTTGTCCCCCACCTGCTGCACTGAGTCCAGAGGACAGCCCAGGACGGAGCTGGACTTCTTGATGACCTTGTCCAGCTTCTTCCTCTCCCTCTCTGTGATGCTGCTGCTCCAGCAGACCACACCATACAGGATGGCTAATGCCACCACAGAGTCATAGAAGGTCTTCAGGAGTGGCCCCCTCACTCCAAAAGACCTGAGTCTCCTCAGGAGATGGAGCCGACTCTGGCCCTTCCTGTACAGTGCATCTGTGTTGTGAGTCCAGTCCAGTTTGTTGTTCAGATGAACACCCAGGTACTTGTAAGTATTCATATCCATAAACATTTTAAGCTGTCAGCAGCTTTAAAGGTGCTCTGCCTCCATTTATTCAATAACAGATGGTTTTATAACTAAAAAACATCTAGAAAAACAGGCGTTCTGACTGTGAGCGGGGTCGTCTCTCCACAGATCTGACCTGTAACTTTGTCTGGTTTGGTCTCCGTGAAGATAGAAAGGTTTAATGCTATACTGTGAAATACTCCAGACAAAGCCATAACGTCTCCATGGAGAACAGCATTTGACGGACCCTCCATCAGAAAAGTTACACAATGCACCTTTTAATAATGATCATGATATTATTGTTAATTGTTAATTATTTAGGCTGATAATCGTGACACCAAATTTCAATATCATACCATGCCTACCCACGATAAATGTTGACCCCAAAAATGATTGTTTTGAAGTATGATCATTACTATACTGACTAACTACACCTCCCACAACAACTTTAAAATGTAAAGGTTTAACTATGGCCGTGTACAACAACAAAAATCAATAAAATGGACTGTCAATACTTTTTTAATTTTAGTCAAATTTTAGTTTTAATCTTCTTTTTCTCTTCATTTTTGGTTTTGGTTTAGTCAGTGCCAGATGACAGATTTTTCAAGATTGTGTTTTTGACTTAATCTGGTGGGATAATACCTGATTTAAATATAAATTGTAGTTTTACACAAGGAATTTGTGAAGAAAAGCTGAAAAAATATGTTGTAAAATTACAGGAAGTAGAGTTCTAAACACACCGACAACACTCTAGGAAGAATTCTACCCAAAAGTTTGTCTCAAATTACACGCAAAAAACACAATTTTCTGATACTTTAAACACGATTTCAACAAAATGAAGGTGTTTCTTGAATTTTTATTTGTCAATTAATAATTTCTGTGTACATGAGAGGAGTTTTGGTCCAGTGTACATCATGGTTGCTAGGTACCAGTTATAGAATTCCCTAATGTCACAATTTCCAACCAGATCAAACCGGAAACAGGAAATAAAATGATTAGCAAGCTCTTTTTATATATTGATCTAAGTGTGTTGAAGTAAAATGAATAGTCCAAAAGGTCATAGGCACTTTAAAGAGATATTGTAGTGTAATGATTTTCTATGAATATGTCACTGCTTTACCTGGAATGTTTCACAGTATGACATTAAACAGCTCTACCTTACATTTGTGGTTTTATAACTCAAAAATACCTAGAAAAACAGGCATTCTGACTGTGAGCGGGGTCGCCTCGCCACAGCTCTGACCTGTAACTTGGTCTGGTTTTTTTCATGGTTTTCTAATTATTACTTGGTTCAGTGGGGTGAACATACATATAAATATGTATGTTTATAAATACATAAAATTCCCTTCAAAATGCAGAGAGAATTTACGCACAAGGGATGCATATTTGACAGTTTAAACATTGATTTAACAAAATAAGTCTATTTTATTCATCTAATTGTAACCATTTAGACAAATTTTGCCCCTTGTTGCTATGTAAGTTATAGATTTACCTCTCTGTATGTCATATCTGATGCCCAAATTCAACCAGGAAGTAAAATTCTACTTCAGTAAGTAAATACAAGAACTAATAAAAAAAAAAACTAAAAAAAACCCTAATGATATTCTATGTTTTAGTGAAATGAGTAGTCTAAACTGTCATATGCCCTTTAACCCCACGGGTGCAGGTTTAACCCTCTGCGTGCTGGTGTGTGTAGGGCCCTGTGTTGATCGGCAGCTCTCAGGGCGGAGTGAACATCGAAGACGTCGCAGCTGAAAACCCTGACGCCATCGTGAAAGAACCAATCGATATCGTGGAGGGAATCAAGATGGAGCAGGCCGTGCGGGTACGCCTGTCACAGTACTTACTGTAAAAGTCTGACCTTAGTATATTGAGGAAAAATGACATATTATGCCCAATAACCAGCTAAGGAAAAATTACTTTGCTTACAGTCAAAACTGTTCCAACAGCTAAGTGTTGGTTTTCAGATTGAGAATGATGACGTCATACTCCCAGATGGGGACAGGAGACAGTTTTCTCTGTTGATTGCATTGTACTTTGCCATAAAATATCTAAAAAGTAAATTCACAAATGCTAAACCTGATCATTTATATTCCTGACTAATATACAACTTGATGTACAGTAATACTACAAAAAATAAGTGGACTAAGGGAGTGTGACATAACCCACATCATTCAAGCTGCAGCCAAATGAAGCTCATCGAGGCGAGCAGCCTTTTAAGCAGAGTTTCATAGTTGGAGCGGGAGTATCAGCAACCAGAGAGCGAATCCAGAGCGAGGCTGTTTCCATTTTCATTTATTAAATACAAAAGGAAAGAATCATGCCTGACTTTCAACACTGTTTTGCAGCAGGTTCCTGTGGAGTGCTGAAAAAATGTCCATCTTTGTGTCTCCTTATTACAGCAATAACTCTGATACTTGGAGTGTGTTGTTATTAAAGCCACAGGGCCCATCTGAGCCTGTCGTACTGGTTTGTTTCTGTAGGTGGCACAGAAGATGGGCTTCCCTGCAGCTCTGGTTAACGAAGCTGCAGAAAACATGATCAAACTGTACAACTTGTTCATCAAATACGACGCTTCCATGGTGGAGATCAACCCCATGGTGGAGGACTCTTCTGGCATCGGTAACACTCACAACTACATAACATAACATGGTACTATTTAAAGAGCCTCTATGACACTATTTTCTGATCTGTGTTATAATGCTGCTTGACAAAAACATACATGTTTCTTTCACACATGTTTAACGCTCAAATCCTGCATATTTAGTCTCTGCTCCACCTTGTGATGTCTTGCAGTAATATAGGAAGTACTCGACTGTGTTTTTAAACTCTGTACACCATCACTAGAATTATTTGGATAATTTCTTCCCTGGAATTGCCGGTCTCTACTGAACAAAAGATAAAGGCAGATTCTAACTTGAAAACTACCGCTTCATGACATCACAAGGTGGAACAGAACATTTTGAGCTTTGGAGATGTAAACAGACTAATAATAAAGGGTTACTCAAACATGCGTGAATGAAACAAAACACAACTGCGGGTATGTTTTTGAGGAATTAACAACATTCTAACATGGGTAGAAGAGTATATTGCATAATATAGGTCCTTTAAGAGAGGTGACCATCTCACAGTAACAATGCATGTTTTTAAATATCATGTTGAGCAGTTAAACCGACTGCAAATGAATAAATGCAATACAGATAAGTTTAAAGTGAGACAACCACATTTCAAAACAGAGCTGTTAAACTGGGCAGTACCTGGGGGACTAAAGGGGAGAGCAAGGGGGGAGGAGGAGCTGGGTCTGGAGTTAAAAGGAACAGTGTGGTGTGATTGGCCTAACGGGTATCCACACTTGAGGTGTTTGTAGAAACACCTGGCTGTATTGATTGTGTTACTGCTACCTTGGCCAGGACTCTGTTGAAAAAGAGATTCTCAATCTCAATGGAGCCTCCTGGTTAAATAAAGGTAAAATAAAAATAAATCTAGGCTGTTTTTTGTGATGTCACCAAGTACCGTATTTTCCGGACTATAAGCCGCTACTTTTTTCTCACACTTTGAACCCTGCGGCTTATACAACGATGCGGCTCATATATGGACGGATTATTCGTCTATGAACACAGCGGATGCGCGCGCAGCTTGAGTGCAGAAAGCGCCGCTGTCTGTGCGGTGAACATGGGTTAGGGTTAGTTAGAACACTCGCTAGCGCTGTTGTCAGCACTAAAACAGTTTATCGCTGCGTGATAAAATAAGTTCTGCTGCTAAATGAACATTAGTGAGTGGGATACGTCTTAATGACCCGTATGTGTTAAATGCAGGTGAAGCGTAAATGACGAGACGAAACGTCTCAAACTTCAGTAGCGGGACATCCGCTCATACATGATCGATACAACTAACCCCGACCCCCGGGAGAGCCTGAAATCCTGTTGAAATCCTACAAGACACTGACATGATCCCAGACACTGACATGATCCCAGACAGGACAGCGGCTCTTTCTGCTCGAGACATGCGCAGTAGAGCGCCAGAGCGACTCTCGCGCGTGACGAACTGACTCAATGCAAAAAGACGACAAAAGCTTTCAGAGGCAATACAAGCAGATGCTCGGAACTTGAAAACTTCTTGAAGACGTGGACACCTGCGGCTTATAGACAGGTGCGGCCTATATATGTACAAAAATAAAATTCTTTGAAAATTTAGTTGATGCGGCTTATATTCAGGTGCGCTCAATAGTCCGGAAAATACGGTACATGAAATTGAAAGTGGCCACTGGAGGCAGCTCACACTGTTTAATACGTTTTTGATAAGAAAGCTACACATTTACCTAACTTAAAATTGCCGAAAAGTTGCAGAAACGGTAGACAATGCTATTAAAACGCCATATACACAGTGTAGTAACGAAAAAAGTTGATTTAGTGTTTAGTTCCAAAGAAAGCAATGACATTTGCATTGAGTTTTGATTTGATTACGACTATTAAGTGGATTTAAAATGAATACACCATACTGTTTTGTAATGTCTTTCTCTCTTTTCCTCTGTCCCTTCTCTCCCTTCTCTCTCCTCTCTTTTTCTCCTTTTCTTTCTTTCACTTCTTTCTTTCACTCCCCCTTCTCTCATCACCCCCTCCCCTCTCCCTCCTCCTCCTCCATCTCTCCTCTCGTCCGCAGTGATGTGCATGGACGCCAAGATAAACTTCGACTCGAACGCGGTGTATCGTCAGGACAAAGTGTTTGCAATGAGGGACTGGAGCCAGGAGGACCCCCGCGACCGACAGGCGGCCAAGGCAGACCTCAACTACATCGGGCTGGACGGGACCATCGGCTGTTTAGGTCTGGAGGAGAGGGGGAGGGAGAGAAGGGGGGGTAGGTGAGAGAGAGGAGGAACAGAGAGGAGGAAGTGCTATAGAGGGACAGCTGACACAGTAGAGGATGGAGTGAAGGGTGAAGGGTGAAGGGAGGGAGAAAGAAGAGCAGACAGACAGGCATCCGAGGCAGGCGGATGGAGGAGAGCGAGAGAGAGGAGGGAGATAAAGGGGGAGAGCGGGAGCGAGAGGGAGGGGTAGTGGAGAGGGAGAAAGTGGGAAAAGTAGCAGTAGCTGAGAGTGAAAGATGAAGAAGGGCTAGAGAGAGGGAGAGATGAGATAGTAGAGGAGGGAGGGAGAAGAGGAGACAGACAGGCAGCCAAGACAGGCCTCAACTACACTGGGCTGGACGGGACCTTTGGCTGTCTAGGTCTGGAGGAGAGAGAGAGAGGGACAGGCGCCATTTTAATTGTTCCAAAACACTACATTATAATTGGGCTTCTCTTGTAACAGAAATATTTACATAGAGGTAAAAGTTCTTAAATTGTATCCAAACAAGTAGAGAGAGACCTATACATTGGTTAGCTGATATTTGCACTTTTTAATGAATCTGCCTTAAATCTCCTGGCCGATACTTGGTTTTGGTCAACCTGCTGCTAAAAGAATAGACGTGATGCTTCATTTGAACACTCTAGTGTGGCGATAACTACACAAAACATGACAAAAATTCTCTGTTATAGGTTTTTGATTAAAAAAGGCTGCAGGTGAGCTTGTAGTAAATTTAAATTGCATTGTCTGAGGAAAGTCATCAAAATTGGACTTGCATATCAGTCCAAAAATACAGGAGAGTTCACTGGCCATGCTGGCCTTTGTGATACCAAAATATTTTCTTTATCATTTATCTTTATCATTTCAATTTTTTTTTTGTTGAGCATCTTGAAATGCAGCTTGTCTCCATCCTAGTTAAAGTTCCAATTATGATTAATTATTTTCTCACTTAATTCAGAATACACCACATTATAATGGGAACATGCTCCTGAAACTCTCGTTAATGTGCGATGTTTTAATTTTCAGTGCGATGAAGTTGGTTAGTTAACGAAAGGGCAGAGGAGCACAGGGGAGTAATTTAACAGAGGTGATAAATGAGTTCAGGTTTCAGTGAAAGGTGAAAGTGGTGGTTATTTAAGCTGGTCTCTAGACTTCATTTCCCATCAGGAGTCTCGAAGTGAACTTTTTAGACCTGTAGTCTTAGTCTAATGTCCTCTGCTCCACCTGACCCTCTCCTCTGCACTGGTCCACTGAGCAGAGAGAAACCCAATACAATAAGATCTCAAATTTTAGTATCATGTCCTAAGGCTGATTGGCAGCCTTAGGGCAATTATGGCTTCAAAACCTTATTACCACAATTGAATGATTTAAAAAACACTATATGATGGTTGTAGTTGTTGTTTTTTTATATGGTGTTAATAGTTCTTGTTTGTATTGCAGTGAATGGGGCAGGTCTTGCTATGGCGACTATGGACATTATAAAGCTCCATGGCGGAACCCCGGCCAACTTCCTGGATGTGGGGGGCGGAGCTACAGCACATCAGGTGACCGAGGCGTTCAAACTCATCACCTCTGACAGAAAGGTGAGACAGTGGAGCGAGAATTCAAATGTAAGGTTTGAAATGTCACTCTTTATTCAAATGTTTGGTTGTTCTCATTCCAGGTTCAGGCGATTCTGGTGAATATTTTCGGAGGCATCATGAGGTGTGATGTCATCGCTCAGGGCATCATCATGGCCGTGAGAGACCTGGATCTGAAGATCCCCATTGTAGTACGGTTACAAGGTATAACCTAATGTAGTATGGCCTATTGTAGTACTGATACAAGGTATGGACTATACGTCCTATTCACAGAGCTGCTTGGGTAGTTTCTCTTCTCTCAAAACTGCAGAGCCGCACTTCCTCCTCCATTCCTTGTGTATGGGGAATTAGCTGAGTTGTGCTAAAATAACTCTATAATTATATATTAGACAGAGGACAGCTGGTTACAGATAATCACAGACAACATGTTTAGACCTCTGCTACGACTTAAATACTTGACCGGAGGAAGCTTCTTTGTGTATAAAAGTAAGTATTTGTGTCTCGAAGCTCGTGCTAAGTGAAATTAAAATATGATGATCTGAATGATCTTGCACAGAAAAACAATGGAATTCTCATTAGATGTATTTTCATGAACTTGTTTTGTGTTCTATTTTGAAATGTAGATTGTCTACAAACTAATGCTAATGCTAACACAAACACCTACTTCTATACACACACAGAAGCTTCCTCCAGAGAAGTATTTACGGTAGTGCTGTCAGAAATATCGGGCTATAAACGCGTTAATGCCAAACAATTTTAACGGCATAAATTTTTTTAGCGCAAGATTAACTCTCTCTGTGACCTAGTGAACTATTTTTTTCATAAGCTGTGGCCACTGCTCGTAAAGTTAGAAAAACTACAGGATCTGGCTGTAAACGGGAAGGAAAACAATTTGTACTAAACTGAGAAGTCCCGGCTGGAGGAGGTGGACCAAAAAGCGCAGCACGACCGCCCATGCACACGCACATGCACATGCACGACTTCACCACACGACTTCACCACACAAACCCTGTGCGTGCGCTGATGCCACCCACACAAGGAAAACACCAAACAAAGTCCACTCCAAAACATACAGTGAATCTGCGCCCACCCCAGACAAGGACCGCGGACAGCAACAGAAGCCCCGCAGCCTCATGGCTGCCCCCACTCCCCCGCACCACCACCACCACATCCACAAACCCACGGAGGAGCGAGCACCGCAGCAGGACCCACATCGATCCCACCACTCAATAGACACCCCATACCACTGGACACACCCTCTGCACCAAAAGCGCCAGCTCCTCAGCACGACATGTAAACAAACAGCGCCGTGTGGCGACGCCATTGGCCGCGGCCCGGCTGTGCATGCGGGTCACAGAACCCCAGGCAATTGTGCCTGAGCACGGCACAGTTCTAAAGTCCCAGAGCGAGTGCGCCCCCTAGTGCAGCAGACAAACACAGTGGCGCTAACATGAGATTACTGGACGTTCCTCAGTAATGGAACTACCTCAGGGTCACAGCACATTATTTCACCCACAGTGGGAACTTCAGTCGCTTTTTATTGTTCTGAAGACAGAAGAGAAGCACTTCACTCACACTGTTGCAGAGCACTTCATGAAAGTGGAACATGAGAGTGGAACATCCAACACAAAGTGTCTCACTAACAATTGTTATGGTTTGCAATAAAAAAACATTTGCACAAAGCAGTGCCTATCCACTTTTCTATGTTGTATGAGTATTAAAATGATGATTCAAGAGACAAAAATGTCAGATTAATTTGCGATTAATTGCGAGTTAACTATGACAATCATGAGATTAATCACGATTTAAATATTTTAATCGACTGACAGCACTAATTTACAGTGTTGTAAAGGTCTTAACATTGTCTGTGATTATCCATGTGCAACCTACTGTCTGATATTTCAATATAGATTTATTTTAGCATGACTCCACTAATTCCAATACACAATGAATGGAGCGGGAAGTGCAGATCCGCAGTTTTTCAAAGAACTAAAGCAGGCGGCTCCGTGAATAGGGACTATTCTAGTATTGTTACAAAGTACGGCCTGTCGTAATACAGTTACAAGGTACAGCCTATACATATGCTTTTGTGTGTGCTGAGTTTTCAACAGGTGCAGTCCATAGACTGTGTAAAGAAGTGGACTAAGGGCGTGTGACGTCATCCACAACATTTGACTATAGTCAAATGAAGCTCACAAAGCTAGCGGTTATAGGGGCCAATCGGGAGCCAAGTTCCATATTAGGAATAGGAATTTATTAACGGACAAAATGGCAAAATAAAAAAAAACAACAGGATCATATAGAGCGGGTTAATGCAAACATTTTAAGACTAAAATGACGAGGCTCACAGCAGCAGTTACAGAGGGAGGGGCCACAATATTCCCTTGTAAGTCAATGGGAACCAGCAGCGTCCCCATGCTCACTTCCGGGCGATGTCCATTTATACGGTCTATGATCAAGTCTAATCTGTCATGATTTCAAATGGAGGGCAGGGATCTATAAAACTCTCGGGAATTCACTGTCTAATTCTTTAAATCTTTCAGTTGACCACCAAGTTTTAATCAAAATTGTGTTTTGCATTTAAAAAGTCCCAGACACACGGTGTAACCACATGTGCAATCCAGATTTTAAAAATAGTATTGAGTCTAGTGTGCAGTAGATTAATGTGGTGGTTTTTTGAGCACACGTTGCTGCTGCTCTGGTTGTGGCTGGTTTGTTTGCGTTGGATCTTAAATAAAGCTGGCACCTTCTGTTTGTCCTCGGGGAAAGTCTCCTCCTCCTCCTCTTCTTCCTCCTCTTTCACAGATGAACAGTGCTGCTAAAACTGGGACATTTACACTGACATAAAGATACAATGAGACACACCATATTTTACTCAAATTAAGATTATATTTATACAACGTTTTCCAAAATCCTTAGTTATTGTAGAGGTACAGATTAGATTTCACAACCCATTCTAGTTTGTCATATACACGGTAAAGGTCCACTGTGTAACTTTACTGGAGGAGGGTTTGGCACCAACCTGTTGCCTTGGAGACGGGATTGAACATTCCACAATATGGGATCAAAATTATCCCATGTTCAAATTTGATATTGTATTTCCTGATAAACCAATATTCTTATTTCTGTATTTTTGTAGTTTTTAATCTATAACTTGTGTATTTTGTGATGTAGGAACCCGAGTGGACGATGCCAAAGCTCTGATCGCTGCCAGTCCCCTGAAGATCCTGGCCTGTGACGACCTCGACGAAGCTGCTAAAATGGTACGAGGCTCTGAACGCAGGTCCTAAACCAGGACTTTGTCAGCGAGTACTCAGACAGAAAAGTTACTTGTGTTGCCTCTTTGGTACCTTCATTTTCCTTCTTTCAGTTTATTATTATTATTTAGGCTTTGGTGTGAATGCTGAAGATGGTACAAAAAACGACGGCGAGTCCAGCCTGACAGACTTTGTTTACATAATGAATTACCCATGTGTTCTGAGGATCTGAGCGTCTTTTTACAGGCCTCACTGCTATTTTTATCCGCTCTGTGGCAGAAAGTGACAAAGTACGAAAACTGAAAGTGCTTAAATCGGCACACTTTATCATCAAGACCATTATACATTTGACTAATACTTCAGTCCTCAAAATCTCATTTATTCTCGTGGATTTTTAGAGGTAGCTTTTTGCACTTGTACTATAACAAAATCACATAGTCCTAGTCTACTTCTTCACACTCAGCGGTATCGGGCTGGTATCGGGCTGGTCTTGAACTGTTATCGGTATCTGCGAGTATGTGTCAAATCGGATCTTTAAAAATGCTATCGGAACAACACAATAATAGGAAAAGTATATATTTTTTGTTAATTCTAAATGGCTCTTTATGGGATTTGTACGTTTTGAGATGGATTTTTACAATCACTTTAGGAAGGTTCATAGACATTTTTTCCTACACTCAGCTAATCGTATTTAGATTATAGAAGGATTTATATGGGACAACAGCAGAAAGGAGAAGTGAGTGGTGGTATATATGTCAGTTAAATCTGTCTTTATTTAAATACATTGATTCGTAGTACTTTTTCTGCATAGATAGTAGTTTTTACATGAACTCCGCCTGCAGGTGTCGTCTTGTGGGTGCAGTTTGGGGTCAGATACACAGAGATACGTAATAGATAATAGATACGTTTTTACCACGTCCTCTTTTTAGTCGACAAATGGCTTTTCAGTCGATGAAACCCTGACGTGAATTCTAATTACTGTTTTCGTCTGTGCAGGTTGTGAAACTTTCTGAAATCGTATCGTTGGCAAAGGAAGCTCAAGTCGACATCACCTTCCAGCTGCCCATTTAAAACCACTCCGCCCGTCTCCTCCTCTACTGTACCTGCCTCACCTGTCACACCTGCCGCGCCTGCCCTGTCTCCTTGCCTAAAGAACGGGGCCTATGGACAGAAAAAAAACTGTATCAGGTGGTAGAAACCTTTCCAAATCACCACAGCTGGTTGCAAAAAATATACCCGAGTTAAAATGACTTGAAATTTCAGTACTTTACAATAACTACAACTTAATTAGCCTAATGAATTAATAGTTTATTAAGTGATTCAGGCTTACTTAAGGGGTTAGGGTTGGGGTATTATCAGTTACTAAGACAGAATCATTCTTAATAAGCAACATTTCTGATTTAATGTTCTGATTTAAGATTTGTTCATGCTTTAATAAAGGTGCATTGTTTAACTTCACTGGTGGAGAGTCCGTCAAATGCTTTTCTCCATGGAGATGATGTTGCTTTGTCTGGAATGTTTCACAGTATGGCATTAAACCTTTTTACCTTCATGGAGACCAGACCAAGTTACAGGTCAGATCTGCAGAGAGGCGTCCCCACTCAATGTCAGAATCCATGTTTTTCTAGGTATTTTTCAGTTATGAAACCACCTGTGATTGAATAAATGTAAAGTAGAGCTGTTTAATGTCACACTGTGGAACATTCCAGGCAGAGCAATGACATCTCCATAGAGACAAGCAGGTGACGGATCCCAAACCAAAAAGTTGTGCACCTTTAAGGCTAATTAAAGTGTAGTTAAAGTGTTACGGAAATTTTAATTGTGTTTTTTGAGTAGTGTTACCACGTCTAGATTACTTCAGTTATGGACCTAAATAATTTGACTTATTTTAAGGCATTTCAGCCATAGATACTTTTCTCAAATATTCCCAAATTTTAGCCAATGGATAAATGGCTAAAATGAATAAATGGCCAGTGTGTCAAAATGACTCAAAAAACATATCTGATACATTCAAGTCATTTTAAGTCATCGTGTTGAGCCTTTTTACAGTATAGCGTTTCTCCTTTGTCTTTTAACGTCTCTCAACTCAAATGTATTGAGTAAAACGCACAATCTCTTTATTTAACTAACTCCTTTTTCACCAATACACTCGTAACGTAGCCCATTTCAGTGCTTGTACTCTGAACATAAAAACCCATGTGTATGTTATTTTAATGTCATGTCAATAATAGGGATTTAATGAATAAAATGTTTAGCCATTTTTGTCTCGGTTACAGTTAATCATCGTCCACAATATTTAAAAAATCCTTTTCACTTAATAGCAAAAATTGAGTTGAAATGACTTGAATTCAGAATATTCAGAATATTAAACTGACTTGAGCCATTTTATAATGTTGTTACCTCGTCAAAAACTTACCTGGAGTTGTGTTGTTTCATTCACACATTTTTGAGCTGTCCTGTCCTGCAGTTGAGAAAGTCTCCAGTATCTGCTTGTGTACTAAGGAGTGAAGCAGTTTCAATGAGGCTAAAAAAAAAAAAGCTGTAACTTAACATAACAATCCCAGGGCTGAAAATATAAAAATTATTTTAGCGAAGGTCTATGGAGTTAAAAAACACAGTGGAGCACTCCCTGTACTAGCACTTAATGACATCTCAAGGACGTATTTTCTGTTTTAGAGAAGAACCAAGCCGAAATTTGCAGGGTTTGTGTGTTAAACAATGAAACAAAACACAACTCCACGTCTGTTTGTGATGAGAAAACAACATTAGAACATGGATCAGAAAATAGTGCAATATAGGTAGATTTTAAGTAAATTTGAAGACCCTTTATTTACTTGTCAGACTTTTTATGCAAAATTTTGTGCTCCTTGTATATTGTATTATTAAAATCACACATTTCTTCCCCAACTGGCATTAAATTAAGCCTGAAATGACAAAGACATGTTTTGGTTTGAGAAAAGTCTAAATTTGTCAAAACTTCCCAAATCTTAAGATAATTTTCTGAATTCTTTTTTACTGTCCTTCAAACTCTCCTCTGTCATTTTGTCCCATTAATTTTATTTAACAAGCGAGACAGGAACAAGTTTAGCCATACGTTTATTTTTGTTTTGCTTTTATTTTGACAGGTTTTCTGACATGAATCTTGTTACTTCAAATTATCAAAATATTCTGAATGTTTATGGCTTACTTAACTTTGGCAGCTAAAGTTAAAACATGTGGTTTGGAGCAGCAGACAAGTGACCAGGACTGAACTAAACTAGGTCTGGACCAGGATCTTTAGATACATGCTACTCTCGGTTCAAATGTTCATTGCATTGAAGAGACCAGGACTGGACCAGGACTTGGATCAGGTCTCAACTAGGTTTTTATTTATTTCTTTCAGGGCAAATGTGTGTTCCACTGAACAAACCAGGTCTAAATCAGATCCAGACCAGGTCTAAATCAGGTCAGGTCTAAATCAGGTCCTCACCAAGTCTTCCCTCCTTTCGGTGCAAATGTGTCGTAAATAAACCAGGACTAGATCTGGTCTGAGCCAGGTCTAAACCATGTCTGGAATAGGTTTAAACTAGGTCTAAGCCAGGTCTAAGCCAGGTCTAAACTAGGTCTAAACTAGGTCTAAGCCAGGTCTAAACTAGGTCTAAGCCAGGTCTAAGCCAGGTCTAAACTAGGTCTAAACTAGGTCTAAGCCAGGTCTAAACTAGGTCTAAGCCAGGTCTAAGCCAGGTCTGAACTAGGTCTGAACCAGGTCTAAACCAGGACTAAAACAGAACTAAGCCAGGTCTAAACTAGGTCTAAGACAAGACTAAACCAGGACTAAACCGGGTCTAAACCGGGTCTAAACCGGGTCTAAACTGGGTCTAAACCGGGTCTGGATTCTGACTGGATCGGGACTAAAGCAGGTCTTCACTCCTCTCAGTTTTATTGTGTATTCTGTTGAAGAAACCAGGACTGGATCAGGACTAGAACAGGTCTAAACCAGGTCTAAACCAAGCCTTCCCTCCTTTCAGAGCAAATGTGTATTCCTATGAAAAAACATAACAGGCCTGGACCAGGGACTAGACCAGAACTAAACCAGGTCTTCTTTTCTCTCAGTGCAAATGTGGGACCAGGTACAATATGCCTAGCCTCTGTCTGCTCCTCCAAACTGCAAATCCTCTGCAAATCCTCTTCTCCACTCCTCTCCCAAACACATCCGTTTAAAAACCTTGCCTTCGAAAAGTGAAAAGCAATATTTCTAAATCGTCTCCTGGCTGCGGTTCCTTCGATAACAATCTTCAAGTTTTCAGACAGATTATTTTGTCCTTGTTAAGTCGTCATGCCCGATTCAGATAAAGTTTTCCTTCAAATCCTCCAAAAACTGCCTCCTGGTTTAAATCCGTATTTTTCCCCCAATTTCCAACATTTGTGAATTCATAATTGAGCAAATTTTATACAGACAATATTTGTATCCAGTTACCTCCTCTGCCTATTTTGCCCCATATAAAAACAACAAATATCTAATTAAAATGTTAAAATGACTTGTATTGAGAATTTTAATTGAATTATTTTGACTTGGAAGGCCTGTTATTTTGTCTATTTCACCATATTATTATTATTATAATGTGCAAATTATCTGTCAATGTAATGCAAATTTTTTTGTTTTAAGGAAAGTTTTTGTAATCCTTTGACAGAAATTCCAAGAAACAAGCAAGTCATATTCTAAAACTGCTTAAATCTTTAGGCTAAGTGGCCAAAACTAGTTCCAGTAAGTAACTTTTCTAGTGCCACCTGCTTGTCTCCGCGGTGATATTGTTACCTGGAATATTCCACAGTATGGCGTTAAATTTATCTGTCTGTACGCTTATTTATTGCTACACAGAGATGGGAAAGTTTAACACTATACTGTGGAACGTTCCAGGGTAGATATCCTCGGAGACCAGCAGGCTGCAGACTCTCCAAATAAAGTTACACCTTAACCACGCCTTTAAATCAAGATTCATACAAGTCATTTTAAGTTACAAAGATGCCCATTTTGTATTTCAAACGTTATTGAAGACACTGGAAATGCTTTTTAATATGTCAAATGTGTAGAATAGGTTGCGTTCACATGAAATCACAACATTGTAGAGTCCCTGTAGTTTAAACAGAGCTGTTCAATTGTCAGATTACAGATTTGACCTGGTTTATGGTTCATGTCGCTGTAGTTACTGAACCTATTGTCATGAAAGAAAAACTGGCACAAAGTTCAGCCTCGTCATTTTTTCACAACAGCTTCAGCCAGTTGAAGTTTTACGTTTGTGGAGCAACTTCCTAAATAAATAAATATAAGGTTATTTGTTTTTGCATTTTTATTCAAAAGCAGTGAATCTTCTATAGAGTTCTACAGACCCCTGCCCTCCATCTGAAATCATGACGTCTAATTCTAGAACATGAACGCAACCTATTAACAGTAGAACTCCCTTTGTTTTGTGCCACTGCCGTAGACTCGCGCACACACGCATTACTGTTCTGGTTTCCTCCCTCTTAGTTTCACGGCAGCGCTCCTAAACATGAGTGTGTGTGGTAAAGATTCTCTTGTAAATAAACTACAAATGAAAGAAATGGTGATGGTGTACAATATTTATACTCCGCTCTGGAGTTCAATAAAGATGAGAAAACTGTGGTTTTGGTCTTGGTTTTATTTTCAGCTGATATTCAACATTTATCCTGTTCATCTTTGCACATATTGATATTTTGAAAACTATAACATGGCTCTAACCTCGCACAGCAAGATTCTCACAATATTTGTGAACAGCTAAGCCTAAGCTTATACTAGACTGGCATCTCTCTGGATAAAATTTCTGACAGATATCAGTCTGGACTTTTACTCAAGATAAACACAACAGACTGAAGAACGTCTGTATGTTTTGGTCCGTTTTGGCACTTCCATTGGCGGCCGCACATTGCTGCTCTGTGTGACCAGCTTTACGGATCAGTTTGTCAATCCAGAGAAGAAGACCATGAGTAGACTGTACTCAGTAACTTGTTGCACACATTGAAAGACCTGAGCTTTCTCAGGAAGTAGAGTCTGCTCATGCTCTTCTTGTACACAGCATTACAGTTGTCCCTCCAATCCAGTCTGTTGTTCACATGGACGCCAAGGTACTTGTAGCAGTCCACTATTTCCACGTCATGGCCCTGGATGGTAATGGGCTCCACTGGTGTCCTCTTCCTCCTAAAGTCAATCACCAGTTCTTTGGTCTTATCCACATTCAGGAGCAGATGGCAGGACCCAGAGCTGTACTGGAAATCAGAGGTGTACAGAGTGAACAGGAACGGAGACAGGACTGTACCCTGGGGAGCTCCTACATTACTGACCACAGTGTCAGACAGGGTGGTCCCCAGTCGCACATACTGAGGCCTGCCTGACAGGTAGTCAGTAATCCAGGAGACAATGGAGGAGCTGACACCCATCCTGAGCAGCTTCTCAATCATCAGAAAGTCCTAGATTGTGTTAAAGGCACTGGAGAAATTGACAAAACAATATCCTCACAGAGCCCTTAACTCTACCCAGGTGAGAGTGAACTCGGTGAAGGAGACAGATTACAGCATCATTCACACTACATTGGCACTGATAAGCAAATTGTAGGGGATCCCGAGAAGGAGCCACCAGGGGTCTGAGCTGAGCACTTTCTTGACATGACTCAAACACCACCATCCAACCAATATCTCTCACCTCCGAGTCACCTCAGGTTAGTGTTTCACTTACTGATTCTGCAGAAATCTGATGTTTTAACTTTCTTTGGTCCTTGTGAGGAGCCATGTTTGTTTTAATATGGACAGATCACGCATGTCCCTGATTGGTTAATCCACCTGTCAATCACTGCCATCTGAACTCTGGTGACTAGACGCACATCTTCATAAAGTACTGGAGTGTGTATCCCAGGCTAAATGCAGGTAAATTCCCGGGTCAGACTGCGTGTGTGAACAGGACTCTGCTCTTTCACACATGTAGTCCCAGTGTTTGTCCCTCTCTGGCCCTGTTATCAATGGCAGCAAAAGTTCAAGTGCTGTGATTGTGTGCTTTGTTTGTCAATAAAGTGCTGTGATTGTGTGTTTTGTTTGTCAATAAAGTGCTGTGATTGTGTATTTAGTTTGTGAATGAGGCTGATTTGTGAGAGGCTCTGAGGGCTGTTTGTGTTGAGGGCAAAAGCTGCTCCAGAGGAAACAATGAAACAAAACATCAGGTTTCATCAGGACTAATCTCTCCAATCACACAATCACATAATTTCAAAACAGATTCCAGGCAAAGCAATAACATCTCCATGGTAACAGACACCTCACCAGAAAAGTGGCATAATGCACCTTTAAAGGGCTCGTATTACGTCATTTTCTGATTTGTTCTAATGTTGTTTCCTCATCACAAACAGACTCAGAGTTGTGTTTTGTTTCATTCACACATGTTTATTTAGGCTGTGTTCTTCTCTCAAACAGAAAACACTCTGTCCCACCTTGTGATGTCATGTTACAGTACAGGAAGTGCTCCACTGTGTTATTAAACTCCACACACCTTCACTAGAATCATTTGGATGATTTCAGCCCTGGAATTGCCGATCTCTACTGAACTGTGAGCTTGAAAACTATCACTTCATGACATCACAAGGTGGAACAGAGCATTTTGAGCTTTGGAGATGTAGACTGATAATAAAACATGTGTGAATGAAACAAAACACAACTCCAGGTGTGTTTTTGAGGAGGTAACAACATTCTAACATGACATAAAGCTCACACGAGTCCATTTTGCGTAATATAGGAGCTTTAAGTTACGTTTACTTCATTTCTTCATTCGTTCACAAGAATTACCACCGTCACCCTCCTCTCTTTCTTTCCCTTGCTTTCGTTTGTTTCATTCCCTCTCTCCTCTGTTCCCCTTGTGGTTGCTATGGCGCTACAGCCAGAAATAACCTCCTTTATGTTGAATAAACCAGTTTAACCTGAGCAGACACATTCACTGCACGGACCCCACGAACAGACAGATGCTTAAACACAACAGGAGCACAAGTGAGGGGCCGCCACTAAGAGCAGGACCCATGGACATTTTGATGTTTTCCAGACATTAAAGAAGGGGGTATTACACTTCTGTGGGGTATGGACCGCTCACACATAACATATTTAGATCACCGGGTTACCCTGTATACTTTTTGCCCGCTTTGCTCCCTGCGCTCCCCCTTCAGAGCACCGTCACAACACAATCAGCGTGCGGCGGTCGCGCAGTCGGTAGAGCGTTCATCCCCTGATCCGAAACGTTGGTGGTTTGAATCCCACTCTCGACGTACGCATCGTTGGTTTAGCGGCGCAATGCCAGTTCCCACAGATGAATGCTGTTATTGTGTCCTTAGGCAAGACACTTAACCCACCTCAACCCGCTTTCGACATATACGTCGTTGGTTGGTGGTGCCATTCCAGCCTCCGCAGATGAATGCTATTATTGCGTCCTTGGGCAAGACACTTAACCCACCTCATCCCGCTCTCAACATATACGTCATTGGTTGACGGTGCGATTCCAGTTCCCGTAGATGAATGCTGTTATTGTGTCCCTAGGCAAGACACTTAATCCATCTCATCCCGCTCTCAACATATGTCATTGGTTGCCGGTGCAATTCCAGCTCCCGTAGAGGAATGCTGTTACTGTGTCCTTAGGCAAGACACTTAACCCACCTCATCCTGCTCTCAACATATATGTCATTGGTTGGCGGTGCGATTCCAGCTCCCACAGATTAATACTGTCTCATTGTTTCCTTGGGCAAGACACTTAACCCACCTTACCCTGCTCTCAACATATATGTCATTGGTTGGTGGTGCGATTCCTGAATGCTGTCGTTGTGTCCTTAGGCAAGACACCCGCCTCACCCCCAGTGTCTGAGTACACTGGTGTATGAATGTGTGTGAAGGAGTGAGTGGTTCCTTGATTCCTTGATGCGCTTTAACTGACTTGAAGGTGGAAATATTTATGGAGAATTGTCGCATGGGAGCATGGGTGACGGGAGAGATCGCTAGATTACTCAAACATGCATGGATGACATCTAAAACATCTTCAGGCATGTTTTTGATGAGAGAAGAAGATAGTAGACAGCTTCAAAAAGTTGATTTTCGCATGATACCCCTCTTTAAAAGTGTTCTGTGGCTCAGCGCACATTCTGCTGTTGTGGATGTAGGTCAGGTCTCGCTCTTCCACCTCCGCCACTCGTCTCACATCTCACTGGGTTTTTTCTCTTCCTGCTCCTCCATAAACCACCTGTGGTAAACACCCACTGAGATCAGGCAGGTCTAAACCAGGACTAAAACAGGACTGAACCAGGACTAAACCAGGACTAGAACCAGGCCTGAATCAGAACTAAACCAGGACTAAACCAGGATGTGAACTAGAACTAAACCAAGACTAAACAGGGGTTGTCAGGACTAGACCAGGGCTAAACCAGGACTGACCCAGGATTGAACCAGGACTAGAACCAGGTCTAAATCATAGATCTGCCTGTAATCACCCACACTGAGAACAGCTTGGATTAAACCAGGACTAAACCAGGACTGAACCAGATCTAAATCAGAACTAAAACAGGGCTGAACCAGGACTGTTCAGGACTAAACTACAACTGAACCAGGACTAAACCAGAACTAAACCAGGACTAAACCAGAACTAAACCAGGTGTAAACCATAGATCAACCTGTAATCACCCCCACTGAGAACAGCTTGGACTAAACCAGGACTAAACCAGATCTAGATCAGGATTAAACCAGGATTATTACCTCTGTCTGCAGATCATTTTTCTCTGTATTTTTAGTGCGCTGAATGGAGCAGGACTTGAGCAGGGAGCGGGGAACAGGCTTTTGTCTCTAATATTGTGTATGAATCATAGAGGACCTGTGTGTGCCCTGTGAGGCTGCGCTGCCGCAAAAACGACACTAAATACAAGTTTGTAAACCACAAAATTTCAATCTGATTTTATTGTTACAACATCATCTGCAGGAGTATATGCATCTGTAGTGAGCGCAGGTTGAGTCATCTTTTATCCCTCATTTTTGAGACTCCGTTTTGCCGATCTACCCCCGTTTACATCGCCAAGTACACACACACTGCTCTGTACTTACTTCATTCTCCAATTTTATTTTCTTGATCAGTGATACATTTAGAATTCGCCAGTCTCGTACAGTCAAATCCCCTACTCTCTAGCTTGATCTGCAGCTGTCCATAAGCAGTGAAATGTCTGAATACATGTTCCAAGAATCTATATTCAGAATACTCAATTTAAATTCCTGTATTCCGGTAGAGTTACTTTTTCATTTGGTGATACTCAGAACGCAGTTACTTTTCTAAAATCAAAGGAATACATGGCACTACTTGATCACAAATATAAAGCAATTTCATTTTAATTTATATGTCATTCTGCGTGAAAGTATTCAAAGTATTCTAATACAACAGAAGCGTGTATCAAAATACATCACTAAATACATTTTCTCCCACTGGGCACCACAGTTTTCTAATGCGAAAATCAGCAGACTTGTTACTTTTATTGAGTCATTTTAGATGAATATTGCGATTTAAAATGTCCAAACTACATAAAGATCCGCAGATGTCATAGATTATAACTACAGAGCAGACGAGAGCCAGATTTTCTTATTGATTCCATTGTACTTTATCATGAAATATCTTAAATGTAAATTCACAAATAAATATTTTGTCCCAGCTGTCATCAACGCTGGAAGGTAACAAAGTAAAAGTAGTAAAATTTTAGGTATTTGTACGTTCCTTAAGTACATTTTAAACTGAATACTTTTTACTTTTAAGCCACTACATTTGAGAGCAAGTATCTGTACTTTCTACTCCACCACGTTTTTGAACAGGACTGCAAAGTAAAAGTATTTTTCATTATAGTGTGAGACTTACTGAAAAGACTTTATATTTCTATTTATTTTTGACACATATGTAGTTTGAGAAAACACAAATATACATATTCCATTGTTTCTACTGAACAAAATTCAGCGCAAATCTTTATCAAAATCAGTTCATTTGAAGCTTTATTAGATCTCAAAATTAGAGATGCACAGATCCAGCTTTTTCAGTTCCGATACCGATTCCAATACTGCAGATACCTGATATCTACAGATACCAGGGTAGAGAATAAAAATAAGCTTTATTTTCCTAAACACAGGAAATATTGTACTACAAAATGTGTTATTAGTATCGGTGCATCCCTACTCAAAATCTGCACGGTACTATTTACTCTTTAAGTGCATTTTTAAAGGTATTGTATCATAACAAAGCTGCCCCCGTCTGTATTAAATATTATCGGACTATAGAATGTGGTGCTGTCATCTGAAACCAGTAATTATTCGATCATTATGCAGAACATTCTAGTCAGAGCTTCCTGTTAAATATCTGGCCATAATCTGCTCATTTCCTGTGTCTAATCCAATGAGGGGGCATTATGTCGCCTCTGGTCCGGACTTAGACCAGGACTCAGACCAGGACCCGGGCCCGGACCACGTGAGACCCGGAGGTTGCCGTGGAGACGAGAGGCGGCAACGTCACGGTTGAGTCACGTGTTCCAGGATGAGAAATCTCCTGCTATTCTGAGTTCTTCAAAAGTGTTTTTTATAATCCTCCGCAAATCCACCTGTAATAACCCCCCACAGAGAACAGGAGCTATGGAAGGAACAGGGGCTAAACCAGGACTGAACCAAACCTAAAAAACATGCACCAGGGACTGCAGGTGGAAATGAGCTCTACTGCTGCAACCTGGAACAAAGCACCTCTCCTGTTAAGGTTCATGTAGACTGTGCACTGTCCTCGTCTTATAAATAAACTCAATAAATAAATAAATGAAATAAATAAATAACCGAGAATGAAACCGGACTGCACCAGAACTGAACCAGGACTAAACCAGAACTGAACCAGGACTGAACCAGGACTAAACCAGGACTGAACCAGAAGTGAACCAGGTCTAAACCAGGACTGAACCAGGAGTGAACTAAGACTAAACCAGGACTGAACCAGGATGAAACCAGGACTAAAGCAGGACGAACCCAGGACTAAACCAGGACTAAACCAGTACTGAACCAGGACTGAACCAGGACTGAACCAGGATGAAACCAGGACTAAACTGGGACGAAACCAGGGCTAAACCAGTACTGAACCAGGACTAAACTAGGATTAAACCAGGACTAAACCAGGGCTAAGCCAGGGCTAAACCAGGGCTAAACCAGGGCTATACCAGGACTGAACAAGAACTAAACCAGTTCTAAAACAGGACTAACCATGGACTAAACTTGGACTAAACAAGGTCTTAAACAGGTCTAAAACAGGACTAAACCTGTAAATCCACCTGTAATGACCCCCCACGGAGAACAGGATGGAACACGGGTTAAACCAGGACGTTCAGGACTGAACCAGGACTGAACCAGGACTGAACCAGGACTAAACCAGAACTGAACCAGGACTAAACCAGGACTAAATCAGAGCTAAACCAGGACTAAATGAGGACAAAACCAGGGGCTAAACCAGGACTAAACCAGGACTAAATGAACCCAAACTGAAACAGGATTAAAACAGGACTAAACTCTAGCAAATCTAGGGCAAACACAAGACTGTAGACTAAACCAGGACTAAAACAACTCAAAAGAGTCTGGGACCTGCCAGTCTCCATGGAGATGATATAGCTTTACCTGCATGTTCCACAGTATGGGATTAAACATATCTATCTCGCATTACTCAGTTATTACTTACTCAGTGACTAGTGTTTTTCTTGCTCAAAAATACCTTGAAAAAAGCATTCTTACCGTGAACATGGGTCACCTCTCCGCAGATCTAACCTGTAACTCGGCCTGGTTAAATTTATTCAATTCCACACTGCGTAACATTCCAGGCAAAGCAATAATATCTCCTTGGAGAAAAGCTGATCTCAGACTCCATTATATTAAATTATGTAAAAATAGAAATTAATTTGTGACCCAAGGAGCAGAAAAATATTGAATTTGACACGTTCAAATCAAAAGTGAGCCATGTTTTTTATCAGTTGAACCAAAGGGGAATCTAATTTAGTTCGGAGAGATGATAAAACGCCGCGAGGGAGAGGTGCGAGGAGAGACGCTGTGTAAGATTGACTCAGTTTGAAACCAGCGCTGTCACCAAAGACATGACATTAGCTCATCCAAATGTGTTTTAGAAAACTCTCCAGACAATCCAAACATCATTTACCCAAAAATAGTTTGAAATGAACTTGTGTAAACTCTAAAAGGCCCATATTACGCCATTTTCTGATCTGTGTTATAAAGGTGCATTGTGTAACTTTACTGCTGGTCCATCAAATGCTTGTCTCTGCGGTGATTTATGGCTTTGTCTGGAATGTTTCACAGTATGGCATTAAACCTTTCTATTTTCATGGAGACCAAACCAGACCGAGTTACAGGTCAGATCTGTGGAGAGTAGGGTGACCATTCGTCCGGATTTGGGCCAAACAGTCCGGTTTTAGAGCCTTCTGTCCGAACCTCTGTTATGCGTCCTCATTTTTGACATTTTGTCCTCATTTGGGACCCTCAGTCTCCACCGTTGCAGCTGCATCACCACAAATCCCTGCTCATACTGCACCTGCGATGCTGCGATAGCGATGTTTGAAACTGTCGCAAATACCTAAAAGGAAGACATCCTTCAAACATGCTCGGTGCTCAGAGCATCGTTTTGTCAGCAAGAGCACCAAAGGAGAATACTCTGCCTTCTGTAAACTCTGCCGTATTCACACTGATGTGAGCAGCCAAGTTAAAGGTGCGTTAGAGCGACATGCAGACACAGAACGCCACAAGGAGAACGCTCGCATTGCTGCACTCTTCTTTAATGTCTTTTTTTGCTCCACCAACAAACAACACAACAGATGACACAATTATGACAAAATTAGTATTATAATCATAATCCTAATAATAAATAATAATATAATAATATAATAATAATAATAAAAATAATAATAATAATAATAATAATAATAATAATAATAATAATAATAATAGTGATGTTTTTCTGGGTATTTTTGAGCTACAAAACCACCTGTAATTGAATAAATGTAAAGTAGAGCTGTTTAATGTCATACTGTGGGACATTCCAGGCAGAGAAATTACATCTCCATAGAAACAAGCAGGTGACAGACCCCCAACCAAAAAGTTACACAGTGCAGCTTTAAATAAAATACATACACCTAACCTATTTTTACTCTGGGTATAAAAAACACCATTTAGAATTCAGCGTCGGGCTCATGTCTACAGCAGCTGTTTGTTTACTCTGGAAAAAGACGTTAGCTAGCTCCCAGTGGATCAGCTGGGTCACCGCTAATCAATGCTAATCAAAGCTAATCAATGCTAACCAATGCTAACACGTCATACGACATCACTGTGAGGCGTTCAGGTGCTGGGAAAACACGGGATTCTCCGTAACTCATTAGACCTGATGAGGACTGTGTGGACTCAGTGACAAACACGATTTAGGGGAGACGCTGTTACCGAGGACACACTGTCACAAAGTATTGGAGGTGTTTTTAGCGTCCAAAACTAGTGCGAGAAAGTCAAAAGTGAGTGAGATCGAATCTGGCTCCCTCTTTAGCACCGAAAACTCTCATTAAACTGCAGTAGACTGGAAATTTAAAGCTCCTCTGTGTTTTTAAAGCCACAGCATGTAAATAGACAAAAATTAAAGCATGTTATTTCATTTTGGTTGTATTTATCGCACCAAAAAAACCCGCAAAAAAACGCAAGTCCCCCAAAGACTTTACATGTAAACCTGACGCCGTAGTCTGTGAGCGGGCTTGCATCTCCACACACCTGACTCTTATTCGGCCCCTTCCTGCTTGTTTCCATGGAAATGTTGTTCACAGTATGACATAAAACGTGTCAATCTTCATGGAGAATGTTCCAAAATATGGCTTTAACTTCCTCTTTCTATGGAATCATGCAGGTGACATGCAGCCACCTGAAAGTTCCATACTGTCCAATAACAGTGAATCGATACTTTGAAACTGATGTCATCAACATTCCTCTGAGATGTGTAGCTAACTGAAAGCACTGCTCTGTTAGAAGTTCTGTTACTCAAATTAGATTTTAATCTGAGCTTTATTTTACACAATCGGACCAGAAAGTATTCATCACAGACTCCTGAAAATTAGTTGTTTTGTATTTTTTCGGACTATCTCATCCTTTTGGCGAATGTGTGCATTATGTCGCCGTAGTAACTTCTGAACATTCCATTGTAAACACACATACAGTACATACATACATACAGTTACTCCAAATTAGTATTTTTGGTATAGGGTATGTATCCAGTTATTTCCCAACACCAGATATTGATACTTTGCAGCTGATGTCGTCAACGTTCCCTGGTGGTGTGATGCTAACTGTAGGCATGCTCTGTCTGAGGCTTTATTAGACTTGAATCTGACTTTATTTTAACACAATATGACCAGAAAGAGATGACTCACTCTCACCTTTTTGTTGAAAATCAAACTCCTAATCAGGACCATGGACACTCGGACTGATGTGTGTCTCCATAACTTCTGAACATTCCATCATAGAGATACATGTAGAACACCCCCAGCGCGATGTATTGAGTAGTCACAAAGCGGCGTCTTTACAAACACCGCAGATCCTTCATAATTCTCCCTCACCCGCCCATGAATGCTCTTTTTCATCCATTATCCCGTAACCTTTGGGTCGGCAACATAAACAAACTGCGGCAGCCAATCAGCATCAATCACTGCCATCTCCACGGCGACCGCATCTGTTTCCACGGCAGCGCTCCGGCTTCACGAGGAGGGGGATGAAAGATGGCGGTGGACACCTCGTTCACGGCGCAGCGTTCATTAGAATGATTGACAGCTGAGCGCTCACTGCAACGCCGCTGAGAAAGACAGAAATTTACAGAAGAATTCATCTACAAAGATTTTGGTAACACTTTATAATTACGGCACATTAAAGCTACAGTGCGTAACTTTCTGGAGGTGCATGGAAATAGAAAATTACAACTACACTTTGGAACATTCTAGATATGTTTTGTGGAATATTATAGCCAAAAGGAACAAGATCGCCAGGAGACAAGCAGGAGCAGGGCAAATAAAAGCCAGGTTTGTGGAGATGCAAGCACATTTACAGTACAAAGTTCAACCAAAATGTGAAAAAAATGAAAGAACTAAACTAAACTACCTCTTCATGACATCATAAGGTAATTTTGAGCATTTTGAGCTTTGCAGATGTCGACTAATAACGCAGGATTAACGTGTGAGTGAAAGAAAACACAACTCCAGGTCTGTTTTTGAGGAGAAAACATTATAACACGGCTTAAAGCTCAAAAGAGTAAAAAGTCTGGGTTGCTGCAGAATCTGTATGGCCAGAGTTTGATTGACGGCTCTCACTGGAGTTACTTGAGTAAACCTTCTGGTGGTTCTCTTTGTGTGGTCTGCAGATAGGAGCTCGGCACACTCAGTTTAAAGCGTATGAAATAAAAATGAAACTGCAAACATTTGAACTTTGAATCCAGTTTATCTCCACAAGTGCACACTGTTTTTAAAGATGTTCTAATGCACTTTGCAAGAACAACGTCTCTGGAATTAAAAGTTTTTGAAGTTCAAGTATTTCACGGACTGACATTTTGAAGAGTATGTCATGATTGTTTATTCATTAGTCCTGGTTTATTCAGGTTTAATTCTTTTTAGTTTTAGTTTTCCATCCATCTGCTTCAGGGACTCCCAGACTTCCCTCAGTCCTGGTTTAATCCTGATTTAGTCCTTATTTTAGTCCTACTTTAGACCTGGTTTAGTCTTGGGTTAGTCCTGGTTTAATCCTGGTTTAGTCCTTATTTTAGTCCTACTTTAGACCTGGTTTAATCTCGGGTTAGTCCTGGTTTAATCCTGGTTTAGTCCTTATTTTCGTCCTACTTTAGGCCTGGTTTAGTCCTGGGTTAGTCCTGGTTTAATCCGGGTTTAGTCCTTATTTTCATCCTACTTTAGACCTGGTTTAAGTCCTGGGTTAGTCCTGGTTTAATCCGGGTTTAGTCCTTATTTTCGTCCTACTTTAGACCTGGTTTAGTCCTGGGTTAGTCCTGGTTTTATTTTCGTCCTACTTTAGACCTGGTTTAGTCCTGGTTTAATCCTGGTTTAGTTCTTATTTTCATCCTACTTTAGACCTGGTTTAGTCCTGGGTTAGTCCTGGTTTAGTCCTGGTTTAATCCTTATTTTAGTCCTACTTTAGACCTGGTTTAGTCCTGGGTTAGTCCTGGCTTAATCCTGGTTTAGTCCTTATTTTAGTCCTACTTTAGACCTGGTTAGTCCTGGTTTAATCTTGGTTTAGTCCTTATTTTAGTCCTACTTTAGATCTGGTTTAGTCCTGGGTTAGTCCTGGTTTAATCCTGGTTTAGTCCTTATTTTAGTCCTACTTTAGACCTGGTTTAGTCCTGGGTTAGTCCTGGCTTAATCCTGGTTTAGTCCTTATTTTAGTCCTACTTTAGACCTGGTTTAGTCCTGGGTTAGTCCTGGCTTAATCCTGGTTTAGTCCTTATTTTAGTCCTACTTTAGACCTGGTTAGTCCTGGTTTAATCTTGGTTTAGTCCTTATTTTAGTCCTACTTTCGACCTGGTTTAGTCCTGGGTTAGTCCTGGTTTAATCCTGGTTTAGTCCTTATTTTAGTCCTACTTTAGACCTGGTTAGTCCTGGTTTAATCCTGTTTAGTCCTTATTTTAGTCCTACTTTAGACCTGGTTTAGTCCTAGGTTAGTTCTGGTTAAATCCTGGTTAAGTCCTTATTTTAGTCCTACTTTAGACCTGGTTAGTCCTGGTTTAATCTTGGTTTAGTCCTTATTTTAGTCCTACTTTCGACCTGGTTTAGTCCTGGGTTAGTCCTGGTTTAATCCTGGTTTAGTCCTTATTTCAGTCCTACTTTAGACCTGGTTTCGTCCTGGGTTAGTCTTTTTTTTTTTTTTTTTTTTTAGTCCTGGTTTCATCCCAGTTTAGTCCTACCTTTTTTTTTTTTTTTACCTCATTTTCTCTGCTCCTGTCTGCTCCTGCCTGCTCCTGTCTCCCTTAATGGCTGTTGTGTAAGATAATAGTTTTCAGTCTCTTTCTCGTCGTCGGCCGTGCTCTGCTGAACTCAGCTAATGACTCTGTGTCTTTACGCACCGCCATAATTAAACCAACAATGAGAATCTTCAGACGTGTTCAATTAGACGCAGAGGAACGTCATTTAAACCGTTTGCTACTAACAAAGCCACGGCGACAGAGAGATCAGGAGTCAAACCCACAACCTCCGCAGTGAGACAGGGAGACAGGCTAACCACTCTGCCACTGTGACACAGGGAAGACATGCACACTCCACTTTCAGACCAAAAATCTAACCCACAACCGCTTATATTTTTGTGTAACATTTTAATTAGACATCGTACTTGTCAGAGTTTCCAGACCTCATACTTTTACTCCTACTTGTGTAATTTTTATTGAAGTAACAGTACTCTTACTTGAGTAAAAGTTGTACTTCCTCGTCCCACTGTGAGTGAGTCTAAAGTGACAAAAGCTTTACGTGAAAATATGAAATGATTTGAACGTTTGTGTTTCTTGCAGCTCCTTCCAATTACAAATTCACTTCAAATTATATATCAGATGTTATGTCAAGACAGTTACACTTTAAGTTCCTCTTACTCGAGTATCCCAAATACTTTTTTACTCTTAACAGACACGTTTGTAGTATAAAAACTTACTGTGATCTGTGTGGCACTCTGTTGGCATTATAATAAAAGTAATAGTACAAAATACATAAAGTACTTTTGGATCAAGAGAAAAAACACATTTCAAATGTACAACTTAAAAAAAGAGCTGTAGCTGTACATGCCTAGTCCTGGTCTAGTCCTGGTTTAGTCTTGGTCTAGTCCTGGTCTAGTGCTGGTTTAATCCTGGTTTAGTCCTGGTTTAGTCCTGGTTTAGTCGTGGTTCAGTCCTGGTTCAGTCTTGGTTTAGTCCTGGTTTAGTCCTTGTTTAGTCCTGGTTTAGTACCTGGTTTAGTCCTGGTTTAGTCCTTGTTTAGTCCTGGTTTAGTCCTGGTTTAGTCCTGGTTTAGTCCTGGTTTAGTCCTGGTTTAGTATCTGGTTTAGTCCTGGTTCAGTCCTGGTTCATTCTCAGTTTAGTCCTGGTTTAGTCCTTGTTTAGTACCTGGTTCAGTCCTGGTTTAGTACCTGGTCTAGCCCTAGTTTAGTCCTGGTTTTATTCTGCTTTAGTCTTTTTGACTGGGTGCATTTTCTGAACAAATGACATCTTTTTAGATTTTTACTTCAAATATCTTTTTTTTTTTAAAACAAAAACAAAATACATACTTTTGGATCAGGAGATCACATTTAAATATACAACAAAAATAATCACACAAAAATGGAGCATTCTTTCATATGACCTTTCTTTGGGACCGTTGTTCACAGAGCCACCCATGTTCTTCCTGTCGATTTTTTAAAATATATATTTCTTTTATAGGCCTATTTATTTGACTCTTATTAAGTGCTGCCCACAATTATTATGAATACAACTGTTACTAAAATTATTATTGTTAATATCAACAGGCCGACCTACAGTTTGTATTTTTCACTCTCCTTTGCCAGTGTCAATCACCAGATGTTTTTTACCTTGACAGTTTCTTACCTTTAATGTTATTGTTATTAGAAAACAAATAAATGAAATATCTGTGGTATTTCAAATTAAAACTTACTGCTTTTGCAAACCACTAGTAACGATAAACAAATATGTGCCAGGACTTATGTGTTGATATAGTTTTGTGGATGGCTGTACCAGGCTCGTCACTTCTACTCCACACTGAGGCCTGCTGGTCATTTTGGTCTGGGTCATACAATTCTGTTATACGGCCGCCCCGACCCCGGCCCCCATCACAGTCAGGAGCGAAAATGTGGATCCCAGAGAAAAAAAGTTTGGTGACCCCTGATTTAGAAGAAGCTTGTTAGGAGTTATTTGACACCCACAAAACCCAGAACCTTTTCCAAAACTCTACCACAGTAAGTTTTTAGACTACAAACATGGCCGTCTTCATTGTTTTTCAGCTTCTGAGCCTTGTCCTTGAGGAGCACCTGTTCTGGACTTTGAACTAAGAAAAAACTAAGAAAAAAATCTCCTGAAGCTTTCACCTCTTCTTTTTTTACTTTCTTTTTTTTTTTTTTTGCCTCAATCCATCCTTTATCTCTCTCTCTCTCTCTCTCTCTCTCTCTCTCTCTCTCTCGTTCATTCTTCTTTCTCTCTCTGTCTCTTTCCTTCTTCATTTGTGTTTATTATGATATTATTGTCTTTTTTCATTCTCCCTGTCTCTCTTCCTCCCTCTCTTTCTCTTTTTCTCTCTCTCCGTTCCTCTTTCCTTCTTAATAATTGTCAGTGTTATATTATTTTCAGCTGTAAATATGGAGCACCTCTTTCTTTTTTGTTTTCTCTTTCTCTCTCTCTGTCTCTCTCTTCTTTCCCTCCTCCTCTTCTTCCTTCTTTCCTCTATAATTGTCGGAGTCTTGATGTTCTGGAGTCTCACCTGTAGTTCTTAAAATCTTCATGTCTGAGTAAAAACAGTGAGTCACGCTCCTCTGTCTGAACTCAGACTCAGCTCAGCTCAGCTCAGCTCAGCTCAGCATACACACGCTTTTAATGGGAAAAAAGATCCTGTTTAGACCTGGTTTAGACCTGATTTAGTCCTGGTTTAGTCCTGGTCTAGTCCTGTTCTAGTGCTGGTTTACTCCTGGTTTAGTCCTGATTTAATTCTGGTCTAGTATTGGTTCAGGTCTGGTAGTCCTGGTTTAGTCCTTGTTTAGCCCTGGTTTAGTACCTGGTTTAGTCCTAGTTTAGTTCTGGTTTAGTCCTGATTTAGTCCTGGTGTAGTACCTGGTTTAATCCTGGTTTAGTCCTGGTTTAGTGCTGGTTTAGTCCTAGTTTAGTTCTGGTCTAGCCCTAGTTTAGTCTTGGTTTAGTTCTGGTTTAGTCCTAGTTTAGTTCTAGCTTAGTCTTGGTTTAGTTCTGGTTTAGTCCTAGTTTATTTCTAGTTTAGTCTTGGTTTAGTTCTGGTTTAGTCCTAGTTTAGTTCTGGTTTAGTCTTGGTTTAGTTCTGGTTTAGTCCTAGTTTAGTTCTAGTTTAGTCTTGGTTTAGTTCTAGTTTAGTCTTGGTTTAGTTCTGGTTTAGTCCTAGTTTAGTTCTGGTTTAGTCTTGGTTTACTTCTGGTTTAGTCCTAGTTTAGTTCTGTTTAGTCTTGGTTTACTTCTGGTTTAGTCCTAGTTTAGTTCTGGTTTAGTCTTGGTTTAGTTCTGGTTTAGTCCTAGTTTAGTTCTAGTTTAGTCTTGGTTTAGTTCTAGTTTAGTCTTGGTTTAGTTCTGGTTTAGTCCTAGTTTAGTTCTGGTTTAGTCTTGGTTTAGTTCTGGTTTAGTCCTAGTTTAGTTCTGGTTTAGTCTTGGTTTAGTTCTGGTTTAGTCCTAGTTTAGTTCTAGTTTAGTCTTGGTTTAGTTCTAGTTTAGTCTTGGTTTAGTTCTGGTTTAGCCCTAGTTTAGTTCTGGTTTAGTCTTGGTTTAGTTCTGGTTTAGTCCTAGTTTAGTTCTGGTTTAGTCTTGGTTTAGTTCTAGTTTAGTCTTGGTTTAGTTCTGGTTTAGTCCTAGTTTAGTTCTGGTTTAGTCTTGGTTTAGTTCTGGTTTAGTCCTAGTTTAGTTCTGGTTTAGTCTTGGTTTAGTTCTGGTTTAGTCCTAGTTTAGTTCTGGTTTAGTCCTAGTTTAGTTCTGGTTTAGTCTAGGTTTAGTTCTAGTTTAGTCTTGGTTTAGTTCTGGTTTAGTCCTAGTTTAGTTCTGGTTTAGTCTTGGTTTAGTTCTGGTTTAGTCCTAGTTTAGTTCTAGTTTAGTCTTGGTTTAGTTCTAGTTTAGTCTTGGTTTAGTTCTGGTTTAGTCCTAGTTTAGTTCTGGTTTAGTCTTGGTTTAGTTCTGGTTTAATCCTAGTTTAGTTCTGGTTTAGTCTTGGTTTAGTTCTGGTTGAGTCCTAGTTTAGTTCTAGTTTAGTCTTGGTTTAGTTCTGGTTTAGTCCTAGTTTTGTTCTAGTCCTAGTTTAGTTCTGGTTTAGTCCTAGTTTAGTTCTGGTTTAGTCTTGGTTTAGTTCTGGTTTAGTCCTAGTTTAGTTCTGGTTTAGTCTTGGTTTAGTTCTGGTTTAGTCCTAGTTTAGTTCTAGTTTAGTCTTGGTTTAGTTCTAGTTTAGTCTTGGTTTAGTTCTGGTTTAGTCCTAGTTTAGTTCTGGTTTAGTCTTGGTTTAGTTCTAGTTTAGTCCTAGTTTAGTTCTAGTTTAGTCTTGGTTTAGTTCTAGTTTAGTCTTGGTTTAGTTCTGGTTTAGTCCTAGTTTAGTTCTGGTTTAGTCTTGGTTTAGTTCTGGTTTAGTCCTAGTTTAGTTCTGGTTTAGTCTTGGTTTAGTTCTGGTTTAGTCCTAGTTTAGTTCTGGTTTAGTCCTAGTTTAGTTCTAGTTTAGTCTTGGTTTAGTTCTAGTTTAGTCCTAGTTTAGTTCTGGTTTAGTCTTGGTTTAGTTCTGGTTTAGTCCTAGTTTAGTTCTGGTTTAGTCTTGGTTTAGTTCTGGTTTAGTCCTAGTTTAGTTCTGGTTTAGTCTTGGTTTAGTTCTGGTTTAGTCCTAGTTTAGTTCTAGTTTAGTCTTGGTTTAGTTCTAGTTTAGTCTTGGTTTAGTTCTGGTTTAGTCCTAGTTTAGTTCTGGTTTAGTCTTGGTTTAGTTCTGGTTTAGTCCTAGTTTAGTTCTGGTTTAGTCTTGGTTTAGTTCTGGTTGAGTCCTAGTTTAGTTCTAGTTTAGTCTTGGTTTAGTTTTGGTTTAGTCCTAGTTTTGTTCTAGTCCTAGTTTAGTTCTGGTTTAGTCCTAGTTTAGTTCTGGTTTAGTCTTGGTTTAGTTCTGGTTTAGTCCTAGTTTTGTTCTAGTCCTAGTTTAGTTCTGGTTTAGTCCTAGTTTAGCTCTGGTTTAGTCCTAGTTTAGTTCTGGTTTAGTCCTAGTTTAGCTCTGGTTTAGTCTTGGTTTAGTTCTGGTTTAGTCCTAGTTTTGTTCTAGTCCTAGTTTAGTTCTGGTTTAGTCCTAGTTTAGTTCTGGTTTAGTCCTAGTTTAGTTCTAGTTTAGTCTTGGTTTAGTTCTAGTTTAGTCCTAGTTTAGTTCTGGTTTAGTCTTGGTTTAGTTCTGGTTTAGTCCTAGTTTAGTTCTGGTTTAGTCTTGGTTTAGTTCTGGTTTAGTCCTAGTTTAGTTCTGGTTTAGTCTTGGTTTAGTTCTGGTTTAGTCCTAGTTTAGTTCTAGTTTAGTCTTGGTTTAGTTCTAGTTTAGTCTTGGTTTAGTTCTGGTTTAGTCCTAGTTTAGCTCTGGTTTAGTCTTGGTTTAGTTCTGGTTTAGTCTTGGTTTAGTTCTGGTTGAGTCCTAGTTTAGTTCTAGTTTAGTCTTGGTTTAGTTTTGGTTTAGTCCTAGTTTTGTTCTAGTCCTAGTTTAGTTCTGGTTTAGTCCTAGTTTAGCTCTGGTTTAGTCTTGGTTTAGTTCTGGTTTAGTCTTGTTTTTGGGTGCATTATCTGAATGAATTACATCTTTTTAGATTTTTACCTCAAGGTTTTTAAACAGAAACTGCCAACGAGCTTCAGTGACCTGAAGGTTGCCAGTTTGGTCCCTGCCCTGCCCAGTGCATTCTGCTACTGAGTCCTTGAGCAAGACACTCCCCCTTGTGTTTGTGTGGTGTTGTTTTGTGTAATACTTGATTGGTTTTCCTTTCCTTTGACCCTGACAAAAGAAAAACAGAGTGATGATTGATGCACTGAGCTCCCAAACTCCGCCTCCTCTTTTTTTTCTCTTATCTCTTCCATTCTTCTGTCCTCCCTCTCTCTCCCTCTCTCTTTGCTTGTCTCTCTCTCTCTCCTCCCTTCCTCTTCCTCTCTGTCTGCATCCCCCCTTCTCTGTCCACTGTCTGTCCCATTTCCTCCTCAGCTCTCCCTCTCCTCTTTCTCTCTCTTTCAGCCTCCCCTTTCCTCTTTTCTCTCCCATCTTCTCTTCTCTTTCTTCCTTTCCCTTTTCTCTCCTGTCTCTGTCATCCTCTCCCCCTCTCTCTGTCCTCCTCTCTCTGTCTTGTCTCTCTCTCTCTTCCTTTCCTCCTCCCCTCTCTCTGCATCCCCCTTCCCCTGTCCTCTATCTGTACCATCTCCTCCTCACATTTCCTCTTCAGCTCTCCCCCTCTCGTCTTTCTCTTTCTGTCTCTCGCTCACTCTCTTTTCCCTCTCCTCCCTCTGTTTCTTCCCTCCCTTATTTCTTTCTCTCTCTCTCTACTCTGGACATTTGTTTAGTCTGTCCACTTTCCTCCTTCGCTCTTTCTCTTTTAGTTTGTCCTGTCTCTCTCTCCTGTCTCTTCTCCTTCCTCCCCTCTCTCCTCCCCCTCCCTCCCTGTCTCTCTCTCCTCTCAGTCTGTCCTCTGTCCTCTACCCCCTCCTCTCTCCGACTTCCCTCTCTTCTCCCTCTTTCCCCTACCTCTCCCTCTCTCTCTCCTCCCTGTTTCCATTCTTCCTTCCTTCTTTCCTTCGTTCCCTCTCTCTCTCCCTCCCTCCTCTCTTCTCTCTCCCCTTCCTCCTTCCCTTCCTTCCTCCCTCCCTCCCTCCCTCCCTCCCTTCCTCCCTTCCTCTCTCAATCCCTCTCTCCCCATCTCCCTTCCTCCTTCTCCCTCTCCCTCTCTCCTGGACAGCTGCTGAGTCTGTCTCTCCCTCTCTCCCTCATTCTCTCCCTCTCCTCCCTCTCTCCTGCCTTTTTCCTCCCTCTCTCCTCCCCTCCTCCCTCTCTCCTGGGCTGCTGCTGAGTCTGTCTCTCCCTTTCTCCCTCCTTCTCCCCATCCCCACCCTCTCTCCTCCCTCTCTCCTCCTTCTCTCCTCCCTCTCTTCACCCTCTCTCTTCCCTCTCTCCTCCCTCTCTCTTTCCTCTCTCCTCCCTCTCCTCCCTCTCTCCTCCCTCTCTCCTCCCTCTCCTCCCTCTCTCCTGAGCAGCTGCTGAGTCTGTCCTCTGAAGCTCTGGTCACAAACACAATGTTCTGATTTTTACACAGCGTCCCTGAAGGCACCTCATTACGTCTCACCTGCTCCATCACTCACCCAAACAGGACACCTCTCCTTCTCTCCATCCATCTCCTTCTCTCCATCCATCCATACCTCTGTCCTTCCATCTTTCTCTCTTCTCGTCACACTTTTCTCCAACCTTGTCACTTTCTATCCCTTACTTTTCTTTCTCTTTCCCATATATTTTCTCTCTCAACCCTCCATTCTCTCCTTTATTTTTTGCTTTCTTCATCTGTTTTTCTTTTTCCCTCTCACCCCCCCACCTTCAGTTTCTCTCTCTCTCTCTCTCTCTCTCTCTCTCTCTCTCTCTCTCCGCTGTCTCTCTCCCTCTCACCTTCCCTTCCTCTAGATGAACTCTCACAATATTTGAGTTCACAAACTTTACAAAAATCCATCTGACCCGACTCCTGCTGCTGTGATCACCCGGGTAACCAGTGACCAATCACAGAGAAGCGTTGCGGTTTGGGCGTGGCCAAAGGTGACACTCCCAAACGAACCAAAACAAACATGGCGATGCAGACGGATGGACTTCAGTCTATTTGATCAGAAATAGGGACTGTTAAGAGAAGACTTTTGTGCATTTGTGAACAGAGAAAGATGTTTTTGCTTTTGGATTTAACAGAAGTTTGATTTTTCAGCCTGTTCCGCTGCTACGATGCTTTGACCAATCAGATTCAAGTATTCATCTGGACTTTTGCCGTTGTCCAATCACGATCCAGAGCCGTTCCAGATTAATAATGTGTAGAACTTATTTCACAGCTACACATATAATCTAATGAGCCTGGTTACCCTTTTTTACAACTTTCCTCCCTCATTGCTCTCTCTCTCGCTCTCTTTCTCTCTCGTGGTCTCTCTCTATCTCCCCTGTCTCTCTCTCTCTCTCTCTGTCTCTCTTTATGTTTTTCCCTCTCTCTGTCTCTCTCCCTCTCTCTCACTCTTCCTCCCTCTCTCTCTTTCTCTCTCCTTCTCTATCTCCCTCTCTCTCTTTCTTCATCTTCTCTCTCCCTCTCTCTATCACTCTTCCTCCCTCTCTGTCTTTCTCCTTCTCTCTCTCTCCCTCTCTCACACTCTTCCTCCCTCTCTCTCTTTCTCCTTCTCTCTCCCTCTCTCTCACTCTTCCTCCCTCGCTCTCTCTCTCTCTTCCTCCCTCTCTCTTTCTCCTTCTCTCTCTCGCCCTCTCTCTCTATATCACTCTTCCTCCCTCTCTGTCTTTCTCCTTCTCTCCCCCTCTCTCTCACTCTTCCTCCCTCTCGCTCTTTCTCTTTCTCACTCTCTCTCTCTTTCCCCCTCTCTCTCCTTCTCTCTTCCTCTCCCTCCACCTCTCTCTTCCTCTCTCTCACTCCCTCTTCCTCCCTCTCTCTCACTCCCTCTTTCTCCTTCTCTCTCTCTTGCTCACACACCTCTCCGCTATCCTCCCTCTTTCTCTCTCATTTCTTCATCACTCACTTTTTACCCTTTTTTTTTTTTTCAACTTTCTCGGTCCTTGTCCCTCTCTCTCCTCTGCCCTCTTTCTATTTTGTCTGCCCCACATATTCTCTCCCTCCTTCCCTTCACCTTCACACGTATAGTTGTATTTCACAGTTTTAGGTTTTCTTGACCAATTCTTATATGAATGTTTTTCTTTTTATCTACACGTATATATTCCACTTTTGTTTATTTATTAGGACAGAGAAGACGCTGAAATTTGTGCCAGTTTTTGCCCAGTAATGACCTTCATTCACATCCACACTTTTCTGTACTTTTTATGAATATTATGAATGATACATTATTTGATTACATATGTTTTCATCTATATCTGTTTGTGTTTTATTATAAGACATAATTTGTATTTCACATTATCAGTCGGACGGCTCTCGCTGAAAGAGATCAGGAAAGTGCAGAACATCATGACAGCTGTTAGAATCTGATTGGTCAGAGTGTCACAACAGTGGAACAAGACGAAAAATCAAACTTAAATTAAATCCAATAGAGAGAAAAGCGCAGACATCTTCCCTGTCCACAAATACACAAAGTACTTCTGCATGTTTTTCACAAACATAACAGTCTGTATTGACACTAAAGATACACTTTATTGTCCCCATGGGGAAATGTGTCCTCTGCATTTGACCCGTCCTTCAGTGCCACTGGAGC